>CM023104.1:5970667-6546831 GCA_013103745.1 Gardenia jasminoides | reverse complement strand
TCACTTCCGTTTGTAAAAAAATGGGATAACACCTTGGTAAAACAAACAACAGGTAATTGTCAGTACAGGCACAAACCCAATGACTTACCGGGGTGATGTAGCAACATATATAAAATCAATGTATTGTGGCTGACAAACAAACGGGAAGGTATGTCAACATCCGCGAAACAACCTAAGTTAGCCCAGCATGGCTCCAGTCAAAGATACAAACAAGGAGAGACTCATATAGGACTACAAATGCGGCTACTAAAATCAACGCAAACATGACAATCGACTTCAGCACTTCCATATCAGCACAAAACCAGAGATTCAGATTTAAAACCTCCCTCTTCAATAAGCAATGGGTGGAAAATTTCCACCGGATTTGACCGAAGACGTTGGCTAAGAGCAGGAGCCACGAATCCACGAGCTAGTCGGCTCACTTGGCGGCGGTATTATAAGGCACAACCAGCTTCATTAGTGTTGAAAACGGGTTGCTAGTTTCACGGCTTCTAGCAACTCTTGTAACCTACAAGTAATCAAGGAGTATAGGCAACAGGGATGGGATGGTAAGAACCACTCTAGCCAGATACAGCACCTCTTTCTTGGATGCTGAACCATGACTTTAAGCAGCTCTTGAGAATGGTGATGTTTCCGCCAATTCTTTCCACTCTAGCCAAATACAACACCTCTTTCTTTCTTTGGTTGTCATTGTTTCGCTTCTCTTACTGCAGCCTAGCGTCTCACACAATTCTCCTGGTTCTTTTGATAACAAGCTGGTGTAGTTGGAGCTCAAGTTACATCTTGATCATGCTCATTGTGGATGTTCTTCTGGGGCAGCCTTGTCATCCGTTGGTAGAACCGAATGAGATCCTTACCTTGAGGTGTGGTTGAATGGAATTCCCTCATTGGTGGACTCACCTTATAGGTTTAGGACTTGACAAAGTTGGTTGAGCACCGCCTTTTCCCCACTTGAATAGTTTGGTGCTTGAAGGCTGGACATTTAGACTAGATTGCTTGGAACCCATCCTCTACATTTGTTTGCCCGTTCGGTCCAAGAATTGCTGACAGAGGTTTGAAGGACTGCTTCTAAAATCTATTTAAATCTTTTCCCTCATTAGCCTCCCATGGGAAGTTTAATGTCCAATTGCTTGAGATTACATCCGTTTGACATGGTGGTAGTACCTGCAAATGTTAGTGATAACGAAAGAAAATAACCTCACGATCACTTTCTTTCACAAGTTTTCCCATAACCCTGTGTATGTCCTCAATTGTTTTTAAGCACTCAAATGATCTCTGGTACGGCTTCTTGACAATTTTCCTCCTTGAATAGGTCAAAGGTAGGTATTAATAGAATGAAGTTCAACTATCAAGCAATCAGCCAAAATTGTAGCTTAACTTGACTAGATGGAATGGCTAATTTAGACCAAATAAATGGGAAAGAATTTGGATGAAATTGACCAGAATTTAAGCAAAGAAACGAAAAATATGTTTGGAAAAAGTACACTTTGTAATTCGGTTTAGAATAGGAAGTTAACAAATTGGGCAAAATTGGAAATTTCAAACACCTAAATGCAATCTATGGAATATTTCTTGAAAACAACTTAGCAAATCTTAGAAGGTGGTTTTAAAATCTTGGAAACAAATCAGATTTGATGAGTGCTTGATGGATTTAGGCAACTTTGACAAGTCCAAACAAAACTGGTTTTGATTGGTCAAATACATAAAGATCCGGTTTTGACTAGTCAAACGCATAGAATCAACTTTTACCAAGGCAGGTAACCCCTGATGTTTTGGAGAAGGGTTATTTTAAGCTAAACGTTTCAAATCTAACTTTAGAAAATTTAATTGGTTTTAATCTTTTGGAGGATATATTTAATGCTGAACAAATTTTAAGCAACAAGAAGGGATGTTAATGGGTGTTTTGGTTCTTTTCTTTTTCTTTTCTTTGTAGATTTGAAATGGCCAATGCAAGATGTAATTTTTTTGTTGGCAAGGTTGGTTCAAATGCATTGACCAAGATTTCCAAAATTTTCACAATTGGTCTTAAAGAAATTCAAGGGTTTATCTACGTTGGATGTTTCCAGAAGTTTCAAACTAGGTCAAGAAAACAAGAAAAGCAAGTTGAGCTAAAATTCAAAAATCACACAAACAACTATGAAAGGTTTTTGGATTTCACACGAAACTCTAGCTACAAGTTTTGGATTTCAAAGGAGACAACACCGGATAGAATTCTTTGTCCTTTTTTTTCTGGATGAATGGTACTTTGGATGAACAATACTGATGAAATGATGAGCGATTATCACTATAGTATCAGATGAGCATACGACACTTTTTTTTTTGACTCTGAGATTCAACAAGAAACAAAGAACAAGATATGACACAAGAATAAGTAGGCTGGATCAGCAAGAAATGAACCAAACAAGATAAATGATCGGCCAGGAGATCAGGAGGCCCCATACACAAAACCTTGAACCATTAACATACAGATGGGAACAAGAACAGGACTAATAGAAGGAAACTCTAGACTCAGCCAAAACAAACAAAAGGATATGGGATGATACCATTAACTGATGTGATCCCTATAACCCAAGAAAAGTAAAAGCGTCCACAAACTTGATTTTAGAGATATCAATGTTGGATGGATTGACGTGTGACTTGGATAACACAAGACATGATTCAGGGATAGAAGATGCACGCAATCAAGGGGTTACTTGATTGATAAGTCAAACGACATTTAAGGAACAACCTTAGAGATGTTCAAGAAAGCTTTCACAAAATGAAAGATTGCTCTCAATAAAAAGAAGCAAAATCTAGAAATTTCACAAACTCTCAATAATGGTGTAATGTTTGAATGAATTTTGACTTATTTATAGCCCACAATCTACTAAAAAACAAGGAAACATTAAGCAAAAGATTGGACCTCAACTAACATAATTTGGGTGAAATAACAACCTCCAACTAGGAATCCAACTAAAGCAACCCCTACTTGGATTATACTTCTTCAATGTGACACTTTGTAGGCCCAAATTTTGCAACCCTAGGGGGGTGGAGTGGGTTGATTAAAAAATCAATAAAGTATTACCTCTTTTTTACGATTTTTTATCACAAATTATGAAGCAGATGATTTATGAGTAGATGGGCAGAATCAAGATTGATAAATGGATGAGAATTTCAAGCGTTGAATATGATACAGTAGATAAAAACAAGTAATGAAAGATAGCAAACCAAACTTCTTTAAGTCAGCCAGAGCTTGAGAGAAATTCCTGAAACAACCTTCTTCAATTTGGTGAAAATTCTGAAATCACACTTGTGTACAATAGAGGATCCACTTCCTCCCTTGCCCCAGACTCCCTTAGTCAAGCTGGGAGGTTTTACACTCTTTTCACAGAGAAACCCTCACTTGCGACTACACACAGTGATGGATTCACTCACTGGTGAAAGCTTCTCAATGAACTATCACTACAAGACTAACAGTGCCTCAAGTAGGTATTTTTCTAGCTAAATCACTCTGCAGAACTTGTTATCCAGGGTGTACAGTTGTATTTGATATTTGGACGGTTCGCGGCTATAGGAGACCAAAGATTCTTACAAGCGAGGGTCAACTGGATGGTACAAGTTGAAATGTCAACTAAGATTTAGGGCCCCTTCGGACGTCAGAACATGCCTACATTTGTTAGGTAAGATGAAGATCCGATAGGCAAGTTTCGGAGTCTTATGGGCGGGGCGGTAGATAATTCTAGGTGTCAGGTAAGCTTTGCGTCCGACGATTGGCGAATTAGGCTCGATTTTCATGGATCATTCCGGACTGACGGTGATACATGTCTTTGCGTCCAGAAGACTAGCGTCCAGAAAGCGTCCGGTAAGCCTCGTCAAATTTCTTGGATTACTCTTGGGGCGATAAAATTAGATGTTATCGCGTCCGAAGAAGGTGTGGGTAGAATGTCTATGTTGGACGCGTCGTCGAGGTTGGCGTCAAATTAGGAAGGTTTGAAGGTTTTATGGGCGTCAGGTATGAGTAGTGGAAGCGGTCGGCCTGCTTCAACATTTTCCTGCCGTATCACCAGTGTTACCGCCAGAATTTCACTGAAAACATTAGACCAATTTTCTTTAATTGTTTTTGTAGTATCAAAATTGGGATCACAATTAACATTCTACGCTTTTGATGATGGCAAAACAATTGGTATAATTAACAAAATTGAGTTTTAACAATTTGAATATATTCCCACACTTGAATAACTCCCTTTTCAGTGCTCAAATTTCTTTTTCTCCACTCCCTTTGTCATGCAAAACATTCCAACCCAAATGTAGCGTGGTCGACGTGTAGTAATGTAAACCAGCGTTGAAATCTCCAAAGTTGTTCATGGAATATCCTAATATCAGTTCCAGCGGTGTAACATCCATGACATAGTGCAAATCCTTGGAAAGACCAATTGTAAGACCATCATCCCATTAGCGAAAAAAATGTTAAGAATGCAGAATATACGGTTCTACAAAGTCTCTTAGATGAAAGCGATAAAATAGATTAGACCTACTCCACGTATTGACAAAGGGAACAAAAAAAGCAGAACTTTTGTGCATTCTAATGTGAAGTGTAAGATTACATCTAAATTCACCCCAAGAGTGATCGAGTTCCGATTACCATGCCGACAAATGACCATATTTGGTCATCTTAACCTGCGGTTTCATCCCGTCTGTCTTCGTTTCTTCATCTTCCAGCCCTTTGGTTCCTCCCTTTGGTAGATGATGTAGGGATCATCTTTTTTGTAGATTTTGTGACTTCGGTATCTCTTGGTCATCCAAGGTCAGTTCATTAGCTCTTTTGTAAGCTTGAGAGGTGTCTTTTTCCTTATGGAGGGAGGTGCTCAGTTTCATGTCAAGAAAGTTGGATTTTTTGGTCGAATGTCATGGTTAACATAAGACGGTTTGAAGTAGAAGAGTATGACTTTTGAGCTCGTTCAACAAATCCAAGACATGAATTGAGAGGAAATCAGTGACTTCCTGGGTGATGGACACGGTGCAATCCCAAGAGTTTTCTATAGGAACCCCAGGAGAGGAACATCATGACCTTTCTTTGGCGGGAATTGAGGCGACTTGTGGTGCATAATTTCCATCAAGAATTTTAAATTCTTCCTTTCAAAAATACTGTTTTGAAAAGCTTCTGAAGTGGTTAGAGATGCTGGAGGACGCCCACACCACTTATAGAGCCCCAGAAGTGTTTAAAGATGAGGAGTTAAAACTTTTCCATAGAGAGGTTTTCTTCTTGTATCAGTGGAGACACCATGAAACTTACACACACTTGGCTCAAAGCAAAATCTATTAATTCTTTCAACAAAGCGGTAAGCAGATATAACTCCGTTTTGTTTGCATCTGTCAGATGCATCGTTGGAACAAGCAAATTTGAAGATGATTGAAAGAAGAGAATTGAGGGTTTTTTTGGGACTAAATCTTCCAACTTGGCATGTGAGTTTGAAAGAGGTGAAAATAGGCCATTAATTTTCAGCATTGGAAATGATTTAAACTTGTTGAACACTCATGGAAAGAGAAGTTTACAATTTTACTTTTGCACTAAACTCAATGGTGGTTTTAGAATTTCATTCACAACATCGAGTCAAAACCAAATCAATACCAAACTCACTTCAGGTTCCCAAGCTATCCGCAGGTGCAGAATTACCCTTCTAAGATTGGCAAAAAAGCGATACATCATGTGGTGTAATTAGACATTTGGCATAACAATGATGTGAGACCATTTACTGAAACTCAAACAACAGGACGGAGACTCTAGATCGATTTTCTTAAACTTCGAAGAGGAATAATGGATGGTGAATAATGAAACTTTTGAGAGAATAAGGCAAACTTAGACTGACATCGGAATCTATGAATTTAGATAAGGGAGGCGAGGTTCTGTAACTTATAAGAGTGTCGAAGGAGTGGAGTACGAGGTGGTTGTTTTGTAGCGAGCCGCGTCTTGTTCTTTTGGAGGTGCGTTTGCCACAGGAGAAATATCTTCATCTCTTGCAACTAGATCTGCGTCGGTAGATGTGAGCTCCAAGCAGTCTGTTCACCATTATTACTTATGTTGTACATGATTTAGGTGATGAGGGAGTGAGACATTACCAAATATCTGGAAGTGACACACTTTTAAATTTAGAGAAGATATATCAATTTGAGAGCGAAGGGAGAAAGGAAAGAACTTTTAGGAGGTTTTAGGTGAGATTTGGGAAGGAAAAGAGGAGTGATTTATAGTGCGGACACTTGATGAAGATTGGACCCAATGGGTGAAGGTGAAATCAGAACTTTCAATTTTTTTGAAAATGGTGAAGTTTAGGCTGGAGTTTGGAGTTTTGAGGTGGCGAGGTTGTTTAGGAAAGATGCGTCCGAATTAAATGTAGTTGGTGATGGAAATGAAGTGAAATGACGATTGATTGAGTCTGGTCACTGACATTCCACATATGTCGGACGTCCAGAGCGATCTGGCATCACCCGAACCAAATGCGTCAGATAGCATTTTCGGAAAATGACGGCAAGAACAACTTGTCGGACGTCAGTTCATCTTGAGGATCGGACGTAGATAAGTTCTACCAGAGAAAGGCTTAAGGCATCTTTTCTAAAATACAATTTGAGCGAAGAATATCTAGAATTGTTCTAGGGGAATTTAGTGCTTTTGTGAAAATATCAGCAATTTGATCATCGAGCGACATGGTTTACACAAATTTCACCTTTTGAACAAGATCACTGAATGAAATGATGCTTAATGTCTATATGTTTTGTTCTAAATGTTGAATAGGATTTTTTGTCAAATTAATTGCACTAGTGTTATCACAAAAAATGGGCATGTTATCATATGTCAAACCAAAATCATTCAATGTATGTTTCATCCAAATTAATTGTGCACAACATAGCACTTGCGACTTGTGACTATATTCCCGACGGTTGTTGATAAAAATAGCATTTTGTTTCTTACTAAACCAGAGACTAAACACTTTCCGAAAATGACAAGATCCACTAGTACTTTTTTCTATCAAGATTCTACATCCATGCCAAATCGTTGGCGTCTATTATAACCACACAAGGTGAATTCATTACATTTAGAATACCAAATACCAAAATTCATGGTTCCTTTCAAATAACGAAAAATTCTTTTTTACGGCATTCAAATGAGAGGTTTACTTTTGGGCAAGATTGAAAACGAGCACATAAGCATACAACAAACATAATCCGGTCTACTTGCGGTTAAATAAAGGCTTCCCAGATCATACCTCTATACTTTCTCATCTACATTTGTACCTGCCCGTCCTTTCAAGCTTGGTGGATGTGCACATTGGTGTTCCCACATGCTTTGAGTCTTCCATGCGGCTAACCTTTTGCGAGGAGTTCTTTGGTGTATTTTATTTGGTTGATGAAGGTTCCTTCCGTGTTTGAATGACTTGGAGTCCCAGAAAAAGTTCAATTCTCCCATTAAGCTCATCTCAAACTCATTTTGCATAATGGTGGAAAAATCCTTGCACAAATCCTCATTAGTAGCACCAAATATAATATCATCAAGCGATTTGTACAATAAGAAGATCATTTGATTTTTGTTTTGTAAAAGAGTTGTGTCTACTATGCCTCTTTTAAAACCATTTTCAACTAAGAATCCACTTAAACGCGTTCATACCAAACCCTAGGGGCTTGTTTTAGACCATATAATGCTTTTGAGAGTTTAAATACATGATTAGGAAACTTTTCATTTTCAAAGCCCGAGTGGTTGATCCACATATACTTCTTGATCAATGAAACCATTTAGAAAAGCACTTTAACATCCATTTGATACAACTTAAAACCCTTGAAACATGCAAATGCAAGAAACATCCTAATAGACTCTAATCTAGCAACGGGAGCAAACGTTTCATCATAATCAATACCCTCTTCTTGAGCATACCCTTTAGCTACTAATCTAGCCTTGTTTCTTACAATTTCACCTTTATCATTTAATTTATTTCTAAACACCCATTTAGTGCCGATGATGGGATAATTTTGAGGTCTTTCAATTAAAGTCCAAACATTATTTCTTTCAAATTGATTTAACTCTCTGCATGGCCATAATCCAATAATCATCTTTAAGGCATCATTGATGTTTTAGGCTCAATATGAGATACAAATCGAAATTATCAAATAATGTCTTTGATGAAGAACGAGTTCTTACCTCTCGGATGGATCACCAATGATCAAATCCTTTGGATGATTTTGAATGAACTTCCATGCCTTAGGAAAATCCTTTAGTGATTCATCAATCTTGTCTTCTTCATCTAATCTTCGAATTTCTTGAGAATCACCATCTTTTGAATTTTCTTCCATATCACAATTGTTCTCCCTTGAGTGTGAGCTTCTCAAGATTCTTGAACACCTACATCATCATCTACACAAGTGCTATTTGAAGAGTTGTCATTAGATTCATCAAATGAAACATGTATAGCTTCTTCAATCAGAGTTCTTCTATTATAAACTCTATATCCTCTTTTATTATCACAATATCCCAAGAAAATACCTTCATCGGTTTTCTTATCAAACTTTCCAAGGTGTTCTTTGATATTCAAAATAAAACACTTGCATCCAAAACTTTAAAATAGCCAACAATTGGCTTTTTATCAAACATCAACTCATATGAAGTTTTGTTCAAAAAAGGTCTTAGCAATACTCTATTCATTACATAGCAAGTTGTATTCTGACTTCCGCCAAAATATTTTGGTAAATCATTCTCACTTAACATGGTTCTTGCGGCTTCTACAAGTGTTCTATTTTTTTCTTTCAACAACACCATTTTGTTGAGGGTTTTACAATAGAAAATTCATGAGTTATTCCATTATGATCACAAAAATCTGGAAATCCACAATATTTAAATTCGAATCATTATCACTTCTAATTTTGATAATATGCAATCCAAGTAAATTTTGCACTTTTGCAGAGACAAAACTTTAAAGGCATCATCTTTATAGTAAGAAAAATAGTCCATGTATATCTAGAGTAATCATCAACAATCTAAACAAAATCTTCTACCACCTAGACTAGCAATAGGTGTAGGACCGAATAGATCAAGATGTAAGAGTTCCAATGGCTTAGATGTAGAAATGATTTTCTTAGGTTTAAAAGATGTTTTGGTTTGTTTTCCAAATTGACATGCATCACAAATCTTATCCTTTTCAAACTTAATTTTAGGAGAGTCCCTAACAAGCTCCCTTTTGAGATTTCATTTATCACATCCATGTTAAAATGACAAAGTCTTCTATGCACAACCAAGGATCTTCATTTGAGATTTTAAGGCATTTAAAACTAGAAGAGTCAATTTTTCAAGAATCACAACATAGATGTCATTGTATCTACTTCCTTTGAAAACAATGTTAAATTTTGAGTCAAGAACCAAACATTCATGTTTTTTGAATAAAACAAATAGATCTCTATCACAAAGTTGACCTGACACTAAGCAAATTATAACTTAGATTATCCACTAAAAGAACATTATGCACAAATGTTTCACCATTCTTACCCACATCACCTACTCAATTGTTTTAGCTTTCATGTAGTCTCCAAAGTCACTTTTCCACTTGACTTTGATTTGAGCTTGATGAATTGTGAAGAATCGCCGGTCATGTGTCTTGAGCATCCACTATCAATGAACCATTTTGATTTCTTCATATCCTTTTCAATTTTTACCTACAAGAAATAGAAAGTTTGGTACCCCTTTTAATTTTTGGGTCCTTGATGGTTAGAGTCAATGTTTGACTAACCACATACATCTCATTCCTTTTCTCATGTTTCTTTTCACATAGCACTCATGCTTCAAGTGACCTACTTGGCAGCAAAAATCACACATAATGGTAGAATCGTTCATTGAGCAGTTTAATGAATCTAACTCCACTTTTCTATGAATTGTAAATTCATTTGCATTAAATATAATTTTCTTTTCATAGGGTTAAACACCTTGTGAAACTACTTTGTTTCTTGTTTTGAAGCATCACGTCAAGATTATCCATTCTCCTTTTCAAGTCATTTTGTCTTTCTTTGAGCATTTCACAAGGCTTTGTTTTTCTATCAAGTTCATAATGCAATTCCATTTCAGTTTTAGTAAGCAATCATTGTCATATTTCAACTTCTTATTATCTTGAAACAAGTTTGCATTATCTTGCAAAAGAAAAGTAATTTTGTTTTAGTTCCTTGTTTCTAGAATAGGACTCTTTCAAGCTTTCATGCAGTTTTGCAACAAATGACTCTAAATCATCATCATCATCATCACTATTGTATTGTGGATGAGTTACCTCATTATCACCAATTGCCATAAAGGCAATTTGAGCTATTTCTTCTTCTTCTTCAATCTCTCTTCCGAAGTTGCATTCATTCCAAGTAATTTGAAAGTTGTTAAACTTCGGTTTTCTTTCATTCTTCATATCTTTCTTCTTCTTCATTGGACAGTCCACCGCATAATGCCCGAGCTGCCCACATTCGAAGCACTTATCTCCTTGTTTCTTGTTTGCATCATATCTTGCTTTGTATTTTGTATTGAGTTGATTGTTGTTTTGATTGCTTGGTCCTCCTTTTCTGAATCTTCTTTTGTTGAGTATTCTTTTGAAGCTTTTTGTGATGAGTGCAAGATCACTATCATCACAATCACCATCTTCTTCATCTTGTGAAGCCAAGTCATCCTCATCTTGAGCAGCCTTTAGAGCAATGCTTCGTTTAACTCTTGCTTCCTCTTCATCTTGTACTTTGCTTTTGAGCTTTAATTCATAAGATGTTAGAGAGTTAATGAGAGACTCAATAGACATAGAGTTTAAGTCCTTGGCTTCCTCAATTGCAGTTACTTTGTTCTCCCATTCTTTAGGTAAAGCATTCAAAATTTTCCTATTCTTTTCACCAAGAGTGTATTCCTTTTCCAAAACTTCTAGGTCTTTAATGAGGTCATTGAATCTACAAGACATCTTATCAATGTTTTCATGAGGTTCCATTTTGAATGATTCATATTTAGTAACAAGAATGGATTTCTTTTGCTCTCTTACATCCTCACTACCTTCATGAATTTCTCTTAGTTTATCCCAAATTTCTTTGGCGAATTTACACCTTTTACTCTAATGGATTCATTCGAATCTAGTGCACTATAAAGAACATTCATGGCTTTTGCATTTGATGTGAGATTAGCTCTATCCTCTCGATTCAACTCATCTCTAGTTTTTAATCTAGGAACATGAGTGATGGGATCATTTATAATGGCGTGTAAGGACCTTCACTAACAATAAACCATAAATCAATGTCAATAGATTGCAAGAAAATAACCATACGTTCTTTCCGACTACATAGTTTGATCCATTAAACATTGGTGGTCTAGTGATTGATTGACCTTCACAGAACATGGCATTGTTGGTTGTCATCTTTACTCTAAGCGGTTAAGCTTGATTTTAGAGACCAAGCTCTGATACCAATTGTAAGGCCCAAGTACAACCTAAGAGGGGGGGGTGAATTAGGTTGATTAAAAATCAGCCAAGTATTACCTCTTTTCGATTTTAATCACAAGTTCTTGAACAGGATGATTTATGAAGTAGATAGACAAGTCAAGATTGATAAATATGGATGAAATTTCAAGCGGTGAATATGATAATGAAGATAAAAACAAGTAATGAAAGATAGCAAACCAAACTTCTTCAAGTCTCCACTTGAGCTTGAAGAGAATTCCTCAAAACAGCCTTCTTCAATTTGGTGAAATTCAATCACACTTGTGTACAATAGAAGGATCACTTCCTCCTTGCCCCAAGCTCCACTTAGTCAAGCTAGAAGTTTTACACTCTTTCTGAAAACCCTCACAGCTACACAATTGATGAATTCACTCACAATTGAAAAGCTTCTCAATGAACTATCACTACAAGACTAACAATTCTTACTCAAAATGAGTATTTTCTAGCTAAAATCACTCTTAAGAACTTGTTATCCAAGTGTACAGTTGTATTTGATATTTGGACAGTTCTTGTATTTATAGGAGACCAAAAAGTGCCTAGAAAACGAGGTCAACGGATAGTACAAGTTGAAATGTCAACTAGCCGTTGGAGCTATCGGACGTCCGACACTCGTTGTTCGTCCGATGCTAGCGTCCGATAGGCAAGTTTAGTCTTATCGGACGGGCGATGAATAATTCGCGTCGATAGCTTTGCGTCCGGTGGCGGTAGGCTCGAAAATTTTCATGGAATCGATCGGACGGCCGATACATGTCTTTGCGTCCGAAGGCTTGCGTCCGAAAGCGTCCGAAGCTCATCAAATTTCTTGGATATCTTCGGACGTCCGATGTAGATGTTATGCGTCCGAAGAGGTGTCCGATAGATCCCCGCTCTATCGGACGTCCGACAAATCGTCGAGTTGGCGTCCGATAGGAAGGTTTCGAGTTTTATCGGACGTCCGATACAAGGTATCGTCCGTCCGACAGTCAGCAGTTTCTTCAACATTTTCCTGCCTCAATATCACATTACGTTTCAGAATCTCACTAGAAAACATTAGACCAATTTTCTTCAATTGTTTTGTAATTATCAAAATTCGGGATCACAATTAACACACTTAAAACTACTAAATAAGCAACATGCTATGCTTAAGCAATTCGGACCACACAAACACTTAGGATGGCTGAATACAACTTATTCAATAAATGCAATAAACAATAAAACTAAATACCAAACTATTCAACTAGTCTCCAAAGCCAAACTTGTTCTTGACTTTGTTCATTGGCCCCTCATCTAACCTTTGATGGCACTTGATAAACACTTAGGCCATATGAGGTGTGCATCAGGGGGTCTCTTCCTTGGGCATTCTTAATACATCCCAACAGTGATGGTTGCACGGTAATGTTTCCAAAAATTACCTTTTTGCACTCAGGTTGAGGATTCCACTCACAAACTTCCTCTAACAGTCTCCATTCTTTGACTATCAATCCTACCACCTGGGTTTTTCAACTAAGAGAATCTGCTACTACATTGGCTTTTCCAGGATGGTAATTAATAATACATTCATAATCCTCTGAAAATTCCATGCATCAGCGTTGCTGCAAATTCAACTCCTTCTGAGAAAATAGATAATTAAGATTTTTATAATCAGTATACACCTCAAAAGTTACCCCCTACAAATAGTGCCTTTTTTTTCAATGCAAATACTCCAGTAGCCAGTTCTAGGTCATGCGTTGGATAATTCTGCTCATAAGATTTTACCTTCCTAGGGGCATATGCAATCACTTTTCCATCTTGCATCAAGACGTACCCTAATCCTTTTTGGATGCATCCGTATACATTATATAACTATCCTTTCCATTTGCTAAGGCTAAAATTGGGGCCGTGGTCAAATATTTTTTGAACTCTTGAAAACTATCCTCACATTCGGCATTCCATACAAATTTACCCTGCTTTGAGTTAGATTGGTTAGAGGCCCTACAATCTTAGAGAAATCCTTTATAAATTGGCAGTAATACCCTACTCAACCCAAGAAACTACAAATTTCTATAGGATTCTCTGGCCGTTTCCATTCAACAATAGCTTCTACCTTAGCAAGATCTACAGTAATTCTATCCTTTGAAATTATAGGCCCAAGAAAAGACACCTTCTCCAACCAAGACTCACATTTGCTACATTTGGCATACAATTGGTGTTCTCTTAATATCTACAATACTATCCTCAAATGCTGCTCATGTTCCTCCAAAATCTTTGAATATATCAGAATATCATCAATATATATTACCACAAATTGACAAATATGATTTAAAGATCCGATGCATTGAATTCATAAAGGCTGCTGGTGCATTGGTTAATCTAAAGGGCATCACTGCAAACTCATAATATCCTTATCAGTTGTTACAGGCAGTTTTTGATACATCCTCTTTCTTAATCCTTAGTTAGTAATATCTCTGTTTGAGATCTATCTTAGAAAATACTACATCTTCTTGCAGTTGATTGAATAACTCATCGATGTGCGGCAAAAGATATTTATTCTTGTTCATAACATTATTCAAACCCCTATAATCTATGTACAATGTCAAATCTCTATCTTTCTTCTTGACAAATAATACCGGGCTCCCCAAGGGGATTCACATAATTGTATAAACCCCTGCTTTAGAAAGCCCTATAACTACATCTTTAATTTCTTAAGTTTAGCAAGTGTCATTTAGTAAGAGGTCTTAGAAATGGGAGTGATTTGGGGTATCAGTTCAATCTCAAATTCTATCTTCCTCTCAGGCGGCAATGATACTAACTCCTCAGAGAAAACATCTGGATAATCTTTCAGCACTAGCACATCTTCTATTTTCACTTTATCCTTCGGGGTGTTAATTAAATAAGTCAAATAACCTTGTGCCCCTTTACTCAACAATTTTCTAGTCTGAATCATTGAAATAAGGGCAGAGAAAGGTAATCTAACCTTTACATCCATTTTTAACTGTGCATGATGTAGGGCCAAATAGTCCATGCCTATTGTAACATCATATCCTTGGATAAGCAAGGTTATAAGTTTCACCAATAGTTTCCTCTCTCCAACCCAAAACTCACAGTTCTTGTATATCATATTGGTCACCACACAATGTTTGCCATTAGACGTTCTAACTTTTGGGTTATATGATAGTTTATCAGGTTTCATATCAATTCCACACATAAAATTACAGTCCACAAAGGAATGAGTTACACCAGGATCTATCAATATTTTTGCCAAATGATGAAATATAGGAATCGTACCTTCCACCACTTCGGATGATTCTGAAGCTTGTTTCCTATCTATAGCATACACTCTTACTGGCTCCTTTGGTCTGTTTCCTCTATCCGGGTTTTGCCTAGACGTATTTCTATCCATTTGTTGAGCTTTCTGCTACTTCTTCAGACAGTTACTAACTTGGTGGTCGGCACTCCAACAAAATAGACATATCTGACCCTTTGCCCGGTAGTTATCTTCAGAGTGATTTGCCCTCCCACAATATCCACAGGTTAGGTGAGAAGCCGATGCCTGGCCCCCTTGTAGTGCTCCTCCAAGTTGCTATCTTCCTAATCGAGCTCCTCCTAACGAAGCCCCCTCCAGTTTCCTAGGCATCAATTGTGAGGACCCAGAATTTCTTGAATTATACATCCGAAATTTCTTGAATTATTTGCTTATATTTCTTGCGAGAAACCCTAAATTTTTCATGAATTATTTCTCATTGTATTTATTTAAGTGCATATCATTTTCTTTAAACATTGGAAGCATAAAATTTTCCTTAAGTGCATTATTTTCCTTTAAGTACTCTATTTTGTATGTATTGTACGAAATTAATTTGGAATTGTATTTTACATATTTCATGTAGCCAAATACATAAACTTATATGGTATTAAGTGGATCACATTTTACATTAAGGGATTTGATGGCAATTTGCAAAGATATTATTCCATTCTTGGCCAAGATAATGCCACTTGTCAACCACCTACAAAGTCTTGACTTAAGTCTTGTTATTTAACTTCTTGTTTTCAAAAAATTGAACTAATTTTCCCTCCACTCTCCTCTCTCTTGGCCGGCCACCTCAAGGAGAAAAACCACAAAACCCTAAGTTAGAATCTAGCAATTTTAGTGAAGAAAATCATCTCCAAGTGAAACCCTAGGTTGGATTGCTACTTGATCATCAAGCTTTGTTGGAAAACTTGGAGCTTTTGGGTGGATTTTCTCTCTCAACTCTCAAGGTAACTAATCACTTATTTATGCTTTAATGAACTTTAAATTCAAGGAGAATGTTAGTTAAGGTGTGATTAATGGCTTGTGGGTGTTTGAAGAGGAAAATCATGGAAGGATTTATTGTGTTTGAAATTAGAATTTAGGTTTTCAATTTTGGCTATCATGTGTTTGATGAAATGCTTAATGACTTGTGATGCTTTAATGATGGAGTAAATTGCTATTTTAGCGTGTTAAACACCTTGGCAAATGATGGAAATGGCTTTAAAGGATTGATAGAAGAAAATGCCTCCAATCTGAAATTTTTGCAGGAAATCAGAAATGGAAAACAGCCCACTTCCCGAGGTTACTGTTCACTATAGAAAATGAATTAGCATCTGAGCCCTATACCGTTAGAAAGCCCTATGAACCTAGTTTTAAACACCACTAACGGAGCTTGATTTTGATTTTTCTACGTCGAGTTATGACTATTTTCCCGAGACTGTTCGACCAGCCTGAAATTATTCCGACAGTTTTCTTGCTTCTCTGAGATTTGCCATTTTGACTATGATTAAGCATGATTTCGTATTCGACCTCTTCATGAAGGTTATAGGCCTATGTCTTAGCTTCGAAACACCATAAAATTCATCTCAATCTGATAACCACAGCCACCGTTATGATTAAATTACTGAGGCGCGGCAAACCTGTCAATTGTTAGTTTCACTTCCTCAAGTGCTATTCTCATTCCCTTTGACTCTCGTGCCTTCTTGCCGTATTCCGACCCACTCATGCATGGTTCTAAGATGTTTCTAAGACTCTTATTTGCTCACCCTTATGAATTGGATTGGAATTTCTGAAAGTCTTGTTATTTTACTTGATCCCAAGACTTGAACGTGCCATGACGAATAAATGGTGAATGGTGATTTATGTGGACGAGTGTGAAACTTGGTGAGTGTTCCAAAACCCTTTTCAATTGACAACTTTACTACTGTTTTGTTCTAACTTGTTTAAAGGAATGTTTCCCTATGACACTTTTGAGTTACTATTGTCTCAAGGAAATCACTTGTGAAACGTTTTACTACTAATTTACTATTGATTTGCATTGGTTTACAAGTATAACAATTTGATTTACTTTTGAAATAATTTATAAGTGCTTTTAAGCTGATTAATCGAAGTGTGAATTGTTGCTTGGGTGCTATCTAAATGAATGTGATACCAATAGTTAGTGAGTGCTCTAATCTCTTTACGGTTGAAAAGGTTTATCCTTGTTCTTACAAGAGATGGTTTCCATTGTTTCGAGTGAAATGATTTGTGAGCGTTGTGAGTGATTTAAACTTGATTTTCAAAGGAAATATTTGATTCATATTTATAAATGAAATGATTTTCATGACCTGATTTCTAAGAATGGTTGCCAAACTTGAATTTAAAAAATCCGGATCATTATAAAATTTGATTTTAGTCTTGATTTCTAATCTTACCAAACTTGAGTTCTAAACTCGATTTTCAAACTCATGTTTATAATAAAATCATTTCCAAACTCATGTTTATTACTAAAGTCATTTCCAAACATGATTTCATCTGATTAACTATTGAGATAATTTTAAATGAAATGAGCTTCACAAAATGATTTCTAAGTGAAAACTTGCTCGACTCTGTGACTTGCTTGACTCAGAAAGTTGTCTGTGCATAATTGCTTGTTAAATGTGCATGTTTGTAGGCTGATGTGTACTTTATCGCATCGGCTGAACTGAGCTCACTCTTTGTTGGAACCCTATCCTTGATCCGCCATCGTGAGGTCAGGTAGGCCAAAAGCTTATCCTAGACCCGCCATCGCGAGATCGGATCAGCCGGACAGCCTTGAGTAATGACTTACCAATGTTAAGTGCAAAGCTCAAAACTCTTCGCTGAAAGGCCTTGAGTACTATATCCAATGTTCAATGTTAAATGAGGGGATTGTTTATCGTTTTGGAGGACATAAGGTGAGTTCAAGATAGGGGATTGTTTATTGTTTTGGAGGTCATAAGGTGGGAGTTCGGAGGTTATAAGGTGGAAAAATATAGGGGATTGTTTACTGGAAGTTATAAGGTGGAAATAGCTCCAAGTGAGCACCCGTATCCTTTCAATATTTGAATTGAATGTTTATTGAATTATAGTTCTTTGAATTATTGTTTAATGAATTATTGTGTATTGAAATATTGTATACTGCATTATTGATTGTTAAATTAAGTGTTTATGGAATGATTCTTTAAGGGATTTCTATTTCTTGAATCCTTTTAAATAAAAAGATTCTTAGATATTTTCAATGTGAATGTGTGACCATGCTCTCGACCTTCATGTATTCCTTTAAAGATTCAAATGTTTTACAAAATGCTATTGGATTCAAATGTCCATGAATTTGATAAATCGTGAATTTCCTTGTTTTCACTGAACACTCACTGAGCTTTAGCTCACCCCAAAAATATTTTATTTTCCCCCCCTACAGGGCTCGAGATGAAGGAAAGCAGGAAGTGATCTTTCTTAGTGTGACTTGCCGGATTATCTCTTGTACTATTGTAATCTTGGACAGTTGGACTTTTGATGTATTTAGATTAGTTGGAAATGTAATTACTATTTGGAGATCTGGCAGTGTAATTATTTGAGATTTGTGATATGATTGACGAACTGTAATGAGTCCCGGCGAGAGTTGGGCAGGCGGCCCGCCGATACCCTAGGGTTCGCCCTAGGGAGAAGTGGGGCTATCACATCAATGGTGAGAGAGATGGGAAGTCTCACACCACCCGCTCCTCTTCCAACTTTAGGAGGTGGTGCATCCCCTCTTGGTTTTCCAAAATTACCACTAGGCACACCCCTTCTTCGTGCCTAAAAAGCCTTCAGTTGGGACTTTGCACTTTCAACTCTTTGAGCTCTCTCAAGAGCTTGAGAAAAAGTATTTGGACTGCTACCAATGCCTCCTGAATATTTAGATTCAGTCCCTGAATAAAATGTCTCTTTTCCTTTGCTCTGTAACAACTAATTTCGGGGCAAACTTTGACAATTTGGTGAACTGAGTTTCATACTCAGCAACATTCATGGTTCCCCGTTGAAACCTTATAAATTCATCCTCTCCTTTTCTTGAATAAGAGGGGGGACAAACTTCTCAATAAATTCTAGAGTAAAGTTCGTCCAGGTCCACGGGATATTTTCCCTTTCCTACTTGGTCCGCACAAAATCCCACCGAGACCGTGCAGCCCCTTCAAAATGAAACACGACAAGAGACACTTGTCTCTCCTCTGAGTACCTCAAGGCTTCAAAAATATTCACCATACGTTCTAACCAATTGTCAGCTATTTTTGGGTTAGGACCCCCAAAAACTTAGATAGAGAAAATTTTTGGAATCATTCTAGTGCCTTATCCTCTGCTACTACTTGTCTCTAGGTTGGTTTGTAGGCCCAGTCCCTTGGTATTATCAGGGTGCTAGGCATTCTAGAAGGTCAGTCATTCGGTTTAAAGCCATTGCTACTTGGTCTCTTACGTTGGGCTTCGATTGGTGGTTTTGATCAGCTACTGATTTTCGATCTCCCTCTGGTTCTTGGGTTTGTCTAGGCCTATTTCCTCAACGATGTCCCCCACATTCCATCTCTCTTACAACTAATCTATATATGGATGGATAATAATTAATTATGTATGCATATAATAGCTGTTAGCCATAATTAAAGACACATTCATTTCACACGTCATTATCATAAAGCAAGCTTATCATAGAACTAATAAGTTACAGAACATAGTAAGTTCAGGTACATCTCATGAAAGTCAACCAAGCCATTGATATAATACATTCAAAATCAAAACAACATGATGCGAATGCATGAGCTATCCAAGATTCTCACGTATCTCAAGTTCAAGTGCCTCGTGGTCCAATCACTCGTGCAAGTGCTAAAAACCTTAAAGAGTCGTTGCAAGCCTTGGTACGAGTTGCTCATGAGTCAAATGGAGGTTCCAAGCTACTTGAAGGTCTTCAAGTTTATGAGCATCCATGTGTTACCCTACTACAAGTTGATCAAGACTTGGATGCATCACACAATTGAAGAAACCAACCTTGCTTTGAGCATGTGTCACTAGGGTTATGGAATAAGCGACCAGCTTTGTTGGCCTTGGCTCGCATTAGCTAGTAGAGAGAATAAGTGGCTGCTTTGTTAAGCATTAAGGCCGCATTTGTTAGCTAGTTATTTAGTAGTTTTATTAGTTAAGTCTCCTAGTTCTATTAGGATTTAATTTCGGCCAGCATGGAATTGTCTTGGCCGCATGTTCCTTTCCTTCCTTAGATAGGATTAGTTGTGTAAGCCTTATAAATAGGCTGCCAAAACATTTTTTTTAACACATAATTGAGTACAAATTTTCTAGCAATGCTGCTAGTGAGAGAGAACTTTCTCTTGGCTTCATAGCACTCTTGAACACTTTAGGGTCTGTTTGGATTCTCTGTTTTTTGAACTATTTTTGAAAAATTGTTTTTCACATCCCAAATGCTACAGTAATACACCAACAGAAAACAATCCCAAAAATACCAATCCAAACAAATATTTCAAAAACAACTTATACATACAAAATAAAAAATTATCCTTCTTCTTCCACCCCACCACCACCACCCACCCCCCCCACCTCCTCTCCCTCTCTCTCCCTCCCCACCTCCACCTTCCTTTCTATCTCACCCTTCCCCTCTCTCTTTCTCCCATTCTCTCTTTCTCCCCCTCCTATCCAAATTAAAAATTTATTTGAGGTATTTTTGAGGCATTTTTAAAATTAAAAATTTATTTGAGGTAATTTTTTGGGGTATTTTTTGAGACATTTTTAAAAATAAAAATTATTTGGGATAATTTTTTGAGACACTTTTAAAATTAAAAATTTATTTGGGATAATCTTTGGGGCATCTTTAAAATTAAATTTTAATTTGGGGTAATTTTTTGGGGCATTTTCAAAATTAAAAATTTATTTGGGAAATTTTTAAAATTAAAAATTTATTTGTAGTAATTTTTTGGGGTATTTTTAAAATTAAAAATTTATTTGGGGTAATTTTTGAGGCATTTTCAAAATTAAAAATTTATTTGGGGTATTTTTGGGAATTTTGAAAATTAAAAATTTATTTATGATAATTTTTTGGGGTATTTTCAAAATTAAAAATATATTTGGGGTAATTTTTGGGGCATTTTTAAAATTAAGAATTTATTTGGGTATTTTTGGGGCATTTTCAAAATTAAAAATTTATTTGTGGTAAATTTTTGGGGTATTTTTAAAATTAAAAATTTATTTAGGGTAATTTTTGGGGCATTTTTAAAATTAAAAATTTATTTGGGGTAATTTTTGGGGGTTTTTTTAAAATTAAAAATTTATTTGGGGTAATTTTTGGGGCATTTTTAAAATTAAAAATTTATTTGAGGTATTTTTTTGGACATGGGATATTTTTGGAATAATTTATTTGGGGTATTTTTTTTATTAACCCACCTGTACCACCACCCATCAAATAAATTTTAATTTTAAAAATATCACAAATAACTTTTTAATTTTAAAAATACCCCAAAAAATTACACCAAATTAATTTTTAATTTTAAACATCCCCTAAAAATGCCTAAAATTAATTTTTAATTTTAAAAATGCTCCAAAAATTATCCCAAAATAAATTTTTAATTTTAAAAATGCCCCAAAAAATTGATCCAAATAAATTTTTACTTTTAAAAACTTTTAAAAATACCACAAAAAATTATTCCAAAACACCCTCAAAAAGTTTTTGAAAGACAGCTACAGCAGTTTTTCACATCCCAAATGCTACAGTGCTATTTTTGAAAAATAACTCCAAAAGCAACTAATCCAAACGAACCCTTAGATATTTCCTTAAGTGTTTTAGTTTGGCCTATCAATCAAGAAATGCATTTGATTGTAGCGCCATTCTAACAAAATCTAGGTTCACTAATTTGTTTGGTCGTGGGTTGAGATCGTATCAATATTGTTCGCACCATGGGGATTAGAAAGGTCTAAGAGGTTGCTTTAGCTACTCCAAATATGGTCATCAAAACATCTAGATCTTGGGCTTGTGAGAACGAAATTCATCATCTTGGCAAAGCTTGTATCACAACATGTCAAAATTTTAGCCTAACCATCCCTTGCAAAAGTCTTTAACCTAGTATTTTTTTTTAGGTCAATCCATAATGGAGTTAGTGGACCCTATTTCTTCCACTGGCTCAACTTCATTTCCAACCATAGCTTCTTCATCTTCCTGATTTTCCTGATACAGGTTCACCTCCACAATCTCTTCCATCATTATTTCATATTCTACCAAGATTCCTTCAGTCCTATTGTGAGAACCCTAGAAAAAAAAAAAAAAAGAAGAGAGGGAGAAAAGAAGGAATTTTACTTGAGTGCATCATATAGTTGTTAGTGCATTAATTTTTCTAAAGTGCTCAATTTCATGTGTATTGCATGGTTTAATTTGGAATTTTATTTTTCATGTTTTATATGGACAAATGCATGAAGCTTATGTGGTATTATGTGAGTCACATTTTAATTAAGGGATTACAAGACAATTTGCAAAGAAATTCTCCAAATCTTGGCCAAGATGATGCCACTTGTCAACCCATCCTTAACCCCTTGACTTAAGACTTCTATTTAAACCTTCCATTTCAAAAATTTGAATCAAAATTCCCTCTCTCTCTCACCTTCTTGGCCGGCTCTTCCACAAAGAAAAACATCCAAACCTAAGCTAAAAATTAGTCAATTTTAGTGAAGGAAAAACAGGTTTAGGTAAAATCCAACCTAGATTACCACTTAAACCTCAAGTTTTGTTGCAAGAAGTGAAGCTCCTTGGTGGTTTTCCTCACTCTTCTAGTAAGGTAAAACCTCTCTTATCTATGCTTTAATGAGTCTTAAATTCTAAGAGGATGTTAGTTAGACATAATTAATGGGCTTATGGTTGCTTGGAAGGAAGGATTATGGAAGGAAATCTTGAGTTTGATAAGTAGAGTTTGGGTTTGATTGTTGGCCGCCAAGTGTTTGATAAATTGATTGTTGTTTTGTGATGCTTTGATGACAAAGTTAATTGCTGTTTTAGTTTGTTAAACGCCTTGGCAAATGGTGGAAATGACTTTAAAGGATTGACAAAAGAAAACGCCACCAACCTGAAATTTTCACAGAAAACAGGAATGCAAAACAGTCCACTTCCCGAGGTCACTGTTGACTGTAGAAAAATAATTAGCATCCAAACCTTATACCGTTAGAAAGCCCTATGAACCTAGTTTTAAAGGCCACTAACGGAGCTTGATTTCGATTTTTCTACGTCGAGTTATGACTGTTTTCCCGAGACTGTTCGACCAGCCTGAAATTATTCCGACAGATTTCTTGCCTCTCTGAGATTTGCCATTTTGACTATGACTAAGCAAGATTTGATGCTTGACCTCTCATGAAAGTTGTAGGGCTATGTCTTAGCCAAGCCATAAGTACACCCCAATCCGATAAGTGTGGCCACAATTATGATCAAATTACTGAAACTTGACAAACCTATCTAATGTTGGTTTCATTTCCGCGATTGCTTCCTTATTCCTTTCGATTCTCGTGCCTTCTTGCCGTGTTCCAACCCACTCATGCATCGTTCTAGGATATTGTTAAGACTTTTATTTACTCATCTTCATAAATTGGATTGGTCATTTTGTGATTTATACATCCAAGTGTGACTTTTATCACGTGAAAAGAAACATCGAGCACATACATTTGGTCTCTTGAGATTGGGTAGTCGAGCTTAAATATGTTCTATTTTATTTGTTAATAGACTTGGAAGGAGGAAATAAAGAGGACTTGGGTGCGAATACTTGAAGATATTTTGCTCGATTCGGTGAGTGTTTCATGCTTGTTACTTGACCTATGTGATAGCTGAAATATTGAAATACTTGAACTATGTGATGACTTGTATTCTTGTGACTTGTGAGCCAATTAATGTGACCGAGACGAGTGCGTACTTTATCACACTCGATCTCTTGTGCTTGGAAATTTGTACTTGGATATTTAAATTCGTGTGAAATGGCTTTTGGCCACATTTGATTTGTGAGTCGCTTGGGTGATACCCCAGCGACAAATATGATTTGTTTCGAGCTCAAAACCTAGTTGGTGAGTCAATCGACTCGAGCCGGCACGGGCTTGGTCGGGAAGGTTGACGAGCCATGGGATATGATATGTGAATCCGGAAATCTGGTATACTCGAGTATTACCTAAAATTTGAATTGTTGGGGTGTTCGGGCCTGGTAGGGGGTGAAACGGTGGACGGTGTTTGATGTTAAGTGGGGATCTACGGTTTGGCTTTGAGCTGTAAAAGTTGACGGAGAGTCAACAGGAGGTGATTTGATCAAGCTTCGGGGAAATTGGCTTTTGAAAGCCATCCGTATCCTTTAATTGAATATGTTCAATTTATGTGGTAATTTTATTTGTGGCATTTGGTTGCTGTGTGAATTCTTCTTGTATATTTGGCTGCTTGTTTTTGGAACTTCATTGAGCTTTTAGCTCACCCTATTTCCCTTTTGTTTTCCTTAGCAGGGGGATTTGCTTGAGATCAGGGTTGGAAGTACGTGCGAGTAGTAAAAGCTTTTGTCGTAACTTTTGTTAAGGAATGATGTACTGGAAAACCTTATCATGTATAAGCTTAGATTTGTTTGGTTTTGTAACCTAATCACCCCGTTAAATTTTAAGTTTGAATGGTGGTGTGAAACTTATGTATCTATGTTGGGTGACCTTTGAATTTGGAAGATTTTAGTTTTATAAGTTTCGAGTTATTGGTTTATATTAGCTATCGAGTCCTGGCGAGAGTTGTACAGGCAGCCCGCTAACCCCTCTAGTTCGCCTTATGGGAAGGTGGGGCTGTCACAGTTGGTATCAGAGCCTAGGTTTAGAATTAACCTGGGTAGTATATAAGTTATGATTTAAGTCTGTATAAGCTTGATTTTAGGATAACTAAGTTGAAATTGTGTTTGTTTTGTGGGTCATGGAAGGAGACAATGGAGAGGGTGGAAGTGAGCAACCCCGGAAGTGTCTTCCGATGGTTGATTACGAGATGAAGTTAGGTGGACTAGTTCTGTTCTGGAGTCCCTCCAGTCGAGAAAAGCGCTGTGGATGTTGCCAGAACTACTCCTATCCTGATCATGTGGTTTTAGCCGTACTAGACGAGAGGCGAAGGTTAACTAATGCGAGCTTTAAGGACCAGGATGAGATGGAAAGGATAAGGGGAATTATGATCATGCAAACGAATAGGATTGAGGAGCTTCAAGAGACTGTTTTGGAAGAGCGAGAGCGTACTGATGCTATGCGCCAACAGGTGCAAGCTTTGACTGATCGCCTTACTAGGATCCTGAGGGATGTAGGTGATCGCACTGAGGGCATTCTACTTGAGTGTCAATCCTTGCTTGGCGAGGTTGTGGACGTCAATCTGGAGGACATGCAACGTCGAAATAACACCCCTAGGGATGTGACGTCCACTGGCTCTATTGGAAACTAGGGTGCCATAAGTGGCCATCTATATTTTGACCCGTGAAATGGGTAGTTAGGAAAAACCTTAGTAACTTTTGTATATTTTGGTATGGTCTTCCTAACGTGCTTTTGTGATCAACTTGCTACTGTCCCTCTGGCATATCTTTTGTTGTAATCCATCTGGGTATGTAAATATTTGGCTATGTAATATATATGACTAGATGGTATGTAAATATATGTAACTTTCCGTGTGTTAATATTTTGTGTTTTACTCACGTATAATTGCAATTTTTCTTTTGGACATGCATTTTAATTTTCACGTGCATTCAACCCTAGACTTGGTAAAAATCAGATGGAGGGTAGACGTGGAGGACGTGGTCGTGGAAGGGGAATTAGACGACCCCAAGATCAAGGGGGTGAACATGAATCGGCTGCGGGAGGTAGTCGTGAACCGAGGGTCGATCCTAATGAACAAGTAGCGACAGCCATCCAACGTATGACTGATTTACTAGCCCAGATAGCTGGTCAAAACCCTGGAAACCAACACGGAAACCCTGGGAATCAACAAGGGAACCTTGGGAATTAGGTGGAAGGAGAAGATAGGGCATTAGAGAGATTTCAGAAATTTTCTCCTCCAAAGTTTCTGAGGGGACCCGACCCCGAGATAGCTGAGAGGTGGATAGAGAAAATGGTTGACATTTTCGCCACTCTAAACTATATAGAGGAAAGACAAGTTACCTTTGTTGTGTTTCAGCTAGAAGGGGCAGCTCGTGCTTGGTGGAATGTGATACGACTAAAATGGGAAAGGGAGCAGACCCCAAGAAATTGGGCCAACTTTATGAGAGAGTTTAACGCTAAGTACTTTCCGCCTTCGATCCAAGAAAGGAGAGAGGATGAGTTCATTAAATTTCGTCAGGGTATTCAGAGTGTGGTTGAATGTGAGACTCAATTCACTAGACTCTCTAAGTTTGCACCTGAACTTGTGGCAACTGAACAGAAGCGAATAAGACGCTTCATTCAAAGGTTAAATGTGGAAATTCAAAAGGATTTGGCAGTAGCTCAAATTAATACTTTTGGAGAAGCCTTGGACAAGGCTCAACGAGTGGAAAGTGCCAGGCTACAGGTTAGGGCATTCCAAGCAAAGAAACGAGGTGTGTCGGGTGGTACTCAGGGGCAATTTGACAAAACTGTGCCCCCTCATAAGTTTGGCCGAGGGTCAGGTGGAGGTCGGTTTCAAGGGACATCAAGGGGGGCCCCGTCAGGTGGGGTTCAAGGTGGGAGAGGAACACAAAGAGGGGCCTCACACGGAGGGTCTACATCGACCCCTCGTGTAAATTGTGGATACTGTGGGAAACCGAACCATATGGAGGATAACTGTTGGAGGAAGGAGAGAAAATGCTTGCACTGTGGGAGCGCTGAGCACCAAATTTCATCCTGCCCTAATCTGCCTCGTGATGGGAATACAACCTCACAGCCGGGTAAACCAAATCCAAAACCTAATCAACCAGCTATAGGTGGGAATAGGCCTCGAGTTCCTGCTAGGGTTTATGCTCTGGATCAACGCCCAATTCCCGAGTCATCTGAGGTGGTCGAAGGTACGATTCCTGTGTTCCATCGTTTAGCTAAGATTTTAATCGACCTCGGTGCCACTCATTCTTTTGTGAATCCTGCTTTCATGTGTAATATTGATGTTAAATCCTCTACACTACCCTATGATTTGGAAGTTAGTACACCTACGGCCAACCAACGTCTAGTCACAAGTACAATCTTTAAAAATTGTGAGATATGGATAGGGGAGCGAAAGTTGATGATAGATTTGATAAGTTTGGATATCAAGGGGTACGACGTGATCATAGGAATGGATTGGTTAGCTCACTATCATGCTCGGTTGGATTGTAAGACTAAAGTGGTGGAATTTTGTATACCAGGAGAGGCGACTTTAAGGTTAGATGTGCGAGGTAGATTAGCCTCGTCTGCACTTATTTTTGGAATTCGGGCTAGAAAATTATTGAGCAAAGGAGCACAGGGTTACCTAGCTTTCCTAATTAACACTCCTGGGGATAAAGTGAAATTTGAAGATGTCCTAGTGGTCAATGAATTTCCGGAAGTATTTCCCAATGAGTTAGTATCGTTACCACCAGAAAGGGAAATAGAATTTAAGATTGACTTAGTACCTGGGACAACTCCTATATCGAAAACCCCGTATCGAATGGCACCTGCTGAACTCAAAGAATTAAGATTGCAACTGCAAGACTTGTTAGAGCGAGGGTTTATTCGAGAGAGTGAATCCCCGTGGGGAGCTCCGGTTCTATTTGTGAAAAAGAAAGACGGCAGTTTGAGATTGTGTATTGATTATCAAGGGTTGAACGATGTGACTGTGAAGAATAAGTATCCATTACCACACATCGATGAGTTATTTGACCAATTGCAGGGGGCCGTGGTATTTTCTAAATTGGATCTTAGGCAGGGGTACTATCAGTTACGAATCAAGAAGGAAGATATACCAAAAACTGCTTTTAACTCTAGATATGGGCATTTCGAATTTGCGGTGATGCCTTTTGGCTTAACTAATGCCCCAGCTGCATTTATGGATTTGATGCACCGAGTCTTTAAACCCTATCTGGATCAGTTTGTGGTGGTATTCATTGATGACATTCTGGTATATTCTAAGTCTCGGGAGGAGCATGAACAACATCTAAAGATAGTTTTGCAAACCCTAAAGGACCATCAATTGTATGCTAAATTCAGTAAATGTGAGTTTTGGCTAGAACAAGTATCTTTTCTCGGGCATGTGATTTCTAAGAAAGGAATCTCCATAAATCCAACAAAGGTGGAGGCCGTTATTGAATGGAAGTGACCGGAAAATCTGACAGAAGTCCGTAGTTTCTTGGGTTTGGCGGGATATTACCGACGGTTCATTAAGGATTTTTCAAAACTTGCCGGACCTTTAACTGATTTGACAAAGAAACATGGAAACTTTGTTTGGACCTCTAAGTGTGAAGCTAGTTTTCGAGGAACTGAAGAAGAGGTTGACCTCAGCTCCAATTTTAACTTTACCCAATGGAAAGAATAGTTTCACCGTATACACTGATGCTTCGAGAGAAGGTTTGGGGTGTGTACTAATGCAAAATGGAAGCGTGATTGCTTATGCTTCTAGGAAGTTAAAACCCCACGAACAAAACTACTCAACTCATGATTTGGAATTAGCAGCTATCGTTTTTGCTTTAAAGAAGTGGAGACATTACTTGTATGGGGTGGTTTTCGAAGTCTATACAGACCATAAAAGTCTTAAGTACCTATTTTCTCAAAAGGAGTTGAATCTGAGACAACGTCGTGGATAGAATTTTGGAAGATTATGACTATCGATTAACTACCATCATGGGAAGGCTAATGTGGTAGCAGATGCTTTAAGTCGAAAAGTCCAAATAGCGGGGTTGATGATTAAAGAGTGGGATATGTTAGAAAAGGTTTGTGAATGGAACCCTTACTGTGAACGCCAAAAGGTGGTGTTTGGAAACATTGTAGTTAAGTCCACTCTACTAGATCGTATCAAGGAAGTTCAGGAAGGTGATCCTGTGGTACAGAAGTGGAAGGAAAAAGTAGAGAAAGAAGAATTACTAGATTTTAATCTCAGTCCCGAGGGACTTTTAAGGTTCCAAGACCGAATGGTTGTACCCAAAGACGAAACATTGAAAAAGGAGATTTTGGAAGAGGCTTATCGTTCTAAGTATACGATTCACCCTGACAGTACCAAGATGTATCAGGATCTGAAAAGGTTATATTGGTGGGATAACATGAAGAGAGAAATTGCCCAGCATGTTCAAACATGTCTCACGTGCCAACAAGTAAAAGCGGAACATCAAAAACTTTCTGGTTTGTTACAACCCCTTGAGATACCTGAATGGAAATAGGAGCACATTACGATGGATTTCGTTTCTGGTTTGCCACGAACACAGAAAGGTCATGATGCCGTTTGGGTAGTGGTCGATCACTTAACCAAATCAGCTCATTTCTTACCCGTGAACATGAAGTACTCCATGGAAAAATTAGCTCAATTGTACATGGATGAAATTGTAAGACTACATGGGGTGCCAGTTAGCATAGTTTCTGATCGAGATCCTCGATTCGTCTCTCAGTTTTGGCAAAGGCTACAGGAAACCCTAGGGACCAAGTTGAACCTTAGCACAACCTACCATCCTCAGACCGATGGACAATCAGAAAGAACCATTCAAATCCTGGAAGATATGTTGAGAACGTGTGTTATGGATTTTGGAGGTAATTGGGGACAATACATGGCATTGGTAGAGTTTGCTTATAACAATAGCTACCATTCATCTATTCAAATGGCACCGTATGAAGCTTTATATGGAAGAAAGTGCCGATCGCTAATTTACTGGGATGAAGTAGGAGAAAAGAAAATTTTAGATCCGACCACAATACCCTGGGTAGAGGACGCACGAGAAAAGGTCAAAGTGATACGCCAGAGACTTCAAACAGCCCAAAGTCGGCAAAAGAGTTACGCGGATAACCGAAGAAAAGATTTGAAATTTGAAGTTGGCGACAAAGTATTTCTTAAGGTCACACCACTGCGAAGTGTCACTGTGACGACCCACCTCTCCCCTAGAGGCTACCCTAGGGTATCGATCAGTTCCTCCTCGGGACTCACTACAGTTCTCCACCATCAAACAACTTACCAAACTAAAACTCGAAGTACACTACAAATGGAATGATAGTTTACAATCCACAACATCAAATTACAACTTTGGATCCATAAATCTTCCACCTTACATCCAAAATTCGAATTACAAAAAAAACTTGCAACAATCACACTCCAAAGTTCTCAACCTGTTCAACATAATAAACCCTACTTCTAGGGTTGGCTTCTCCACTTCAGTGCATTACACATTGGAAAACAAATTTAAAGGGTGAGCTAAAAAGCTCGTGAGTTCCCAAAAACATAGAAAGCACATAACACATATGATTTTTCACTTCAAAATTCATACTCGAATATAAACAAAGAAGGAAAGCCAGTAATCACACAAGAGTAGGATTAAGTTCATCACGTAGCCCAAGGTTGTCATACCAAGGGGATTGAGTTTATCACGTAGCCCAAGGTAGTCATACCAAGGGGATTGAGTTTATCACGTAGCCCAAGGTAGTCATACCAAGGGGATTGAGTTTATCACGTAGCCCAAGGTTATCACACCAAGGGGATTGAGTTTATCACGTGAGTCCCAAGGTTATCATGGGGATTCGGTATATCACGTGAGCCCAAGGTTATCGTACCAAGGGATTAAATTCTCAAGAACAGGAATACAGGACATGTCACATCACTTCATGCAATTCAATACGGAATCATGGCACAAGACAAAAGACTCATGTATACTCAAAATATCGGAAAACACTTTTGTAGTACCATTCAAATGGGAGTAATTATAAAAGTACACACTACTCCATTTGATGGATCAAAACCTATCTTTCACATTAATTCACATTTCAAGTTAAAAACACATTTCAAGTCAAGTAAGTCACGCACTTGAGAGTGTCTTTACTTAGAAATCATTTCAATAGTAAATTATTTCACTTATAAACACTAATAAACCATTTAGCAAGCAGTAAATTATTCCCTTTGAAATCGCTAGTAAAGTCGCTTCATTTGTAAATAGTTTGAAACATAGTCCAAATACTCACAAAAGTAGGGAAAACATTTCATTGGTAAAGAATAGTAGTAAAACATTTCCTTTGAAAACAAGTTAGAACTAGGTTGAAAACAGGTTAAAACACTCACACATGTGAGTCATTGCAAAACCCTTTCACAATTTCTTTTATTTACGATAAGGGTAAGTGTGATAAAATACACTCCCCATCAGAGAGTTCGAGAACTAGCTTTCACTTCAAAATCACTTCACTAAACACCATTGCGATCATTTTCACATAATCATGTAACAAGTATGGAAACTCACCAAAGTAAGGTTCAGCTTCCTCAGGGTCAAAGTCACTTTGCACACTTCCTAAAATAATTTAAAACAATCCATGAGATTCACTTCATTTTTCAGTCACTAACACAATTACTTTCACTTGTTAGTCTCAAGCGACATTTTCCAAAATTTCTTGAGGAAAACTCTCATTTCACATGGCACAATATTTGAATAAATCCTCTTTGAAAATCACTTTTCCATTTCAAAAGAGCATCCCACCGATATACTCATTGGCACTACAAGCGTTCTCTTTCACAAAACATTTAAGTGAGGTCTCACACCTCAAAATCACTTTTACACAATACGCTTCGACAATTCATTTTTGGCTAAAACTTCCATATTGATATAAAACGTTTCATATCAAGCCATTGTATTCAAAATCCCAATTTAGCAAAACACGCAAAACCTTCAAATTAGTCAAATAGCACTTTTCACTCAAATTTCATGAAAACTACACTTTTTACCCTTTTTAAAATCCAAACACTCACTCACACACACATACACTCACAATTAGAACAATATACACATTTCTCTCAAAAGATAAAATCCTTCGAGAACATTCACGACATTCCAAAATCAAACATTGAAATCACCAGGCATGGGTTTGGCCATAACATACATTTTCCTTCAACTTTTCAACAACTGAAAACCCTAATTTCTAACCATATCAATGCAAGTTCACAATTAACAATCAAATTCCCAATCAGGTCCTCAAGTCCGCTACCTAGAGGCCACCTCAAGTCCGCTACCTAGGTTGGGATTTCAAGAGCCCAACTTCATCTTTTTCAGATGAGATCATTTTACCCAAAATCAACCATAGATCTAAGCTATTTAACACTAATAAAGCTATCTCTACAAGGTTCAAGCTTTATACCTTCAGATCTGACCAGATCTGACAAGATCCGACAAGATCCACCGAGACTTTGTGATATCTTCTCAAAATTGACCCCTTCCAAGCTCAACAACCATGAAAGCTTCGATCTTTATCTAAGATCTTCGAACTTTGAGGGTGATCTACAACTCCAAGCTCACGATCAAGCAACCCACCACTCAAACAAACTTTATTTCTTCACTTTTCTCTTTCTTTTTCCTTCAAGATTTTCGGACCACACTCTCTCTCCTCTCTCCTTGGTTCGGCTGCCATGGAAGGAAAGAAATGAAGCCCACAACTCATCAATCAAGTTTCATAGGTTCAAGTTGCTTGGAGTAGAAAGAAAATGGAAAATCAAGCTTCAAACTCACCTCTTTTCTCCTCCAAGAAATCGGACCAGCCCTCACTTCCTTCTCTCTCCTTCGGCTGCAATAAGGGATGAAGATGATGAGCTTCAATGGTGTCTTGAAGAAGCAAACAAGGAAGAAGAAGAAATGGAAGAAACAAGGTTCCAAGCTTTCCCTCCTTTCTCTCTCAAGTCTCTCGGCCTCTCTCTCCCTCTTTCACTCTCTCATGGCAGCCAAGAAATGAAGAGGAAACCAAGATTAAAGCCCTCCAATGGTGTCATGAAGCTTCAAGAAATGGAAGAAGAAGATGAGCTTATTTTCTCTCTCATTTCTTGCTCTCAATTTCGTCCTCCCTCTCTCTCTCTAAGCTCAAAATAGCAGCTGGAAAATGAAGTATAAGGGTGCAAGAAGTCAAGGCTTTTATGGGTCAAAAAGTGCATTTCCTTATTTTAAGGTAAAAAGTGCTTTTTGGCACTTTATGTCGCGTCACACGCGACAGTCTAACTTACACTGGTTTCTTTCACCCCGACACTGTTTCACCTTAATAATATTTTCAAAATATCACTACATATGCTCGGTTTCAAGTCCAAGTCACTATTCACGTGTCGGTACAATTTTTAACGCTAAAATTTGGCCAAAACCACACACCGGCAAACAATTCGTATAAAATTCTCTAAATTGAGAAATAATCACTTTAAACATATATTCACTCATATTTCAATTAATAAACACAATATAAATAATTTTATGCATTTTTAAAATAAATTCTGAATTTTGAGGCCCTCACAATCACAACGGGAAAAGGAAAGAAACTTCAGTCAAGATATGTCGGACCTTTTGAGATTCTTCAGAAAGTGGGTAATGTGGCATACCAACTCCAGTTACCCTCAAGTTTATCCAGGATTTACGATGTTTTTCATGTCTCAATGTTGAAGAAATATCACACGGATCCAACACATGTATTGAAGATAGAAGAGATTGATATAAATGAGTCACTGACCTATGAAGAGAAACCTGTACAACTTCTAGATCGAAAGGTGAAGGAACTAAGAAATAAGAGAATTCCTTTGGTAAAAGTCCTGTGGAGAAATCGTGGAATAGAAGAGGCAACTTGGGAAATGGAGGAAGAAATTCGAAAGAAATATCCGGAACTGTTTATCGATCAAGGTGAGAATTTTGAGGACGAAATTCTTTTAAGGGGGAGAGAGTGTGAGAACCCTAGAAAAAAAAAACAGAGAGGGAGAAAAGAAGGAATTTTACTTGAGTGCATCATATAGTCGTTAGTGCATTAATTTTTCTAAAGTGCTCAATTTCATGTGTATTGCATGGTTTAATTTAGAATTTTATTTTTCATGTTTTATATGGACAAATGCATGAAACTTATGTGGTATTATGTGAGTCACATTTTAATTAAGGGATTACAAGACAATTTGCAAAGAAATTCTCCAAATCTTGGCCAAGATGATGCCACTTGTCAACCCATCCTTAACCCCTTGACTTAAGACTTCTATTTAAACCTTCCATTTCAAAAATTTGAATCAAAATTTCCTCTCTCTCTCACCTTCTTGGCCGGCTCTTCCACAAAGAAAAACATCCAAACCTAAGCTAAAAATTAGTCAATTTTAGTGAAGGAAAAACAGGTTTAGGTAAAATCCAACCTAGATTACCACTTAAACCTCAAGTTTTGTTGCAAGAAGTGAAGCTCCTTGGTGGTTTTCCTTGCTCTTCTAGTAATGTAAAACCTCTCTTATCTATGCTTTAATGAGTCTTAAATTCTAAGAGGATGTTAGTTAGACATAATTAATGGGCTTATGGTTGTTTGGAAGGAAGGATTATGGAAGGAAATCTTGAGTTTGATAAGTAGAGTTTGGGTTTGATTGTTGGCCGCCAAGTGTTTGATAAATTGATTGTTGTTTTGTGATGCTTTGATGACAAAGTTAATTACTGTTTTAGCTTGTTAAACGCCTTGGCAAATGGTGGAAATGACTTTAAAGGATTGACAAAAGAAAACGCCACCAACCTGAAATTTTCACAGAAAACAGGAATGCAAAACAGTCCACTTCCCGAGGTCACTGTTGACTGTAGAAAAATAATTAGCACCCAAACCTTATACCGTTAGAAAGCCCTATGAACCTAGTTTTAAAGGCCACTAACGGAGCTTGATTTCGATTTTTCTACGTCGAGTTATGACTGTTTTCCCGAGACTGTTCGACCAGCCTGAAATTATTCCGACAGATTTCTTGCCTCTCTGAGATTTGCCATTTTGACTATGATTAAGCAAGATTTGATGCTTGACCTCTCATGAAAGTTGTAGGGCTATGTCTTAGCTTCGAAACGCCATAAAGTACACCCCAATCCGATAAGTGTGGCCACAATTATGATCAAATTACTGAAACTTGACAAACCTATCTAATGTTGGTTTCATTTCCGCGATTGCTTCCTTATTCCTTTCGATTCTCGTGCCTTCTTGCCGTGTTCCAACCCACTCATGCATCGTTCTAGGATATTGTTAAGACTTTTATTTACTCATCTTCATAAATTGGATTGGTCATTTTGTGATTTATACATCCAAGTGTGACTTTTATCACGTGAAAAGAAACATCGAGCACATACATTTGGTCTCTTGAGATTGGGTAGTCGAGCTTAAATATGTTCTATTTTATTTGTTAATAGACTTGGAAGGAGGAAATAAAGAGGACTTGGGTGCGAATACTTGAAGATATTTTGCTCGACTCGGTGAGTGTTTCATGCTTGTTACTTGACCTATGTGATAGCTGAAATATTGAAATACTTGAACTATGTGATGACTTGTATTCTTGTGACTTGTGAGCCAATTAATGTGACCGAGACGAGTGCGTACTTTATCACACTCGATCTCTTGTGCTTGGAAATTTGTACTTGGATATTTAAATTCGTGTGAAATGGCTTTTGGCCACATTTGATTTGTGAGTCGCTTGGGTGATACCCCAGCGACAAATATGATTTGTTTCGAGCTCAAAACCTAGTTGGTGAGTCAATCGACTCGAGCCGGCACGGGCTTGGTCGGGAAGGTTGACGAGCCACGGGATATGATATGTGAATCCGGAAATCTGGTATACTCGAGTATTACCTAAAATTTGATTTGTTGGGTGTTCGGGCCTGGTAGGGGGTGAAACGGTGGACGGTGTTTGATGTTAAGTGGGGATCTACGGTTTGGCTTTGAGCTGTAAAAGTTGGCGGAGAGTCAACAGGAGGTGATTTGATCAAGTTTCGGGGAAATTGGCTTTTGAAAGCCATCCGTATCGTTTAATTGAATATGTTCAATTTATGTGGTAATTTTATTTGTGGCATTTGGTTGCTGTGTGAATTCTTCTTGTATATTTGGCTGCTTATTTTTGGAACCTCATTGAGCTTTTAGCTCACCCTATTTCCCTTTTGTTTTCCTTGGCAGGGGGATTTGCTTGAGATCAGGGTTGGAAGTACGTGCGAGTAGTATAAGCTTTTGTCGTAACTTTTGTTAAGGAATGATGTACTGGAAAACCTTATCATGTATAAGCTTAGATTTGTTTGATTTTGTAACCTAATCACCCCGTTAAATTTTAAGTTTGAATGGTGGTGTGAAACTTATGTATCTATGTTGGGTGACCTTTGTATTTGGAAGATTTTAGTTTTATAAGTTTCGAGTTATTGGTTTATATTAGCTATCGAGTCCTGGCAAGAGTTGGGCAGGCAGCCCGCTAACCCCTCTGGTTCGCCTTAGGGGAAGGTGGGGCTGTCACAGTACTCTAATACCCCTGACCAATATTGTCCCACAGTTAGCCACCCTGAAGGTCGTGGGTTTTGTTTTGGAGGTGGGGTTATAGCTGCAACAGAGTGTGAGCCAAGCCCAGGTCAAGAAGCCCAAAGACCCCTCCAAAATGCCTGGTTGTGACAGCCCACCTCTCCCTAGAGTGAACCCTAAGGTATCAGCACTTGCCACGGGACTCACTACAGATCCTTAGTTCAAATGCAAATAACAAAATACATAGATGTCCTCAAATCAACTGTAACATTTAAACCCCAAAGTTTCCTTAACGAACCACAAACGTCCCGAACTATAATTACAGATACAAAAGTTTATCCATCCAAAATTCCATTAGTACAATTCAAAATACAAGGGCTACATAAAAATACAAGATTAGGTCTCCAAACCAATCGACCTAGTGTAACCCTTGGAAGCTCTCGATCTCAAATCCTGCTAAGGAAAAACAAAGTTGAAAGGGATGAGTTTAAAACCCAGTGAGCGATCCTAACATCACACAAATCACACAGTAACAGTGGAGCAAGAATATATCAGTTAAGCACTCAGTAGGGTAATATAATTCAGTTTAGAAGCATAAAATGTATAAACACATAGCCGGGAAAATACCCGGTGAAAGGATCTGAGTTCCACTGGAAGGCGGTTGCAGTCCGTCTTGTTCAATACTCAACCCCTACTCCTCCTTATAACTCCTAGTGGTAATACCAGTATACCGTGGCCTAGGTTATCAACCTACCCCACCGAGTCACGCTCGAATAGGTCGATAACGAAGGGAAAAGGCCTTGTTCAGCCTATGTGTTAGTACACATGGCCTATCATCTTGCAAATAATATACAAACAATGGAAAAGCACACGGTTGAACAAGAGAATAAAAAAGTAGGCCGAAAAGGAGCGCGATAAAGTACACACTCGCCTTCACATAATTATTAAAAGCATTCAAACATGTCAACAGAGCAATTTATTCACAAACATGCAAGGAACACTCACCAACAAATTGAGAACAAGCGAGAAAATTTAGAAGATCAAACACGCCCTTGTCCACGAACCACGAGTTAAGAAAATCCATTTGCACATGTGAAATGACATGACGTGCACGTACTTAAAGAACTAAAACTCTTGAAAAATACTTATAAACATTTAAAATAGCAATAGGAGCACATGCATGGGCGTTAGACCAAAAACGGACGGGAACAGAACGAAGACGGGAAACACACACTAAAAGGTGTGAAAGGTAGATTTGACACCTTTTGCCATTTTAATCATAACTAATGGTACAAGTGTCGGATTGAAGTGCACGAGGTGCCGTTTCGAAGCTAAGAGAACAAGCTACATTTTTCATGAAAACCATTTTTGCCCAGATTCAATCCTTCGGGGTCGAAAATGCAGAAACTGTCCCAGAAAGTTAAATGTCAGAATTTCCGACGGGCTAGATTCAAACGATCATGACTCAGCGCTCACAAATCGAAATTAAGAAATTCTAGATGCGTTGGAAAGCTAGAATGAAGGGCTATAACTTTCATGTTTTGGCCAAAAGCCAAATCACAAAGGATCAACACGTAAAATGGTGTCAAAGAGGCTGTCCCGTCAATCCTGATTTTTTGTTTCTGCCCAAATGCATCACGTTCCAACCAAAACACGCACATGCAAATCCAATGACTGGAATGCAATAACAATCATGCAAATGCAACCCTTACACGTTCCACATTACCCTCTACAATTTCATGAAGACGTTGAAATCCAATTCCATCCCGAACTAGGTCGAAAATAATCAAAACAATGGCTTTCTACCCTATCGCAGAGATTTAAGCAGGACAGCTTCAAATAGCCATAACTCGACACTCACAGCTCCAAATCAAGCGATTCCAAAGCCATTAGAAAGCTAACGTATAAGGCTACAATAATTAGGAGACCTCAAAAACAAAAACAGTCATCTTCCCGGTCAAAATGGCCCATTACAGTAGCAAAAATAACGGTTCAGACAGAAACAGGGCATCAGGGGTATTTTAGTCATTTCACATGCTACAGTGCTCCGATTCACCTGAAAATTTACAGGTAGAATCCTCACTCAACTCTCTACAACTTTCATTCTTTGTGCTAAAGCTAATTCTGTCCTCATCATTTTCGAAAATATCAAGCAAATTCGGATAGAAAAATGGACAGAAATTCAACCCTAATGATTTCTTCTTGGCTGGAGCTTTACACAAGAAAATTCAACAATCTAACCCATAAATTCATCTAAGAAGCTAAACATGATCCTCAATCAAGTCAAAACAACAACAAAATCCAACAACTTCATCAACTTAGTCGAAATTCCAGCTTGTAAAAATAGAAGAAAAGATAGAAGAAAACCTTGCTAGCTTGTGTTCTTGGTGCAACCTCAACCTTTCAAGTGCAAGCTTCCCCTCCTAACTCCAAATCAAGATCGGATGATTGAACTTTGAAAAAAATCCACAAGCTTTCTCTCTTTTTTTTTCCTCCCTTTTTCTCTCTTCTTTTCCTTCTTTTTTCCACGGTTTTTCCCTTCTTCTTTTTCCTTTGCTTGGCCGACTCTCCTATGCAAATGTCTAAGGGATGAGACCACTTAGATATTTAGTATTTGGTCAAGGGTTAGTCAACATTAGCATGCTAAGAAAACCCACCAACTTAGATGAACTTCCACCCTTGCCCAAGTAATTTTCTTTCCTATCAACTTAGTCCATAGGTGTTCAATTCAACTTAGTCTATCAAAACTTAATTACACCTACTAAGGCCACTAATCACCTAGGAATCGTAATCCCTCTTCTTAATCATGCATTAACACACGTAAAATCAAGAAATAACAAACTTGTCATTAAACGTAAAACTTAAATGTATATCCAAACTAGGGTTTTGCATATACATATTAGGGTTTTATCCCAATTTAGGGTTTTCGGAAAAACTAGGGTTTTAATCAAATTAGGGTTTTCAAACTTTGTAAAACAAGCGAATCAAAACCAAACACTTTTAAAAGTAAAACAAACCATATAAACACCTTGGCAAACCAAAATAACTATAATTAACATTATTTAATATTTTCCAGAAATTGGGAAAATCGGGCCTCACATCGGTCGGGGAGTTACCCACAGGTTATAAAGCCACTGTGATCCTCCTCCCTAACCATGTGGATCGCTACAATCCACCCCTTAGAGACCTGTCCTCGCTGGCACACCAGAGTCGGGAGTCGGCTCTGATACCAACTCTAACACCCCTGAACAATATTGTTCCACAGTTAGCCACCCTGAAGGTCGTGGGTTTTGTTCCTGGAGGTGGGGTTATAGCCCACAGCAAGTGCAGAGCCCAAGCCCGTAGGTCAAGAAGCCCAGCACCCCTCCAAAAGGCCTCGGTCAGGTGGGGAGTTACCCACAACAGGTTATAAAGCGACCAGGATCCTCCTCCCTAGCCGATGTGGAATCGTTACACCTATCCCTCACCTATCTCAACACCTGAGTTAGATGGTTATGAACCTCCTGCAGCTGATCACGTTGGGCATCAGTCCTCTCCTATTCCTTGACTACATTAGTATCCAACTCCCGTATTCTATCATTTTGTATACTCATAATTCTTCTCATCTCCTGCACTCTGGTGTGAGTCCTCTCATTTTCCAGTGTTAGTCTCTCCTTCTCGTCCACTACCACTAGTACCACTTGATTGGGTTATGAATAGATTCTCCAACAGCCATAGCGACTCGTCATCGGATACCCTAGGGCATACAATGAAGTGGTGCCCCGGTCCCTCCTGAAACATAACTGTCTGACATGGCCTTTGAGACCCCACTTGTTCGCCATTTCCTTCCACTACAAGAAAATCGGTCATTAGTGACGACTTTTCTCAGTGACAAAAAAAAGTCATCACAGAAGAAGGCCCTTTAGCCACAACTTTGGTGGTTGTCACAACTGACTTATAACAGCTAAGTCTTTAGTGACGACTTCAAATTGTTGTCAGAAAATATTTCGCGCCATTAGACTTGAAAAGGGCGGGTTTAATATCGCTGACTATACGACATGAGTTGTCGTATTTCCTTTCTTTTATTGACAACTTTTTTACTTTTGTCATGGTTTTTTTTTTCTGACAACATATTGTTGTCACTAAAATTACATACTTGTTAGTGCCAACTTGTATCGTCACTTAGCAGTTGTTTGAGTATCTATTATACTTTTTAATTACTATGTTAAGAAGCAATAATTAATAAAATATTCACAAAATTAAATAAAAACCAAAGTTGAAATTGACGAAATTAATCCTAGTTGATTTCTACCAAAATTTTGAATTGTTGTCACAAACAAATTCCACCATAACATTTGCAAGGCGTGGGAACAATTGGGAAAAGGAATAGTGATGACTTTTTTGAAAGTCGTCACTATTTTCATACCTTTTCTCTGACAATTTTACTGTGTCGTCACTATATTTGGGTACATTCTATACTGATGACTTGAGTTATCATTATAGTTACGTGCAGTAATTAAGTTGTCACTGAAATTGCTATTCTTGATTTGTACTCTAATGAAATTACTTTGTTGTCATATAATTACAGGCCTCATAATTAATTAAATTTTCTTATAAAATTTGGTAATCTAATTATCTTAGTTAAAGTACCCATAATTGCTCAAATTGAAATAATTTTTAACTTAAAAAATAAAGAAAGTTATTAGTTAACTTGAAGTCAATATCAATAAGAATTTTCAAATTCAACTAGTGAGCAAATTAGAAAATTCCTTACCTTCTTAATTAATTAATTGAAACAATTTATTGTATTGATTTAATTAAGCACTTTTTGGATTATTTCAAGGTAATGAATTAAGCATGAAATTTTGTACATTGGACTCCAATTAAATAAATATTTCCTAGAGATATGTTAATATTGTTCTACTGAGAGACCATAGGAGTATAATTTGTCCATCAATAAATTAAGCTTGTTCTGCTTAGACACTTTAAAAATCTGATTTATGCCCTATACGTTTATCTTGCTTTACTTAGACATCCTAAAAATATGATTTGAACCCTAATAAGTTGTTTTACTGAGACACCTTAAAATTTTGATTGAAGCTCCAATAAGTTTGTCTTATTATACCTAGACACACTAAAAATATAATTTGAGCCCCAATAAATTAACATTATTCTACTATGCCACCCCAAAAAATACGATTTCAAACCCCAATAACTTTATACACTACAAAAAGATTATGCAATAGCGAGAAAAATTAATTAAGTATAAAATTTGGGTTGGACTCCAATTAAATAAATACTTCCAAGGAATAATTTTTTTTTCCACATTTAATTGATCTAATGTTGAAACAATGGCAAAAAAAAAAAAAAAAAGAGAGTCAGTACTTATTGCATATATTACAAATCTTGATCCACCTATTTTATGAAATCGCCATTAGCTAAATTATATAAGTTGATTAACCAAATTAGAACTACTAGCTACTAGACGATGGTGGAAAATTAATGTTGAATTTCTAAAGATCCATGATAATATATGTTTTTTCTATGGGAAAACTCCCGTATACTAGGGAGTGATATCAGTCCAAAATTTATTAAAATAGCTCAAGAAATTACAATAGATGGGACATAAACTGAATCCCTAGAAAGCTTATGAAATAGACACAAATATAAAAGAAAGAAATATTAGAAGCTACACAAATTTTGCCATTCATTATGAAATATTTTCATAAAAATGTTAATAATAATAATTATTATTAACTTATACTTCAAATAAAACTACAGCTAAAATCTTGATCTAAATTTTGGTACAGGATGACTACTTGACTAAAGGGGGAGTCTTTTATCTAAATTAATCAAATATGAAAGAGATGTAGGATGTAGTATCTCAAAGTTGCAATTTTGAGGAACTAATATGGATTCTCAACACTTATATGAACTAATAGCAACTACACAATTTTTGCCACTCATTATGAAATATTTTCACCAAAATGTTAAAATAATAATTATTAATATATTATTAATTTATACTCCAAATAAAAATTAAGGCTAAAATCTTGATGGAAATTTTGGTATAGGATAATTGTTTGACTAAAGGGACATTAAGTGAACCAAGTGGAGAAATTGGTGAATCACAATTATATTTAAAAAGAAACAAGTAGTACGGCTCAATTAGGGAATTTTTTTCAAGCAAAAAATAAAAATAAAAATAAAACTAAGATCTTAGTTGGCTCCTTTACTTTATACTCTATCTCCCTCTCTCGTTTTTCACTATCTTTTTGGTACATAAACAAGCTTTCCTTTTTTCTTTTTTGAGGGTACAAGTACATAAACAAGCTTTCATCTCTATGGATCGATCTACCTTAGACGCCTCTCTAGTGTTAAACAAGAAATGTTCATCGTGAACTCTCTGCAATTAAAGTAAGTTTGCTCATGTCTGTCCTCTTTCTTGTTAAATTTGCCCTAAAAATTCTTGCCCTAGTTTTGTTTTGGCCAAAAAGTTTTTCCCAATTTCTTGGGTAGGGGTAATCTCTAACGATCTGGACCTGTTTTGGTTGGATTTGGTCTAGATCTAGTAGGAGAGGGGTGGGAGTTATAGGAAAGGAGGAGGAGAAGATCCAGTAGGGTGTTACAGGAAAGGAGGAGGGATAAAAGGAGGACAAGGAGGAGGGAGTGGGGGCCAGAGGGAAGAGAGAGGAGGGGGTGGAAGTCTAAGGGGAGAGAGGGAGAGAGGGGATTTAGATTATCAAATTTCTTAATTTATGATGTGAATTTTTTGTAATTAGATGGTAAACATGTTGTGTAGAAACGACATGTATAGTTCTCACATATCACATTTGAATACTAGTTTGTAGAGTCATAAGTTTGAAACTTTGTTTTTTAACTCTTAAATCTAGTTTACAATATGCATATGAGAAATGCGCACTGCTGCTATTGTGTTTATATTTGTACTCATATATAATATTGCTAGTTTGTAGATGACAGAATGTCAAGCATTCAAAGATTGCATTGCCGTGGGTTGTAGTACTGGTGTTTTGTCATTTAAGGATGCTCTTTTACCTACCATGAGCATTCCACTTATTTACATAGGGATTAGATGATGATGATGATCTACATCAACAAATAACTTTGAAACCTGGGAGAAAGCTCCCATTCTCCAAGTGTTGGATAAAACCATGTCATTCGCTTCCTTTTCCCCTGAACTAATTAAACTTTGGAAGCCCAAATACCCATTTGAACTTGTTGACCTGAGCTTGAACTTATTTTAGGTATGTTTCCAATTCAAAGAAGATTATAAGTTGTTTTAGAAATGGTGCCCTAGAATATAATAGGGCACTACTTAACTCTCATCACATATATGTTGGATATAAGGGACTTTGGCATTTCACGTGAGCAGGCTAAAGCCAAGCTTGGTTATCTCTTGGAAGCTCTAGATCTGGGTGCTCCTCCATATGGTATGGGAAATTTTCTTGCCCAGGAATACATTTACTCAGGTAATTAGAAACATCTTGCTATATATTTCTTAGAGTTCATGATTACTTTTGTTGTTGTATTGCACTGAAATGTATGTTTCTTCCTTGGAGAATAAATATTCCTCCAATCCATATCAAGTGGAGCTGACACTTATTGCCAATAAAAGATAGAATTGGTAACTCTAGACAATTAATATTAAATTTACCTTGTTTTTGAAGTCTTTGTCATTAATAGATGGTTCTTCTTTTCCTTCTGTTTCCTGAAAAAGGCATATAAAGATTTGCATAGTTGATGTTTTGTTCATTTGTGTACCGGACCATGTCTTGAATGCTGGGTAGCGAGAGAACTTTTTATGAAGTTTTTGTGCATCTCATTTATTGAACGATGAATATCAGCCACATGCAAACAAGCTAGTTAATTTTACAAGTTCAGAAAATAGATTGTACTCAAATGGGTAACCCATAGCTAGAGGTAACTATTGTATTTGTCCTGCAGTAATCCTATATTAGAGTTCTTTTCTGGTTTTCTTTGGGGTGTGTTGGGAGTAGGGAGCAAGGGTCTTATAGTAGCAGATTGGACTTTTGAGAATATGTAACTCATTCATTTGCAATGGATGAGTCTTAGGCAGTACAGCACTTGTCCAGTCCTTTCAATTTTTGTTGTCTGTTTCTCAAAGAATAACTTTAAGAAATTTTCCAAAAAGTTCTTGGTGCTAAAATGGTATGAAAAATCCATTTTTTTATGCATATCCATAGCTGCTAAGTTTCATACATGTTTGCTCATTTGAATTGAAGGATTTGTTTGTATATCTTTGCTATCTAGAATAAATAGGTGATTCAGATTTTTAAGAACAAAGCTTTTGTTGAAGAATATTAGTCATTCATCAATTGAGCTATTATGGTGCTTTAACTCAGATGACATGAATGAACCTTCTTGATATTACAATAGAAGCATTTCAGACTAAACTCAAACTTTTACTGTATCTGGTTCCTCTGATATTTTAATTTTAAAGAGAGTACATGGCTTGAGTTTTACACCATTAAGTTACATGGGAATACTACTTATTAGTTACTAGTTGGCTTTTTCTTTTTTTTTTTTATCATTTCACCTGTCTTACATGGTAAATCGTCTTGAAATGTGTTACAGGGACACCGGATTGATGAACGAGACACTAGTGCCTTCAATACATGGAAAGATGTAATCATTTCTGGAAAGGTTGATGATGGGATGACCAAGAAGGATAGGCTGGTCGAGCCTTTGCCTTTAGGAAAGAAGAAATATTTGGCAAACTATCCAAGACACGCACAGGAGAAAATTGGTCAAAAATTGGCATCTTCAACTAAACGCACTTTCCTTATCAGAGAGATAAATAAATCAAAGGTTCATGATAGTTAATTGTTAGAGAACTTGGGAAATGTTTTGGCAGTACATATTTACTTTGGGACTTGGATTTGTTTTATAAAGTTGCCTTGATTTATATGTAAAATTTGGGCTAAATGCTATTTAGCAAACTATTTGTATGTGATACTCGAATTCTTAATACGATATTTTGGCATTTTGTAATGTAATGGATGCCTTCATTTGTTAATTATCATGCATTTTGGTTCCCATTTTTTTTCCTTTTTTTGGTAAATTGTAGTAAGAAAATCTTCAAATTGCATGGCTAAGTGTTGTCACTGAATTAGATTTCTTATTTGACAACAAGTGGCTGTCACAAAACAAACAAGGTTCAAGATCTACAAAAGTTGTCGAATTGGCCTATACCAGATACGACCATCGGTTAGTTTCAGTGACAACATTGCTTCATACTTCATTGACAAGAAGGTATGTCGTCACTAAAATTACAACAATTACTGATGACATTGGTTGTCACAAAATAGTCCAATTCATTGAAGACTTTTAAGGTCGTCACTGTATACTTTTACCAACGGACATTCAGCGACGACTCAATGACAACTCAGAAGTTGTCAATAAAAGTCATCAGTGACGACTTTTTAATTTTTAGTGACAAGAATTGCTTCTCACTAAAGACTAAATTTCTTGTAGTGTTCCATTCCTATAATTTACAGTTGGGATTAGAATCTTACTCAAACTAACTTAGAAATCTTACACCTAACATCTCATTCTACTAAATTTTAAATTTTTCACAAGTATAAATTTTCTTAATTTTCCCAAATCATTTCAAACCTGAACTTTGGTACTATCTATTGTGACCCCACATCACCCTGAGGCGCACCCTAACATTTAGCGGACCACCCGTCTGCTCTCGCTAGGACTCACTACCATAACCTCAAAATAGCATTCATTCCATTCAACAATTCAAAATAATTATACTTAAATACAAACCATAAGGAATTAAGTACTCCTGATTCACTAATATTCTTAATACAAATATTTGTCTCCAAAATAAAGGAAAACTACAAGAGAGTGCATCAAATTCAAATTACTACTAATCCCAACTCTCGTTGCCCTTTTGCCCTGTAAGGAGAAATAGATAAAAAGGGTGAGTTTAAGCCCAGTGAGGTTCCCACAAACAAATAGTCAATAATAAAAATAACATCATAATTTGGCAAAATAATATCCTTAGTACATAATTAAACACAAGGTCACACAATTCACAATTCACAGTACGATAATTCATTCAGTATGAAAGGATACAAGCTCACTTGAGAGCTGATTCGGCAGTACTCCCCAGTCCACCAATCACTCCTTATATCCTCCAAAATAGTAAACGGTCCCCTATAGTCAATAAACATTGCAATAATCACCAAACTCCAAGATGATAGTCGAGTATATCAACAGTCACTCAGGTCGTCAACCTATTCGACGAATCCATCATTGGCTCAAATAGGCCAACTAACGAAGGGTTTTGGGGCTCAATTCAACTGATGTGATGAAGTATATATACAACTTATAGTCATGCACACTCAATTCACCAAATACAATCATAAAATTTCAAATCCAATTGGATTGAGTATGTGACAACCCTATCTCTCCCTAGGGCGAACCCTAAGGTATCAGCAGGCCGCCTGCCCAACTCTCACCAAGACTAACTAGCAAGTCAAGCGAAATAACTAGAATTAACCAACTAAGTTTCATCTCATAAAAACCAACTACTATCCACAATTACACAAAGTTCCAAATCCTACTTCTATTACAACCCAAATGTCACAAATACATCCCAAGTACAATTTACATTTACTAAATACTTGTCAAAATATACAAAAGATATCAAAAACTTAACAAAAGATTAATCACAATTAGTGATGCCACTAACGCTTCACTTCACTGCCCTGTTAAGGAAAACAAATTTAAAGGGGTGAGCTAAAGTTCAGTGAGTTCCAAAAAGGTATGCAATTCACATAAAACATTTGAACTTTTCACTTCAAATTCACATTTAAAGGCAAATAAGGAAAGCGAGTAACAACACAAGGGAAGGATACAGGTAGCTCTCAGGAACTAATTCCCACGAAACTTGAGTACATTTCACGTAGTTGACACTCCGTCAACTTTCACATATAATATCCATGTAGAACTTCACTTTCTCCTTTCTCCTACCAAAACCCCCGTTCGGGCCCGTTCACCAAACATGTAAATTATGTATTGCTCTCCAAAGGGACAAGTCCATACGCCAAGTCTACAGCACACGATTCAATACCCCATGGTTTGTCAAATCTCACCAACCAAGACCTCACACTGATTGACTTTCCAATGGGTTTGGCCCCATTCAATAGCAATCAGTCAATCAACAGGACCATTTCAAGTTTAAATTGGCGAGTTAACACTCCAGCCAACAAACAATTCAAGTACAAGTTCACGAGTTCAAGTAATTTCAATCAATCATGTTCAAGACCTCACAGCTGGCTGCGACTCGATTGACTTTCCAATGGGTTTGGGCGTCCCCATTCAATAGCAATCAGTCAATCAACAGGACCATTTCAAGTTTAAATTGAAGTTAACACCCAGCCAACAAACAATTCAAGTACAAGTTCACGAAGTTCAAGTAATTTCAATCAATCATGTTCAATAACTCAAGGAAAAGATACCACTCTTAACCCAACTAAGACAGCTCAGAAGTTAAAGCTTTTCCAGTAAAAGCAAGGTGAGAAAACTTATCACTTTCATTGCTTTAAAGTTCAAGGTTTTGGCTTAACTTGACATATTTTCGAAGACAAATGTTACAACTTGGAAACCATATCACAGATTCGGATTTCAAGTGCACAATTTTCTCAATTCGAAACACAAGGCTTCTTATTTAAATCAAAGGAAACATCATGTGCATGCTAAGTAAGGGTTTGAGTGTAATATGAAGTACAAAGGTTAATTTGAACTAAGGAAAAAGAAATGGAATCAAGAAAAGTGAAGAAAGGAATGCTAAGGAAAAGAGGCATAGATGGCAGTTTTGTCACCCCTCGGTGTTTTGATCAAAACTAGAGCTTCACTTTATCGGATTGGGATGAATTTTATGCCATTTTGAAATAAGACATAGACCTACAATTCTTATAAAGACTTTGAAATTCAGTTCATGCATTTTCATGGTCAAAAGTCACAATTAGAGGTAAAATGAAATTGTCGTTGAAAACAAGATCTCTGGATAGTTTTAAGAAAAACTATAACTCAATGTAGGAAGATCAAAATTGAGTGCCATTAGCGACGTTTAAAACTAGACTCATATAGAATTCAAGTTTTGGTTCATCTCCTACAAGTGCCAGAAAGTTTGGGAATTTGGCTGAAAATGAAGACTGTCAGGTGAAACAAGGTAATGGAGCAGCCAGGGGTATTTTGGTAATTTCACAAGCTACAGTGCTCCAATTGCTCTGAAAATTTATGAGTAGAAAGTTAACTCAATTCTATACAATTTTCATGTTTTGAGCAAGGCTGGTTTGCACGTTTTCAAGGGGAAAGAAATCGTAGCTCATTCTGATCAGCACTTTAACAGAAATCTTTCCAGGTTTGTTCTTCTTCTTTTAGCCCCACATTTACTCAACCAAATGGAATGATTTTCAAGAGATATTTTACACACACATAGCCTAATGTATAACAAGTATTTAGCATCAATTAAAGCCATACAATTTTGAGTTTAAAACTAGGAAAAATAAACCAAAAAATCTGGACAGAATGCTCCTCTTCCTCTCTAAAATTTTTTTCCCAAAACTCCCTCACCAAATACAAGCTAAAATCTACCACAACAACAACCATCAAACACCAAAAAATATCCTCAAAACCACTACCTAAACATCCACCTCAAGACATTCTACCTAAGTTGGGAATTCAAGAGCTCAACTTCAAAGCAAGCCAAGATATCAAAGTTCCAATAGTGGAATCCATAGATCTACCCATAACATCATCTAAACAAGAAGAAAAAGTGATTAGGCAAGATACCTCTTGGTCCAAGAAGTTCCTAGTGAGGAAGTGGCCTTTAAACTTCAAGAAAAACTCTACCAAGAGCTTTGAGATCCTTGCAGATGAAGCTTGTGAAGGTCCCTTGAGGAGAGCTTTTCTTGAGAGAAAAGGAGAAGAGTAGCTGGCCAAGAGAGAGAGAGAAGAGAGGAAGAAAAAGTGGAAGAAAAGAGAGAGAAAGTGGGGAGAGAAAGGATTTGGAAGAATGAAGGAATTTGTGGTGGAAAAATGGCTTTTAAAGTCAACCACAAATAGTGTCTAACGCGACACTACTAACCCAAATTTTCACCTTCTACTAGATTTCCCTCCAAAGCATTTCTCGTACCCTAATTGCCCCTCTTAACTCCTGCACGATACTCCACTCCCTCGCTAATAATCGCATCAAATTCTAGTCCACATGACTTAGCATATAAATAGTGAACGAGATGAGTAAATAAAAGGTATGCGTGAATAATAAAATAAAATGATATGTCAACACAGTTTAAAATAAAAGGAGAGAGTAAAGTGAAAAATAAAATAAAATAAAATAATATAAAGTGTAATAAAATAAAATAAAATAATTTTTGTGGGTCCTTACAGAGTATGGTAAAGGACACACTCATCAGACAACAGTTTACCAACTAATTTTATATACAACAAGTATCCATTCAATGGAAACAATTAACAAAATTCACACAAGGAACCTTTATATCACAGTTTTGGAGTTATTCTCCTGCTCACTCTCAACTCCTGTGACAAATTATAAGTACCAAAATTATTTAGATTGTCCGATGATAATACCTATCTATTAACTAATCAAATTCTTAGAATTGCCCCACAACCAGTGCACAATTCTTTAAGTTTTCTATTTCTTTAAGTTTTTTATCAGATTATAGCTTAAACCCAAAGATTATTCTTTTAAGGCTGAAATTCCTACATGCATGTCAATTTCCAGTCATTAGCTACAATCCACAAGAAGATTTCACCTTTTGTTCATTCCTCGAGTCATTTTTCAGATTATGTTTCCCAAAAATCTTTGTGTTTCTTTCTTACTTTTAACATCAAAATTTGACATGCAACCTGATATACACAAGGTACAACACCTATATAATAAGAATATTTCAAGAATCTACTAAAAAATTCAAAGCCACAAGCTTAATAACTTGGTTCTTTGATTCGGGTATAAAACTGCCAAAACTTTCCAGCATTTACATTCTTATGATTCTCCTTTAAAACCAACAATTTTTCTTGCTCAAATCAAAGGATATGTTGCATACATGCCAAGATTAAGTTACTCCAAGATTTTTTAGGTAGAAACATAGCAAATTACAGCTCAAAGTATCGAAACAAAGTCAAAAGATTTCAGCTTTCCTTCCTCGAACACAACCAGAAATTGACAGCAAGTTCTCACCAAATTTTCTACAAAATTATCCACTATTTCACTTGATTCAAAGATAAACTACATAATATGGCATGATATAAACATATAACAAGTGTTTTTAACAACAATCCACCTCAAATTTACAAAATTTAAAGCTGTAAAACAAGCCATAACCAAAGCTGATACATATCACCTTCAACAGCCTAGAAATACAACTTTCTTTAGCCAAAACTCATGTAAATCAACTTAAATTCAACATGCAATGAATATATACAAGTTTTCCAGGAGAATGAAAGAGTTTTAAGGAAGAATTTCACCTCCTTAGGTGAAGAATGAAGTTGGAAAATTTTTCAACAAGTTGCTGCCTCTCCTACCGAATTGTGACGGTGATTTAGCACCTAGATTGAGCTGAAATTTCTTCTAGCAACCGGTTTAGAAGCTGTGTTCTATCTTCCTCACCCTTAGCTCTCTCTTCTTAAGCTAATACAAGAGGTACAAGAGGAGTTTCTCTCAACTTTCTCTCTCTCTCTCTCATCTGGCAAGAAGGGAAAGACAAAGAAGAATGAAATGAATTTTTGTGGTTTTTGCTTCTTGAAAGCTTGCATGGAATGAATTTGACAAGTGGCCTAGAAAGCAAACAAGTGTCATTTGGTTTTCATGCACAAAATAGCTTAATTCTACTAAGGCTGTACTTTTCTATATTATCATGTTATTACCCCATCAATTTTCTATTCTATTTAACATAAATTCTCCTAGGGTTCGAGTACACAAAATTTTAAAGTACATTTATTCACTTAAATTTAAAAGGAAGCAAATACAAATATATCATTCAATAATTCGAGTAATTATCACATGAGAAAGACTTTTTGGGTAAATTGCTTAGCTTTAGGGTTTATTTTTTTGGCCCTCACAAATTGATAATCATATCTAATTATATAAACCAAAAACGATCACCAACTACTTCTCCCTCTGTCTCAAATTTACAGCACTTGATGGCCAAGAGAAACTTTGCTAGAGAGTTGGAACTTGGGAGGATGTGAACATAGTTTTGCATAGCCCATCCGCACTCACCGTCTCTGTGCCATCCTTTCTATGCAAGATTTTCATCGAATATGCTTAAGGGTAATTAGTTTGGCACCATTTTTATTGAACTTTTTGGTGCTTGGGAGTTAAATTTGTCATATCTTGAATGAATATTTTTGGGGCTTCTCCCTCGTTGCCAGGATTGGTTTTTTTTTTTTTTTGTGAAATTGTTGTTTGCAATCCTTTAGGATGGATAATTGGTAATTATGTTTTTTAGTCCATTAGTAATTATGCTCCCTAATTCACACTACTTCCTTCAAATTTTCTTTTTGTACTGTTTGATTCAGTTGTTGTGAAATGAATTTAACAAAATGTTTGTGCCCAGCTTATTTATGTGGAACACCATTAATAGTGATGACTTTGACAAAATTCAGGATGGTAAGGTATTGCATTCTTGTGGTGTTTTTCTTGCCTTCTTCCATATCACTTGAAATTATGAAACTTTGGATGGTAAATCATGATTTTCAATGTGTAAAATTTTTTTGGTTTTTCCTCATCATCTACACACTCAAGCATAATGCCCCTGGTTGTTTCCTACCAAATTTGAGCTATTTTTTCATAGAGAGTACACTACTTTGCAGTCAAGTGGACCAACAAATGTCCTTCATGATTGATTTCTATTGTAGTTATCTTTTTTCCCATTTTTCAAAGAAAAATTTTAGTTTTTGGAATATCATGTTTTATTTTTCCTATTTGCAGACTTTGGCAAGATACAAGGAATAGAACTTTGGTGGCCTTTCATATGAATAAAATTTCAATTCAGTTTTTCTATTTCTTCTTTTTATTTTTCCATTTAGCATTACTTAGCTCTTAATGTTTTTCTTTTTCTCTAGCCATAGAGGATGATGTGTAAAAATGAAGGATTTACTTCTCAAAAAAAATAACGATTAAATTTTTCTTCTCTGACAAACAATGTAAAGAGTTTAGATGCATGTCAATTGTACAAGAAAAAAGTATACACTTACTTTGATTCCGGGATAGCAATTAATTTTATCTTCAAAATATACACGATGTAATTAATGTTGAATTGTTAGTAATGGTGTGTGAATTGACCATTCGTTGTGTTCTAGTTTTGAAAAAAGGCAATTCTTTTGATTCTCGATTTTGCTGTGTAGAAGTTTGTCCATTCTTTGGAACTTAAGTACACTTTAACATGTGTAAGGGAATGCTAGATCTTATATTTCATTAAATAAAAGAAGGAGTAAATGCACATTTATTCATTCCTTACGGATGTTCATGTTTCTCTATCTTAGTTGAGTCTTCATTTAATCCAACTTTACATCTATTGACAGAGAAAAACACTGACAGTTGAGGACAAGCTAACGGTATTACGATGCAAGTATGATATTCTATCACTTCTTCTCTTGTTACAATAACTGTCTAGAATGGAGGAATGTGCAGTAAATGGTCATCTGTCAATAACTTGAGTCTCGGTGTGGGATTGGATTATAAGTGGCTAAATTATCAGGGATTTGAAGAGGATTGTTGAAGCTCAGATGGAGTTGACTTTGGCAAAGAGTCAAGGGTACTTCAAGAACCAGTTTAAGTAAAGTGGTTCTACTCTAGGGAAAAAGCTTATGGGTTGTTATTGGAGTTTCTCTTGGTTTTGGACTTGGTTGAGAGGGAATGTTTTCAGAGGCTCTTAGATGTCAGAAGGTTGGAGCTGATTTTCCTTTTTTTTTCTTTTTTAAAATAAATAATGGTTACTTGGGATTTGAAGGCTGTTAATGATACGAACCCGCTGAAGGTATGAACTCGTATTTTGTCAACCATGGATCTAGACGAATAATTCAAGTTGATTGGCAAAAACAATCGATCCCTCTAAACCCCGAGCCTGCGAACCTTGAAATTAATCTTGACCCACAAACTAACGATCTAGCGAACCAATGTTTTTGGTAGAAGAACGCCACAACCAAGGTGATTACTTGATTGATAAGTTCAAGTTGAATAACTTAAGAAAAACTCTCAAGTATTCAAGAAAGGCTCTCTTGGAAAGAGAAAGTGATAACTCACAATATTTTGATAAAAACTTGATGTATAAAATCGGTGGTTCTTAGGCTTATTTATAGCCTTACAAAAGACTCAAAATCCTAATTTAATTTGGACTCAAATTAATTAATCCTAACCAAACTAGAATCAGCCAACATGGACCCTTTTTAGGAAACTACCAAATAACTAATTACTACTAATAGAATTTGTTTAGCTTTGTGAATCCGAATTTAGGACAAAAATTGACTAATAAATGACCTAATAAAATAAGGGAAAAATGGACAACAATGCCCTTATTCTTAAACTCATAACTAACTAGCTTGGCCGAAATTTAAAGGAAGGAATCTTCATGAAATCTTGAAACTTTAATCATCTTGGATAAGAATATGAGAAATGATCCCAAATCAAAACTTTCACCATTCCATTTCTCATCACTCCCCTCCTCTTGAAAGGCGATTTGTCCCAAATCGAAGGATTGTTTGCGAAGAAGAACATCTGGGAATGTTTGGATGAATGCGAGCCAAGAAGCATGCCATCTACCCAACTTGAACATGAACCAACATGCACACTTCAGCTCACAATGGTTTTGCCACGATCTCAAGTCTTTGACACCTGGATCAAATACAAAGAATGAAGAGTAAGTTTCATCGAAATAGATGTATTCAACACTTTCCCGATAACAAGAGGGGAATATGTGAACGTCATGCACCATCCTAACATTTTGAACACAACTTAAAAACACATTAGAATCACTACGTAAAGTAGGACATGCATGGATAATATCAAGACACTTAAAACTAATAGAACACATGGAACTCACATAGTTAGAAGGAACAGGATTACTAAATATGAGAAATGGAATGGCAAACGTTTTGATTTGGGATCATTTTGATTTGGGATCATTTCTTATATTCTTATCCAAGATGATTAAAGTTTCAAGATTTCATGAAGATTCCTTCCTTTAAATTTCGGCCAAGCTAGTTAGTTATGAGTTTAAGAATAAGGGCATTGTTGTCCATTTTTCCCTCATTTTATTAGGTCATTTATTAGTCAATTTTTGTCCTAAATTCGGATTCACAAAGCTGACCGAATTCTATTAGTAGTACTTAGTTATTTGGTAGTTTCCTAAAAAGGGTCCATGTTGGCTGATTCTAGTTTGGTTAGGATTAATTAATTTGAGTCCAAATTAAATTAGGGTTTCGAGTCTTTTGTAAGGCTATAAATAAGCCTAAGAACCACTGATTTTATACATCAAGTTTTTATCAAAATATTGTGAATTTTCACTTTCTCTTTTCAAGAGAGCCTTTCTTGAATACTTGAGAGTTTTTCTTAAGTTATTCAACTTGAACTTATCAATCAAGTAATCACCTTGGTTGTGGTGTTCTTCTACCAAAAACATTGGTTCACTAGATCGTTAGTTTGTGGGTCAAGATTAATTTCAAGGTTCGCAAGCTCGGGGTTTAGAGGGGTCGATTGTTTCCGCCAATCAACTTGAATTATTCATCTAGATCCATAGTTGACAAAATACGAGTTCATACCTTCGGGTGGGTTCAAATCAGTTGGTTATCAGAGCTAGTTGACGAATTCAAGTATATCATTCTTGTGTCGTAAGTTTTTCTTGTTAAATTCCATTTAAAATTCTTGTTGTTGGTCATTTCTTACTTTGCTCAAAAACTGTCTTCGTGCCTTGTCTTGAATCTGTCTTTTAGTATTGTTCTTGTTGCTGTCCGTATCTTTCCTTGAGTTTTATGTCTTGTTGGAGTCTTGTCCTCATGTTTCTTGATTCTTGAAGTTGTCCAAGTGTCAAAAAAAAAAAAACGCTATTGTTCATCACTACTGTAGCATACTGTTCATCCCAAATTTACTGTTCATCCAAATTTGTAATCTTTAGTCCTTTGATTGTTGGTCTTGTGTTCTTGTGTCTTGAGTCTTGAATCATTTTTAAAAAAAATTCTGGTTGTGTACCTTGAAGAATCCAAAGTTCAAAAAAACTAGGGTATTTCTCGTGGTCTTGTTGTTTCCTGTTGTCTTGTGTTCGTGGCTGTTCATTTTGTTTCCCTTGGAAACCCGTGTTTTTCCTTGTGACAAATCTAGAAATTGCTGAATCTTGAAATTCTTCGATTGAGAGAGTAGAATTCTTGAAGTTCTTGACAAAAATTTTCCAATTCTTGAACTTGAAAACAAACCAAAACTGTTCTTGAAAGTTGCGGCTGCTTCATTGCCCAATCTTGAGTTGAAAATCCTGGTTTGGTGATTGATCCAAATTGTAAAAGAAGGAAAAGAAGAATTATGGTTGTGTGAAAAAAAAAAAGGAAAGCAAACCAGAAACGGATCACAAGACAAGCCAAACGGAAAACCAACCTTGAATCGGAAGCCTAGTCTACTCGGGTTTGGCAAACAAATCCAAAGTGTGCTAAGTCTTTCCAAATTTGGTTGAACCATTAAAAGCCAAGGAAACAGCAGCTAAAACTTACCAAATCCTTCCAAGAACTCCTTATTACTACTTTCCAATTTGCAGCAAAATCCAATCGGGTAGATTTCATCTAGGGTTTTCAAAAATTCTGCCGTGTCTTGTCTCTTGTTTCTTGTGACTTGTTTCTTGATCGTGTTTGTAAAACTGTCCAGCAACCTTTTTGGGATTAATTCTGAGTTTTTTTCAGCTTTAAAAATCATGGTTCAAGGTCTTAAAATAGATCCAAATCAGTTTTGGAAGTTGTTTAAGTGTTACTTTCCTAATTCGAATCCTAGTCAAAGTCCAACTTTCCAAATTCATTTAATCATTGTGTGGACAGATTAGGAAGTTGTTTTTTGGTTCTTTCCAACTTTCTAAAGTCATGTTTTAAGTCCCAAACAAGTCCAAGTCAGTTCTGGAATTTGCTTGAATCTAGTTTCCTAAATCCAATTCCTACTCAAAATCAAGTTTCCAAATTCATTGACCTTGTGCGGACAGCTTAGGGAGCTAATTTCCACCGATTTTTACAGTCTTTTTTTAGAGTCTTATTCAGTCATTTTCTGAGTATTTTCCAGTCCAAATTATCTCAAATTTACCACCTTCAAATCATCACAATCTTGGTGCAAACTTGGTGAGAAGCTCGGTTGAACAACTTCAAAGAAAATTCTGAATTCTTCAAGAAGGGCAATCAAGTGAATTGAGAAGTGATTGTTGAAATCATTAGAGTGTTCTAAATACTTGAGTGATACAAGAGAGTGAGGGAAACACGTAAGGGAGCGTGTGAGGCATTTTACTGCTAACGTTGTTAAATTTTGGAGGTTTAATCTTAATTTTGCAGATTTAACCATGGCTAAGGAAGATGAGATAACCATGAATCAAGCAATGAAGAAGTTTGGGAATTCTTATAAGAAGTTTGATTGCTTGGAGGATAAAACCTTCAAAAAGAGTAGCCATCGAGAACATCACCATTATGTGCCTAGAGTAAATGTTTTGGCATTGCGTGATATAGAAGAGCAACTAAAAATCATCAAAACTCAACAAAGTAACTGGTTCTACACTCGTTGCTACATCAAGGATAAAGTTGGAAGCCTGGCCATTGATAAGACTTGTACAATCAACCTTGCAAGCACTGTCTTGGTTAAGAAATTGAATATTGCAACCGTTGATCTTCTTTAACCATACAAATTGCAAAGTGCTAATGGTGATATCTGGGTTACTAAGCAGACACTTATTCCTTTCCATATTGTTAGATACGTGGATGAGGTATTTTGTGATGTTGTTCCTATTCAAATGACGCATGTATTGTTGGGAGAATCATGGATGTCTAAGAACGATGCTAAGTATGATGGGCAAACTAATAAGTATTCCTTCATATTTAATGGTCGTCGTTTCAAGTTTGGGTCACTTACTTATGAGCAACTTTGTGACCTTGATATTCTTCTACACGAAAAGCAATTAAGGGAGCTAGTCAAAGACGATGCACAATCATCTCGAGAAGAAGCTGCTGCACAAAAGTAGAATTGAAGGATAAAGCCAAGGCAAAATCCATGAAAAAGGCAAAAGATTGCTCAGTATTAGTAGAAAGAAAAGAGAGGAAGCAAGCAATACTTGCAAAAGCCAATGTTGAGAGCAAACATCTTGTACTTTTGACTAACCAACTTGACTGTATTTTGCCTAGTATGTTTGTTCCGTTTTCACAGGTTTTCAAGACAAATCAAATGCTGCCTCATGATGAAACTCCTAAGCCAACTGTCTTGACTAAATTTGGTAAAATTATAGTTACTTCCATTGCCAAGAGAAAGGTAGAATTCTTCCCTAATTCTCTTTGGTTTCATGATACAACTACTGCATTTGTGTTGCCTAAGGAGGTAAGTACTCTTAAGTTGGTCATGAGTAGTTCTACACCTAATCTTGATGAATTGGTTACTACCTTCTTGTGCATAGTTCATTTTCTTGACTTGTTCATGTATGCTAAACTTCTAGAGTTAGTTGGCATTGTTTTAAAAGTTGTTTATGCAAGTCATATGGTTAACTATCAAGGAATCATGAAGTTTGATAAAGCTGTCTACTTACTTTATGATCCTTATGCTGGAGATAGTTTACGTCATCTTAGGTGTCTTGTTTATTTTAGTTGTGTGAAATTTATTTTGAATCCTTCTATGTCGTGTGTTTCCTTTGAGTCTTGCGATTCTTCTAGTTTGTCTTTGATTTATTTTAGTAATACGAACCCTCCCAAAGGTATGAACTCGTACTTGTGAACTATGGATCTAGACGAATAATTCAAGTTGGATAGCGAAACAATCGACCCCTCTAAACCTCGAGCTTGCAAACATTGAAATTAATCTTGACCCACAAACTAATGATCTAGCGAACCAATGTTTTTGGTAGAAGAACGCCACAACCAAGGTGATTACTTGATTGATAAGTTCAAGTTGAACAACTTAAGAAAAACTCTCAAGTATTCAAGAAAGGCTCTCTTGGAAAGAGAAAGTGATAACTCACAATATTTTGATAAAAACTTGATGTATAAAATCGGTGGTTCTTAGGCTTATTTATAGCCTTACAAAAGACTCGAAACCCTAATTTAATTTGGACTCAAATTAACTAATCCTAACCAAACTAGAATCAGCCAACATGCACCCTTTTTAGGAAACTACCAAATAACTAATTACTACTAATAGAATTCAATCAGCTTTGTGAATCCGAATTTAGGACAAAAATTGACTAATAAATTGCCTAATAAAACAAGGGAAAAATGGACAACAATGCCCTTATTCTTAAACTCATAACTAACTAGCTTGGCCGAAATTTGAAGGAAGGAATCTTCATGAAATCTTGAAGCTTTAATCATCTTGGATAAGAGTATAAGAAATGATCCCAAATTAAAACTTGCACCATTCCATTTCTCATCAGTTAACTTCTTGGATAATGTGTTATTTATAATAGTCTTGGAGGTCTTGAATCTTGCTTCCTGTCTTTTAGCAAGATCTATTTGCTTTTGTTAAATAGGTGCTTGCAACTGATGCCAAACATTCCAGAACCATAAAAGCTGATGGTTTTCCATGTTATAATTTGCAATTTGTTAGTTTGCCTAAAATCTTGCAATTCGCTAGACTCATTGCAATATTAGTGAAACAAACAGTCTAATCTCAGGTGAGATGATTGTGAATGACCTATGTTCTCTCTCTTGACTGATGTAGGTGATGCATTGTCCAAGCTTGAAGAAAGGGGAATCTCTGAGGACCCGAAATTTCTTTAATTATTTTGCTTATATTTCTTCACTTGCATTTATCATTTTTCTCAATTATTTTTATATATCTATATTTGCATTGATTATCGACTTATATGAATGTGCATGGATATCTTAATATTAGGATTTTTATTCGAGTGCTGGTAAGTTGAACAGTAGTGAATAATGATCGAGTGAATAGTAAGTTGTGAGTAAATGAATGATGGTAAAGAGATAATTAGTGAGAATGTTGAACATTATTGAAACTAGAGGGAGTTAAGTGCAAAATAGACAAACTAGTGGATAAGATAAGATTTCATTGGATTTTTAGCTAATGGGGAAGCGACACGTGGTGTAGTGTTTGGGTTGTTCAACTAACCCTTATATAAGGCAAACTCAATCTTGAAGACTTCATTTCTCATTTTCTTCTTCTCCCTTTAGAGAGAGAGAGAGAGTGAGTGAGAGCTCAAGAAAATCTTCCATCTTGAAGAGAGAATTGTGGAGAAAATCAAAGAGAACCAAGTGACCTCAACTTCAATCTCTTTTCTTCTTCTTCTTGAGTGAGTTGAGAGAAAGAAAGGGCTTGGAGAGAGAGAGAGAAAGCCGAGAGGTGAGAAAGAGAGAGCTTGGAGGAGAGAGACTTCTTGATTCCTTGAAGATTGCAAGAAAGATCCAAACTTGGGTTAGGAATCTGATGCTCCGACGTGAAGCAACTCTTAAGGAAAAAAAGCTTGGGAGAATTTGCTTGTTCTTGGTTAGATCTTGATAGATCTTGGAGATAATCCCTAGAACTACCCATAATCTTGGTTCTTGATACTTGATAGAGGTAGATCTACTTGATTTATGCAAGATCTATGGTGGATCTAGTAGTTGCTTGAAGATCCGAGCACTAGATGTTCCGGTGACCCTTATGCTTGTTATAGATTTGAATCTTGTAAGGCCCAAATACAACCTAAGAGGGGGGGTGAATTAGGTTGACTAATAATCAGCCAAGTATTACCTCTTTTTCAAATTTTAATCACAAGCTCTTCAACAAATGATTTATCAAACAAATAGACAAGTCGAGATTGATAAATATGGATGAGATTTCAAACAATGAATATGATACGCAAGCTAAAAAGAGTAATGATGGAAAGCAAACCAAACTTCTTCAAGACTCCACTTGAGCTTAAAGAGAATTCCTCAAAACAAGCTTCTTCAATTTGGTGAAATTCCGATCACTCTTGTGTACAATAGAAGGATCACTTCCTCCTTGCCCCAAGCTCCACTTAGTCAAGCTAGGAAGTTTTACACTCTTTACAGAAAACCCTCACACAGCTACACAATTGATGAACTCACTCACAATTGAAAAGCTTCTCAATGAACTCACACTACAAGACTAACAATTCTTACTCAAAATGAGTATTTTCTAGCTAAAATCACTCTTAAGAACTTGTTATCCAAGTGTACAGTTGTAGTTTGATATTTAGACAGTGCTTGTATTTATAGGAGACCAAAAAGTGCCTAGAAAACGAGGTCAACGGATAGTAGAAGCTGAAAGGTCAACTAGCGTTGGAGCTATCGGACGTCCGACACTCTTGCTCGTCCGATGTAGCGTCCGATAGGCAAGTTTCGAGTCTTATCGGACGGTCGATGAATAATTGCGTCCGATAGCTTTGCGTCCGGCGGTGCAGAAGCTCGTGAAATTTTCATAGAATCGATCGGACGGCCGATACATGTCTGCGTCCAAGGCTGTCCCAAAGCGCCCGTAAGCTCATCAAATTTCTTGGATATCTTCTGACGTCCGATGTAGATGTTGTGGCGTCCGAAAAGGTGTCCGACAGATCCCTCTATCGGACGTCCGATACGCCGTTGAGCGTCCGATAGGAAAGTTTGAGTTTTATCGGACGTCCGATACAAGGTATCGTCCGTCCGGCCAATTTCTCCAACGTTTCCGCCTCGATGTCACATTACAAGGATCTCACTAGAAAACATTAGACCAATTTCTTCAATTGTTTTGTAATTATCAAAATTGGATCACAATTAACATTCTCCCTTTGATGATGACAAAACAATTGAATGTAATTTAACCAATACCGAGTTTAAAAACTCCCCTTACTTGAATAACTATCTACTCCCCTTACTCGAATAACTCATCTTTTTTATTCTTTTTCTCCCCCTTTTTGTCATCACAAAAACATTCAACACAAAATGTGCGAAGCAAGCAATGAAAACTTTAATGCCAGATATGTAGCGAATCAAAGATAATGTAGTAATGTAAACAAGCAAAGGAAATCTCCAAGTAGAATTCCATTACATCGATAACATCATCCAAAGAACATAATCCAAAATCATTTAAGGCCATCATCATTAACTGAAAATAATGTCAACAAGAGTACTGGAGTGCTGGTTCTACAAGAGTCTTAGATGAAAGCAGTAAAATAGATTGATACACTTTCACACCAGCAAAAGGGAACAAAAATAGACTTGTGCATTCTAATGTGAAGTGTAAGTGCATCCTAGTGTGCCTAAAGGGTGAATGTTGATCGAGTTCCAGGTCGCCTTCTGACAAGCCGATATGTTGAATCATCTTCTTGCTTTCTTCCCATCATCCTCGCTTTCTTCATCTTCCACAACCACCGGTTCTTTTCCCTTGGTAGATGATGAGGGATCACTGGGATTTTGCGATTCGGCCATCTCTTGGTCATCCAATGGAGGATCGGGGCTCTTTGGCTTGGGAGGTGTTTTCATCCCTGAGGAGAAAGTAACAGGGTTTCTTTGTCAAGAAAGTCAGATTTTGGTCGATGTCATGGTTAACATAAGACCATGTTCAGTAGAAGAACATGACTTTGAGCTCGCTTAACAAATCCATGACATCGATTGAGAGGAAATCCTAGAGGCTGACTTCCCAGGATGAATTGACACCGGAGTAAATCTAAGAGTTCTAGTAATACTAGGAGAGAGAGAGCATCATGTCCTTTCTTTGAACGAGACTCGTGAGACAGCCTTCCTTGGTGCACCAATTACCATCAAAGAATTTTAAATTCTTTCTTTCAAAATACTGTTTTGAAAACACAGGTGGTTAAGTCCTTGGGACATACACCACTTATAGGAACTTTGAAATGTTCAAAGATGGGAGTTAAAAACTTTCCATAAGAGAGTTTTCTTCTTGTATCAGTGGAGAGTTTCATCAGAAACTTACACATGACAAAGCCAAAATCTATTCGATTCTTTCAACAAAGCAATAAAATGATATAACTCCATTTTGTTTGCATCCGTCCATGACCATCGGTTGGAACAAGCAAATTTGAGATGATTGAAAAGATGATTAGATTTTTAGGACTCAAATCTTCCAACTTGGCATCAACAGGGGTTTGAAAAGGGGATTGAAAATAAGCCATTAGTTTTTCAGCATTGAAATGATTCAAACTTGTTGGAGTTTCCTTATAGGAAAAGAAGTTTGCAATCTTACTTTTGCACCCAAACTCAATGGTGGTTTTTAAAATTTCATTCACAACATCAGAATCAAATACCAAATCAATTCCATTGACACGGGATTTAAGCTCATCACGGGAGTTACCCTTCCTAAGATTAGCAAAGAACTGATACATCATGTCAGGGTAATAGATATTAGGCATAACAATGATGTGAGACCATTTCTGAAATTCAAACAACTTAAGGACAGACTCTAGATCGATTTTCTTAAACTCAGATGGAACAATGAATCGCTGAATAATGAAACCTTTTTGAGAGAATAAGGCAAACTTAGACTCAGCATCAGAATCTATGAATTTAGGTAAAGGAGCAGGTTCTTTTATAACCTGAGAATCAGAAGGAGTAGTACGAGGTGGTTGTTTTGTAGCGAGCTACCGCCTTGTTCTTTTGGAAGTGCGTTTGCCGTGGGAGGAAGTATCTTCATCTCTTGGCATCTTCTTGCGTCCCAGAGATGACGAGCTCCACGAGTGCACCATCTTGCTTGTGTTGTGTGATTTGAGTGATGAGGAGTTGCTTACAATGCAGAGTGACACACTTTAAATTGGGTGAAGATATATCAATTTTTCGAGCCGAAAGAGAGAGAAAGGAAAACTTAGGGTTTCGTGTGATTTGGGAATGAGAAGAGAGTGATTTATAGTCACGGACAATTGATGAAGATTGGACCGCAATAGGTGAGAGGTGAAGTCGAACTTTCAATTTTGAGAAATGGTGAAGGTTTACTGGAATTTGAGTTTTGAATTGAGGTGGTTGGGAAGATGCGTCCGAATTAAATGTGGTTGACTGATGGAAGTGAAGTGAAATGACGATTCTGGCTCATGTGTCGGACGTCCAACGCTCAAGCGTCCGACCCACGCGTCCGATAGCATTTTCTCGAAAATGACCAAGAACACCGCCGGACGTCCGCTCATCGATCGGACGTCCGATAAGTTTTCACCAGAAAAGCTTAAGCCTCCTTTTCTAAAATACCCAATTTCGAACGAAGATGTCTAAATTGTTCTAAGGGTAGTGCTTTTGTGAAAATATCAGCAATTTGATCATTCGAGCAGACATAGTTTACACAAATTTCACCTTTTTGAACAAGATCACGAATGAAATGATGCTTAATGTCTATATGTTTTGTTCTAGTTCTTTGTTTCTAGAATAAGACTCTTTTAAGCTTTCATGCAGTTTTGCAACAAATGACTCTAAATCATCATCATCATCATCACTATCATATTGTGGATGAGAAGTTACCTCATTGTCACCAATTGCCATAAAGGCAATTTGAGCTGATTCTTCTTCTTCTTCAATCTCTCCTTCCGAGTTGCATTCGTTCCAAGTAATTTGAAAGTTGTTGAACTTGGTTTTCTTTCATTCTTCATATCTTTCTTCTTCTTCATTGGACAGTCCACCGATAATGCCCGAGCTGCCCACACTCGAAGCACTTATCTCCTTGCTTCTTGTTTGCATCATATCTTGCTTTGTATTTTGTATTGAGTTGATTGTTGTTTTGATTGCTTGGTCCTCCTTTTCTGAATCTTCTCTTGTTGAGTATTCTTTTGAAGCTTTTTGTGATGAGTGCAAGATCACTATCATCACAATCACCATCTTCTTCATCTTGTGAAGCCAAGTCATCCTCATCTTAAGCAGCCTTTAGAGCAATGCTTCTTTTAGCTCTTGCTTCCTCTTCATCTTGTACTTTGCTTTTGAGCTTTAATTCATAAGATGTTAGAGAATTAATGAGAGACTCAATAGACATAGAGTTCAAGTCCTTGGCTTCCTCAATTGCAGTCACTTTGTTCTCCCATTCTTTAGGTAGAGCATTCAAAATTTTCCTATTCTTTTCACCAAGAGTGTATTCCTTTTCCAAAACCTCTAGATCTTTAATAAGATCATTGAATCTACAGTACATCTTATCAATGTTTTCATGAGGTTCCATTTTGAATGATTCATATTTAGTAACAAGAATGGATTTCTTTTGCTCTCTTACATCCTCACTACCTTCATGAATTTCTCTTAATTTATCCCAAATTTCTTTGGCAGATTTACACCCTTTTACTCTAATGGATTCATTCGAATCTAGTGCACTATAAAGAACATTCATGGCTTTTGCGTTTGATGTGAGATTAGCTCTATCCTCTCGATTCAACTCATCTCTAGTTTTTAATCTAGGAACATGAGTGATGGGATCATTTATAATGGCAGTGTAAGGACCTTCACTAACAATAAACCATAAATCAATGTCAATAGATTGCAAGAAAATGATCATACGTTCTTTCCAACTTACATAGTTTGATCCATTAAACATTGGTGGTCTAGTAATTGATTGACCTTCACAGAACATGGCATTGTTGGTTGTCATCTTTACTCTAAGCGGTTAAGCTTGATTCTAGAGACCAAGCTCTGATACCAATTGTAAGGCCCAAATACAACCTAAGAGGGGGGGTGAATTAGGTTGACTAATAATCAGCCAAGTATTACCTCTTTTTCAAATTTTAATCACAAGCTCTTCAACAAATGATTTATCAAACAAATAGACAAGTCGAGATTGATAAATATGGATGAGATTTCAAACAATGAATATGATACGCAAGCTAAAAAGAGTAATGATGGAAAGCAAACCAAACTTCTTCAAGACTCCACTTGAGCTTAAAGAGAATTCCTCAAAACAAGCTTCTTCAATTTGGTGAAATTCGATCACTCTTGTGTACAATAGAAGGATCACTTCCTCCTTGCCCCAAGCTCCACTTAGTCAAGCTAGGAAGTTTTACACTCTTTATAGAAAACCCTCACACAGCTACACAATTGATGAACTCACTCACAATTGAAAAGCTTCTCAATGAACTCACACTACAAGACTAACAATTCTTACTCAAAATGAGTATTTTCTAGCTAAAATCACTCTTAAGAACTTGTTATCCAAGTGTACAGTTGTAGTTTGATATTTAGACAAGTGCTTGTATTTATAGGAGACCAAAAGTGCCTAGAAAACGAGGTCAGCGGATAGTAGAAGCTGAAAGGTCAACTAGCCGTTGGAGCTATCGGACGTCCGACACTCATTGCTCGTCCGATGCTAGCGTCCGATAGGCAAGTTTCGAAGTCTTATCGACGGTCGATGAATAATTCTGCGTCCGATAGCTTTTGCGTCCGGCGGTGGCTGTAAGCTCGTGAAATTTTCATGGAATCGATCGGGCGGCCGATACATGTCTTTGCGTCCAGAAGGCTTGCGTCCAAAGCGTCCCAAGATAGCTCATCAAATTTCTTGGATATCTTGGACGTCCGATGTAGATGTTGTGCGTCCGAAAGAGGTGTCCGACAGATCCCTCTATCGGACGTCCGATCACGTCCGTTGAGCGTCCGATAGGAAAGTTTGAGTTTTATCGGACGTCCGATACAAGGTATCGTCCGTCCGGCATCAACAGCTTTCTCCAAGGTTTCACTCGATGTCTGTTACGTCAAGGATCTCACTAGAAAACATTAGACCAATTTCTTCAATTGTTTTGTAATTATCAAAATTCGGGATCACAATTAACAAATCTTTGGTTGAATTTTGTTGGAAATTAGCTATTTATACCATAGGGCTAATGATTGATGAAGCTCTTATGGATTTGAGGGAGATTATGTGGAATTTAATGGTTGATTCTTGGAGAAAAACTTGAGAAAATTTCTGCTTGCTGGCCGAGCAGAGGGGCTGAATTTTCAATTTGGATTTCAAAATTTTCATGGTGTTTTCTTGGCCAAATCTTGCTCAAACACTTCTTTAAGACTTTAAACTACAAATGCATGTTGGATTTGAACTAAAACTATGATTTTTTGAGGGAAAGAAACCATTTTCTCCCACTTGTCACGTTCTGAAAATTTTTGTAGTGTTGCCTGCGCAGCTTCGGAAAAATGAGCATAACTCAATGTGAAAAAATCAGATTTAAGCTTCATCTATTGTGTTGGAAACTGGACTCAGAGATCTTTAAACCCTATAAATTTTAGAGTTCAATTCGTTTTCTAAGATTCCCAGTAAATTTGTAAAATTGACTGAAATTCAAAACCTATTCTGTTTCTCAGGTTTAAAACTGAATTTTGAATAACCAATTTGACCTTCTTATGGACTTAATTTTGCAGGGGTGTCTTCTAACAGTTTTTAGATCTTTCAATCTAGTTTCCAGTATGTGAATTTCATAATTTTTGGACATATAGAATTTGAGTTATGATTTTTCAAAGACCGTTGCCGGTGATGAACAGTTTTCCAGTCAAGAAGCACTTTGGTGCTTTTCGCATTTGTTTCACACCTCTTGGGTCTAAATGCATTCTATTCACTCCATGATACCCTTGACGTCTTGTTTTGGGATGTACATGACTTTTTTCTTAAGTGGAGCAAGCAAACCATGTGGTTTAGGAGAGTTTCGAGGGAAGAACATCCTGGGACTTCCTAGTAAGAATTGAAAGTAGTACTTGCATAATTGTTATGATTTGGAGTAGTGGCTCTTATTGTACTTCATTTCCTTGATCTTAAGACTTGGAGGAGCCGAAGGAACACTTGAACTAGACTTGTGAACTTGGCATTAAGAGGTGAGTGTTCCAATCTATTTTTTTAAAAAAAATTCACTACTATTTGAAAATGACTTGTGAAATAATTTACTCGACTCATATTTGCAAAGAAATGATTTACCACTATTTTCAAGTAAAATGTTTTTACAAGTGAAATAATTTATGAAGGATTTGTGAGTGTTCCTTGTTGCTAGTTGTGCTTAAATGTTTCCATGATTTGATTGGGTGCTTAATTGATTGATTGGGCATGTTTAAATATATACTAGTGTTTCTATGCAAAGTGAACTTTAACTGTTAATATTGATCGTTATAAGTGAGTATTTAGAGTGGTATTTTACTTTATCTTGATTTGAAAGTATTTTATTACCAAATGTGTTCTATTAATCTATTGCGTTTTGTCTTAAATAAAATTTGTTCCTCATTTCTGATGAGCCTTGAGGTGAAGAGGCTAACCGTCAACGGTCCATCGCTCATGAAGGCGAGTGTATACTTTATTGCACTCTCTTAAGGGGATTGAAGGTTGAAATTGATTGTCAGTTGTCCCTCACTTCCAAAAATGTTTGATAGCGATTTATCAATTTTTGAATTATTTATGCATGACTGTAGACCATGTGAACCCTAACACATTAGCTGAATAAGATCTTTTCCCCATCGTTGCTGGCCCATTCGAACCAGAAGTGGACTCGGTCGGGTGGGATTGGCAACTTAGGGCACTTGTGACAGCCCCACCTTCCCCTAAGGCGAACCAAAAGGGTTTGGTGGGCCGCCTACCCAGCTCTCACCGGGACTCACTATAGTCCTCAATCAAATCTTAGTTTCAACCTTTTATAATGACAACAAAACTCCAACAATTATATCCAAGTACTTCCAAATAATAACATAACCACAAATCTTACAATTTAAATTCAAATACTTACAATTCCAAATATTTCAAAATAATATTATAACCGTAAGATGTTATTTCCCAAGTACTTTAATACAATAAGTACATTCCACAAAACATCTAAAATAATATGCTCAAATGGAACTAGAGTTAATCCAACCGGTCACACTAGAAAGTCTCTACAAGTGCTTCCTTTGCCTCGAGCCCTGTGGAGGGGAAATAAATATTTTTGGGGTGAGCTAGAAGCTTAGTGAGGTTCCGGAAAATGAGCAAATTCACATTTGGTCAAAATCATAACACTTGAATCAAATAGCACTTTCGGAGGATAATTACACCAACAATTCACTTTAATCAAATAAAAGGTACTGAGACGGGATGAGAGGTGCCTCCCACATTGATTGGGTGTGACACATACTACCGTTCAGATTTAATCACACATAAGATATTGAGACGGACTGAGAGGTACCTCCCACTCATTAGAGTGTGGTACATACTATCGCTCAATACGTATGGTCGACGATACAACGCTCCAATCGACTTATTCAAAATTTAAGATTAGGGCGGGATGAGAGATACCTACCGCTCATTAGAGCGTAGTACATACTTCCGCTTATCACATATGGTCAACGAGAGAACGCTCCAATTGACGTATTCAAGTTTTAAGATTAAGGCGGGATGAGTGGTACCTACCACTCATTAGAGTGTGGTACATATTTCTGCTTATCACATATGGCGGGATGAGAGGCACTTACCACTTATTAGAATGTAGTACATACTTCCGCTTAACATACACAAATCATCATTCAAGACACAACTCAACACAACACATCTCAACATATAATTCACTTCTAGTCACAGTTTCAAAATCACATAAATAAATCACCATCTCATTTAGTATTTGCGAATTAAGTCAAATGACATGCATGGAAACTCACAAACTCTTCATAAATGATTTCACTTGTAAAACATTTTACTTGAAAATAACGGTAAATCATTTCAACAAATCATTTCCTTATAAATACTAGCAAATTATTTCTACAAATCTTCCTTTGCAAACAATAGCAAGATTTTCCATTTCAGAAGGACAGCGAACACTCACCAATTAATCACAGCTGACAATCCAAGTTAGGATCTAGTTCAAACTCTTCCCCACTTCCTATGATCAAGTAAAAGAAGAAATAAGTTTCACCCCACAAATAGCGAAACTAAACTCAAATAGCTTATTCATTTATTTTATCAAAATTCTTCCCAAAATTCCTCTAACTTTACTCGAGTGAAAAGTAGTCACTCGAGTCGAAAATCATCATAAAAGATTCCATTTTTAAATCGATACATCATTTAAACAAAATACTCTCTCGAGGTACTCCATACTCGTGACTTCAAAATTTTTAGAACAAAGACATAAAGTGAGGTCTTTCACCTCGAAAATCACCCCTTCTAGTTTAAACTCAACACTAACGTAAATCGAGGTTTTAACACATGTTTAGAACAATTTTCACCAAATCTCAATGTTCGAAATTTATGAAAAATAGATAAAACATTTCAAAACCCTCAAATCTGTCCAAATAGCATATCTTCCAAAAAATTAGTGAAAACTCAACTTTTCACCATTAAAGTTCAAGATTTCAACTCTATCAAAACATATACTCATAAATGAATATAATACACATTTATTTAGGCAAAATCTAGCCACAAAACATCACCAAAATTTCAAAATCAAGTGTCAAAATTTCCAGGCATAGGTTCGGCCAACACTCATTCTTTTCCTTCAAAATTTTCAATAACAAATACTACTTTCTAACCATAAAATGCACTCATCTCATAAACAACAATCACAACCACAATCAAGTCCTCAAGTCCCCTACCTAAAAGTCACCTCAAGTCGGTTACCTAAGTTAGGAATTCAAGAGCCCAACTCAAACATTTCAAATATTTCAAACACTAGCATTTCTAGCAAAATAATCCATGGATCTAAAAGATTTAGCACTAATAAAGTTAAAGCTAAGAGATTTAAGTGTTATACCTCAAGATCTAGTTAGATCCAACAAGATCAAGCAAGATCTAGTGTTGGTCTACTCAAGGATGATCTTCCAAGCTTTGCACCTTCAAGTATCCTCAAGATTAGCCAAGGATCTAGTTGGTTCTTGGTGTTTTCCTCCACAAAACTTCAAGACAAGAAGAAGAACAAGACAACCCTTTTCTCTTCCTTGCTCTCCTTCTCACTCTCGGCCCTCCTCCTCTCTCTCTCTAGCTCGGTTTTGACAAAAAGAACAACAAGCAAGTTGAGACTCTCTCTCTCCAATGGAGTTTCAAGGAACAAGATGAAGAAGAGATGAAGAGTTGATGTCTTGACCTCTTAAGTTCTTCAAGAAACAAGAAAATGGACAAGATGAAGTTTTTCCATCTCTCTCTCCCTCACACACGGCTGGAATGAACAGCAACAACGAGTGAGATGAACCCTTCAAATGATGTTCAAGGTGCAAGGAAAACGAAGAAGAGGAAGAAGAAGAAGAAAGCTTGGGAAATCTCTCTTTTCTCTCTCTCCAAGTTCTGCTGCCTCCCTCTCTCTCTAAGCTCAAGTGTGGCTGAAAAATGAGGGAGCAAAGAAGCAAGAAACAAGGCTTTTAAGGGGACAAAAAGTGTAGTCCTCCTTAAATTAGGGAAAAGTGGTCAAACGACCACTTTTTGTCGCGTTGACGCGTGACACTCTAATTTTTACTGATTTTTCTCATTCCAGCACTGTCCAACCTAAAATATATCTTTGTAATATCTCTACATATGCTTGGTTTCACCTTAAAGTCACTATTCACATCTTGGAACAAAAATTGACGCTTAAACTAGTCGAAACCAAACACCGGCAAATAATTCTCGAAAAATCATATAAGTTGGAAAATAATAATTCAAAGTATAAATCCACCAATATTTTAGTGAATAAACATAATTTAAACATTTTTATTTAATTTTCAGTAAAACAGAATTTTGAGCCCCTCACAGCACTGATTACGGTGTACTCGAATATTAGCACTAGAAGTTATAAGGAGGAGAAATGGTTGATTGACTGATGAGGTGGACTGCAACTGCTCCCAGAGGAGACTGTATCCTTTCAATATTTGAGCTAAATGTTTATTCAATTAATGTTCATTGAATTATTGTTTATTGCATTTTGTTTGTTAAATTAAGTGTTTATGGAACGATTGTTTAAGGAATTACTGTTTCTTGTATTTTTTTAAATGAAAAGATTCTTAAATACTTTTAATGTGAGTGTGTGACCATGTGCTCGACTTATATGTTATTCTTTTAAAGACTCAAATGTTTTACAAAATACTATTTAATTCAAATGTCCATGAATTTGATAAAACGTGAATTTTCTTGTTTTCACTGGACACTCAATGAGTTTCTAACTCACCCCAAAATATTTTATTTTCCCTCCACAAGTCTCGAGATGAAGGAAAGCATGTGTAGTGATCTTTCTTAGTATGACTAGCAGGATTATCTCTTGTACTGTTTGTAATCTTGGATTGTTGTACTTTTGGTATATTTGGATTAGTTGGAAATGTAATTATTATTTTGGAGATCTTGCATTGTACTTATTTGAGGTCTGTAATCTAATTGAGAAACTGTAGTGAGTCCCGACGAGAGTTGGGCAGGCGACCCGTTGATACCTTAGGGTACGCCCTAAGGAGAGGTGGGGTCGTTACAAAATCATCATATGATTTGGAATTGGTCTGAGGTTTTCTTCGACACACTTGAAACTTTTATTTTTCTATTTTGATAAATATACTACTTTTCTGGTCCTTGTTAGTTATAGGCCTTATGCAGCTATAGCTACAAATTTCAATAAAAAATTTCTGTTGTCACTGAACTATCAAACGATTGGAAATTGATTCAGTAGTTATACACACAACTTAAGCCATTAGAAAACATACAATCAATAATGGTATACCATATGATCTCCTGGGCACACTCGCGCTATACTAGTACATATAAAGCATCTAGGCAGGGTTAGCGCTGCAAACGAGCAAATTTTGGCATTATTGAGCCGAACTCGACTCATTTTTCATTGAATTCGAGTTCGAACTAGTTCGAGCTTGACAAGTTCTCAAAGTGAAGATCAAACTCGAGATCGAGTTTGAATTCGAACCTAATCGAGGTCAAACTCGAGGTCGAGCCTACTTGAGTTAAAAAAAAAAAAATTATTTTATTTTTTTAAAATGAATAAAATAATTATTTTTCTCAGTAAATAATAAATATAGTAGGGATACATATGTAATTTCACTATTAAAATAAAAAATAAAAAATAAAAAATAATATATATATTCGGGCCTATTCGAATCAACTCGCGAGCAATCAAACCTTAGAGAAGGTTGTTCAAACTTGACTTGAATATAAAAATGAGTTGCTCGAACTCAACTTGAGTTCGATCAATATCAATCTCGAGTCGAGCCCGAACTTGAACCACTCGCGAACAGTTCGATTCGTTTGCAACCCTAGGCGGGGTACAGTGAAATTGCATCCTCCCATTTTCATAATCATGCTCAATTTTGAGGGCTCTATTGTCTTTTTAGCTTTATTGGATAGAATGGGACAGCTTCATGATTATAGGCGGCAGAATCACACGTGTCCATTTTTGCTTATTACCTTGACGGCTTTTTGTCTCGTAGTTTCCATCTCCGATCAAAAAAACTGATAAATCAAGAAGCCAAATACGAAAAAGATAAGTCACCTAGCTCAGTGGTCTAATTCGTGAGTCCACTTGAACTTCCTCTTCACTCGATTAAAATTGTTCCTCTATGTTCCTTGATGGTGGAAGGCCTCGAGCATTTTTTTTTCCTTTTGCTTGAATTTCAGCAGGTTTTGTGTTTAATTTGCTCTTAGGAATGGTGGGAAGAAGGACTTCTTGACGGCAATTTTGGAGCTGAAGTAAGGCTCCAAATTAGCTTCTCGATCAACGATGATAACTCTGTCATCGCCCTGTTCCCTATCACCATCAAAAAGCTCCAGCTTTTTCATGGCAACACTATTTTAATTAAGGTCTTCTTCAATTGATCCCTTTTTCTCTTCGTACTTAAGGTTTCCATAGGTTTTAATGTTTCTTTTTGGATATTTTAGCTTGAAAAAATTTTGAGCCACTAAATTCTATTAGAATCCTAGTATATTTGTAACTGTTTGCCTATAAACTGGATTATGTAGCTCTACGTTGATTGATAATCATATCTGATTATATAAACCAAGAATAATATTGATCATTTTTGAAATTGAATGCCTTTTAACCAAAAAGTGAAAGTCTGAAAATTTCTAGCTGGGCATGTAACAACCCAGCAGCTGCTTCACCCTCTCTCTCAAATGTAAATCCCTTGATGGCCAAGAGAACCTTTACTAGAGAGTTGTGACTTGAGAGGATGTGAATGTAGTTTTGCATAGCCCATTAGCACTCACCATCTGCGTCATCCTTTTTGTGTAAGATTTTTCATCGCATATGCTTGAGAGCAATTAGTTTGGTATCATTTTATTGAACTCTTTAGTGCTTGGGAGTTAAATTTGCCATATCTTGAGTGAATATTTTGGGGCTTCTCCCTTGTTGCCAAGATTTTATTTATTTTTTTTTGTTTTCGTGAAATTTTTGTCTGCCCAATCCTTTGGGATAGTTAATTGGTATATGTTTTTCAGTTCATTAGTAATGGTCCTCCCTAATTTACTTTACTTCCTTCAAATTTTCTTTTTGTAGTATTTGATTCAATTTTTGTGAAGTGAATGTAATAATATGTTTATGCCCAGCTTATTTGTGCAGAACACCATCAATGGTGATGACTTTGACAAAATTCAGGAAGGCAAGGTATTGCAATCATGTTGTGAAACCTCGTAATGTCGGGAAATTTTATAGCATAAAATTATCTTATAATTAAATTACTAGGAAAAAGAATGGGATATTCTTCTTTATATAACCACCCACTAACTTAGTCCTAACCAACCACTACCAAATAAATCTGGTGGCTAAATTACCAAATTCTGTGGGATTCAGACAACTAACCCACTTTTAGAACTATCTCTCTTGACTCAAAATAGCATAACCTCTTTTCAGTTTAAAATAATGTGACTTTTCTTTCTATTCATCTAGTAAAAAATTCTCTCTAAATAAACACTCCAAAGAAAGGAAAGAAGTAAGGAAAGCAAGTTTCAAAAGTCAACACTCTTCTTCAATCAATTAAGTTTACAATTAAAGATTACCGTCTTTATTTGTGTTGCATAATCCACTACCATATTTAACATATTTCCATGTTATTATTTAAAAAAATTATGCCATTATTATTGCACTTTATTCATTCAAGATTTCGTAGGAGCATAAATAGGAATTTCCTAAGTTAATAGATGAATTTGTGGGAGAAATTGGTACATGATTGTGGTGTTTTTGGGCCTTAGTTGAAGGGAAAGAAATTTGAGGGGTCAGAAAAAAAAAAGAAAGATGCACGGTTGAAGCTTCATGGAAAAATGAAAAGATGACCTTCCCTTAACTTCGCGTCGCCGGCACTAGGAGTGGCTGAAGGAAACCACCGCTGCCACTAGAAAAATATATGTATATGTTGACGGTGGTGTTGAGAGTGATGGTGGTGATTGTTGATGATGGTGATGATGGGTTAGGGTTTGGACTAGGAAATTAGGGTTTTTGATTTGGAAAAATTGTTGGAGAAGAAAGGATCCATTTAATAACTTTGGGTCAATAAATGGGTGGGAACTTAGGTGAAACGGGTAGGGTTCTTGAGATCGATCAGGTCAATCCATTTTCCTACAGGTTGGATTTAGAGTTTGGGTTAAATAAACTTTAGTTGAGTTAGAAGAGTGGAATTGTAGGTAATAAAAATATCGGGTTAATCCCTTAAGTAAGGATTGGGTCGTCATAAATTCATATAAATGATGTATAAAAATAATATATAAAAATGGTGGTTTATGACTTTACATACATATTTGATGAGTTTAGATTTAACCTAAAGGATTCCACTTAAAAATTTTAAATTTTTTAGGTAAAAGATGTAATTTGGGAAAGGTAATTGTTTAAGCATGCACTTTAATAAAACAATATGGAAAATGAAATTATTAAACAATTTTTATGGAATCCAGACGTAATAAATGTTAAACGTAATGCCTCCTTATTGTTAGTTGCCTCTATTCCTTTCTTTTTCATTTTGTCTTTTTTCCCTTCTTCTTTGTTTCTTCTTCTTTTTGTACACTATAACTCTCTTCTTTTCTTTTATCCCACACATATTAAACACATATGAAATCTCTCTTTTTCTTGATTATTTTCCTTTTTCCCTCCTCTCTCTTCTCTTCCCTTCTTTGCTCTTTTCTTTTCTTTTTTTCTCTCCTACTTGATTTCAAATCTTTCAAAACTTAGTTGCATGAAATCGGGCTTAGAGAGTTTAGAGAATGAAAATTTTCTCCTAATCTGGGACTATTACTTTGGTTGATGCTGGTTCTTGGCACTGTTCAAGGATCAAAGGAAGGGTTAAAAGAAAAAAAGAAAAAAAGAAAAAAAGAAGCCATCAGAATGGCAATGAATCCGATTTATTCTTTTCTTTTCTTATAGTTTGAATATTTTGAAGTTATACACTTGCTTAGTTACCTAAATTCTACTTTGCATCGGATTAATTTGAATCTCGCGGTGCTTGTTTAAAAAAAAAGAAAAGAAAAGAAAAAGAAGCCATTAGAATAGGGGGGGGGGAAAGGCTCTAGCCGGTTATACCAGTTCCCGGTCAAAGTTGGATATTGATTGGATTTGACCGAATCTTTGATTGGCAGTTTTGTAAGGAGAATCAAATTGGAAGCCTATTCGGTTTCAGCTCGATCGGTCCGACGAGCCAATCCAATTCGAGTTTATAAACATAGGTCCCATCCAAGAAGAATACCAAGATAAGAAAAGGACATCTTTTGTCTTCTAAAACCCAAAATTGAACCCATACATCTTCTTGACTATATTTGCTTTCTGGCTAGAAAAAAAGTTGATACAAAAGCAAGAACTTGAAATAGCTATCAAAACCCCTTCTTCAGCAAATGGATTTGGACTAAAGACCAAACGGATTTCATTATCCTTCAACAAGGCCAAACGGATTTCAATCTTCGTCACTAAGACTAAATGGATTGGGACTAAAATATGGTTAATAAGTGTGCTGTAAGTAACTTTCCACATAATCCTTCTATTTTAGACTTGTGCAAATGAATCACAAAAAGGAAAGAAAATCCTTCCATTCATCTGAGATAATCAAATTGTATATGTTGGCTGAGTTTAAACTATATATATAATTAAACTATATATGTTGGCTGAGTTTAAAATTAAATTATTAATAACTAGGTTATATGATAGTTTGAATATGAAATTTGAAAGGCACAAAGTGAAATTCTATATTTGTGCTAATTCTCTTGGAATAGGTTGGATTACCAACAAGTAATAAATGTAAGACCTTTTAAATTTTAGCTATAGTGGTGGTAAAATATTCATATTAAAGCTAGAAAGTGGTAAATTAGGTTTATAATGTTTGTTAAATTATTTAGGACTCAATTCAATTTTAAAAAATTAATCCTGCAAAAAAAATTGATGGGGGTTTATGTATAACTTTAAATAAATGAAGTCTAGATGAGAAACAAAAAAGTAAAACTTCTAGGGGTTGACTCCATTTTTTAGGAAGACATGAGGCTAACGAAACAGTTTTTGAGACTACTTTCTTCTTTTTTAACCTTACCAAAAATAGAATCTCACCTGTCCTTCGGTGAATTTTTCAGTATATTATTAAAATTTAAAATCGTTCCAAAAGTCGAGTTCTAATGGGGGTGGTTCTCAAAATAGGGTTGCCGAAAACGACATTTGTGGTTTTTCCTGAAATTTATTTTCTTTTACATTTTCTTTTTAACTTGGCAGATTTGTCAGGCAGAGGCAGATTTAATTTTTAAAATTACAGAGAAACTGCACATGGGCATTGCGGTTTTCCTGGAATTTTTTGTCAGAGAATTTTTTGACGAGTCAAAAAGGTAGATTAATTGACTAAACAGGTGTATCGACGTAAAAATATCAAAGCCAAAAAAAATTTGGGGCCATAAATAGTAATTGCAAAAAAAAAAACGCCAAAAAAAAAAGCTGTACTCAAAAGAAACCACATCTGACATATGCGGTTTCTCTTGGGCTAATAACTCAAAAGAAACCTCATAGAAACCGCATATGTCAGATAAGGTTTCTTGGGAAGCTTTTCACAAGAATCTTTGCCCGGCTTCATAAGCTTTTCACACATTTTTTTTCACTCTGTTATTTCTCACGGCCTCCACGTTATATTCGTTTAAATCAAATAATTTGTAATCTATACAAATTTTTAATTTAACAAAATTGCAACTATTTAACTAATGCACAAATTACCAAACTAATTTATATTCTAAACCCTAAACTCTAAACCCTAATCCCTAATCCTTAAACCCTAAACTGACAACCCTGCAAACCTTAATACCCTAAATCCAAAACCCTAAAAACCCTAAAACCTTCCTTGTATTTTTTACCTAAACCTATGAAAAAAATGCATTTTAATTGTGAGTCATGTAGAGATAATGTGCACAAATTACCAGACTAAATTTACATCCTAAACCCTAAACCCTAAACCAAAAATCCTAAAAACTTTAATACGCTAAACCCAAAAACCTAAAAACCTTAAAACCAACCCTACATTTTTTACCAAAACCCATAAGAAAAAAAAAATTTAAGTACGAGTCATGTAGAAATTATGTGCACAAATTTGCCAAACTAATTTACATCCTAAATCCTAAACCTAAAACCCTAATCCATAATCCCTAAACCCTAAAACGAAAACCCTAGAAATCTTAAAACCCAAAACCCTAAAAACACCAAAACCTTCCTTGAAAATCTTTTACCTCAACCCGTGAATTAAAAAAAATGGTACATAGAAACCGCATCCAGAATATGCCACTACTAAAAAAAATTCTTTTTGTGGCCTGTTAATGATAGTCATAAAAAAATTTAGACAGTTGTAAAAACTTTTTGTGACCATATTGTGACATGCATATAAGTGTCACCGATTTAATAGTCACAAACTTTTTGTGACTTGTATGTGAAAGTCACATTATCAATTGTGACTTGCAATAATACCTTTTATGACTTGTATTTTAAATGTAATAAAAAATCAAAAAAATAGAATTTATTTGTGACATGCAAATAATAGTCATAAAATATTTTTTGTGTCATGTTTTGTTGGTCACAAGTTTCCTAGGGACCCACTAATTAATCATTCAAAATGAGACCAAAAAGCCTTGTGACTACCGGGATTGCAAGTTACAAAAACATCTTCCTTTGTTTTCCCCCCCCTTTTTTAACCTGTTTTTATTTTTTATTTTTTATTTTTTTGGAAAGCCCAAAACCAGAAAGAAATTCTCACGTTTTCCCCCCTTTTTTCAACTTGTTTTTATTTTTTATTTTTTATTTTTTTTGGAAAGCCCAAAACCAAAAAGAAATTCTCACATGATGGACAAATAAGAAAAAGATAAAAATTTGTTCGCAAGAAAATAAATGACTATTTATTAGAATATTAATGAATAAAACCATCCATTAGATAACAGACCATATCAACTTCACACAAATGCCTCAAGTCACAACAAAACATTCCTAGAAAACTAGATTAAGTCACAGCTGGCTGTGATTTCAAAGTTTTATTCCATCATATCTAAGAAAGCAGTTGGAGGGCGTTTTGGTGCATTTGAATTCTTGGCTTTCTTTTCCTTCTCAGCAGCTTCAGCCTTTCTTCAATTCAGCAGCCTTCTCTACAACCTAAGCCTCTGTTTAGCATCAAATTAACTCATCCGAAAAGCTATCACAAGTTAAGTAAACAATAAAACTCCAGTAGCAAAACTAAAAACTAAAATGAATTAATAGCAAAAAGTAACAAGTTCATATACTTCCAAACCCAAACTAAAATGAATTAATAACAAAAAGTAACAGGTTAATATACTTCCAACCCAAAATGGAGTTAAAAAAAATGTCAACTTGATTAAATAATTACGCTCAAAAAAGGTAAGTAGGTTCATCTTGACATAGATCAAACCACACCCCATTTTGCGTCCCCAACCAATTAAAAGCAGGAAATAGCAATCACATGCAAATTGACATAACCATTTCAACCTAATTAACATTAACACCAAAAAGCACCATGCCTCATATTAACACCAAATTAACTGTAAGAACCCCTGAACACTATATACAAATTGATGCATGGAGACCCAGACATGTGAACTTAAACTTAGCATCTCAACAAAACGAGAATCCATATAGACCCTTAACTACTGTAACGCAAGTACCATGCACTTATCAATTGCCTATACTTTCACCCAATACCTAGTACAGGTTTAGGAAACAAAGTCCTGCAATATAGTTTGAATTCACACTAATACACTAAAAAACTTCTGAAGCATCCACATTGCCTACTTGTAGTGTAAAATGCATTTAATTATCTTTCGAAAGCATTTGAAATCTGAAGATTCATCAATTGAGAAGAATGGATCAATATGCTAAGTGAAATCTCCCTGCATTGATACAATAATTAACTGGTAGTCAGTAGTATACAATAGAAGAAGATAACTAGATCAACAAAGTGTCAAAAGGAAGGGAGCAAAAGGGGGGGGACTCTGTACCATCTTGACAATATTCATGTCAATAGAGGCACTGGACTAGTAATTGAGTAGTTTTAATTACCTTTTTGACATGCAAAAAACAAGATCCTGCTTGCTTAGACAGGCTTGATATCAAAACAAAAGATAAGAAGAGAAAATGTTTTCTTTTGTTTTTTTCGGGGGTAATTTGTCATGTTAGAATATCTTTGTCATTTTCAGATTCATCTTGCAATAGATGAGGCAGCCACGATATACAGAAAATAGTAAAGTAAAAAGTATTTTAGAGCCAACCTTCATACAAACACTAGGAAGTTTACAACCAAAATGATAGCTAGAGGAACAAAAAAAATCCATGCAATTAACAACCACAAAATCTTATTTCCTCATCAACCGCCTACGTCTAAGCACCATGCACCTCATTAATTGCTCATTCTTTCACCCAATACCCTGTGCAATTTTCAGGAATAATGTCACGAAGAAGGGAAAAGAAGAGCCAAAAGTACTTACCAAATCCATCACAAGCTTAATCCTTCTTGGTTAGTAGACTCAGCTGGACCCTTAGAAATAAAGGTTTATATTAGACATGTGAAATAAATGAAACATGTACATTACAATTGGCACATAATAGGTAGCAAGAAGTAAAAACAAAATGAGTTATGTAAAAATTACTTTTCAACTAGATTTTTCTTCAATTTATCAGCCTTCTCCACAACCTGCACCTTTGTTTAGCATCAAATCAATTCATCAAAAATGCCCGTATGATAGCAAGTTTAAGTAACCAATAAACCTCCAGCAACTGAACATGTGAATTATATTTAAAAAGAGTACCTCACTAAAACAAGAATCTATACAGACCTCAATTATTGGTTCATTCAACTGCAAACACCCAAACATGTGAATTAGACTTAAAAAGAACACAAACATGTTCTATTTTGTAAAAGTTTCATAAGGAGGAACAATGATGATTGCTGCTGTACTATAATGCACTACTTATTCATCCCCACTCCAAGAACACGAGAAAAAGGAAGTATTGATGCACTGTTTTGGCCCCTCCCTTGCATCCAAACTTTGTCCATGGACCAGCCCTTTTGTACTAGTTTCTTGTCTCTATGACAAGTTTATTAGAAACATAAATTATGATGGGTACAGATATTAAAGGAGATTGGAAAATAATGTCAAAAGGATCTTGCTATTTGGGCTGAAAGCATGCCATCCAAGAGTCCTGATTTGTAGTTAAGAGATATTGATTACTTAAGAACAATATCTACAAAGTACCAAATCAAGCAAAGTACTTCAAATTCTAAGTGCTCAACTTGCTTGTCTAATCTCCCTTTTGGTCTAGTTGCTGAGCAGGAAAGCTGCCCAAATGCAGTATACTGATCCAAGAAACAGTTTACTACTTTGTGCCTTAGAAAGCAAATAAACTCTGAGGGCCTATTTAATAGTGCCCAAAAGGCAGTAAATTGTAATGTATCTGTAGGAAATTAGACTAAGACTAGATTTGACATCAAAACAAAAGACGAGCAGAAAATGTTGACTCTTGGTTCTCAGTGCATAAGGACTCTAGTAGAGTTTGTGGAACTATTGATATGAGGGTTAGGGATTTGGTCAATGGTCAATGGTCAACCAATGCTGTAGGTCCCGAAGGCAACCTAAGAGGGGGGTAAATTAGGTTGATGGAAAATTAAAACTTGATAAGAGATAAACAACCACAATTAGAGATGATCAAGTTTTCTTGGTGATACAAGCTTTTCAAGACAAGATATGAGGATCACACCAAGTAAATAATCACAAGTAAAATCACAAAAACAAGTAAGAGAGATGAATTCAGATGGACTACTAAGTTGCACCCAACTTGAAGTCCAATACCTCAATTTCAATTGCTACTTCAATTTGAAGAAGTTACACCAAGTTGTATATAGAAGGATCACCACTTGCTTGCATCAATCTCTTCTTGATCAAGCCAAGAGGTTTTACAACAGCCTTGCAAACCCTCACAATGCTACACACTTGAGCCTTACTTTCACAATTGAAAAGCAATGCTTGTTTGCACACACACTATACTACAATAAAGAAGGAAGACACAAATTCTCTCTAGAATTGCTCTTAAACACTTGTAAGTAATGGTTGCAAAAAGTCCTTAACTTCTCCAGCCTTTATGATATTTATAGGGTGCAAATTTAACCACACAAACTGCTCCAATGGTTCTGAATTAAATGTAGGAAAATATAGCCGTTGGGTGTGTTGGACATCCGACACTCAATTCTGCGTCCGAAGCCATCGTCTGACAGTTTGTTGAGTTCCTGTGTTGTAGACTGTTGGACGTCCGAACCAAGGAATCCACCGTCCGACAGAACCAGAAGCTCATGTGTCCATCTTCTCAATCTGTCGGACGTCCGAAACTTGGATGACCGTCCGAACACATTGTCCGAAGCTTTGTCGTAAACTGTTGGACGTCCGAAAGTATCGTCTGACAGAATCAGTGGCCTATCCTTCTTTGACCGCATCCTGTCGGACGTTCGAACCACAGCCTTGCATCCGACAGCATCGTCCGACAGATCCCTTACTGGAATTTTGAGATTTAACCTGTTTCGCTACACTCATACTTAAAAAGGGATTAGTAAAAATCATCATGGTGGTTTGTTAATCATCAAAATAGCCAACAATCTCCCCCTTTTTGATGATGACAAACCGCTTGATGATTTGAATAGAATAGGAGGCAAGAAAACATAACTTTGAAACAAAATACTCCCCCTAACTTGTATACCCCAAATTTCCAAATATACAAGAAGTACCAGACTCCCCTTTACATCGAGCACCAGATTTTGAACTTTTAATCAATCACTAAATACGATAATCATTTTCACAACCATTCACAAAAACTTTCAATCAATCAACCATCCCATTTTCATTTTCCAACTTTTAATCACTCAACAACACACCAATACATCAACCATCAACAATCTTATTGTCATCATTCAATTATCATTTTTCTCCCCCTTTTTGTCATCGATCAAAAAGAAGGTTAAAACAGCAACTAAGGCACAAAGTCAAGACAGAAAGCAATAAAAGAAGCATCCATAAGAGTTTTAGACAAGTACGGCCAACAAAATAGGGCCAAGCAAAACCAACCCGAAGCCCAATATGAGCAAAATGATGCCAGCCTAAACATGTCTAAGAGATGAAATGAGCCTAGAAATGCCTAAGAGATGCCTAGAAGACTAAAAATGCGGACGAGATGAGCCACGACGCCTGCGAACCAGACGATAACCCTCTGAACTTTCCTCCTCTGTATCAGTATCCATTTCTTGAGGCGGAGTATGAAATTGAGACGGCCCGGGGTTTTGAGTAGTGACTGCTTGAGAGGTACCCCGCATTTCCATCAATCCTTCAGCAATTTGGTGATCTTGTGTTGTGTCCTCATTACTTGGATTAGTCGGATCTTGTGCTGTATCCATGTCATGTTCAACTTGAGTGCCCCTTGGTTCTTCCATTTCTTGCTCAGTAGCCTCTTGACCTTGAGAAGGAAGGAGCTCCTCCTTGAGCTTTTGAAATGCCTCTCTTTGTTCAAGATTCATAACCATTCTAAGCCCTTCTTCAAAAAGGATGTGCCTTTGTTTGATTTCTAAGAGGAGAGTGGGAATGGGATCCGACGAAGTGGAAGAAGAAGGCTGGGAGGTCATTGGAGTGGAGTGGCAAGAGCTGGGCGCTTGAACCTAGAGTAACGGGTTTGAGGAGAAGAAGGATCATGAATGGTCTTAGAACGAGACTCCAAAGCAGTTCTTTGTAGACCCATTCATCACCAGGAGAAACGGATATTTTCTTTTCAAAATAAGCTTTTGTGAAAAAAGCAATTTGGATTTTCGAAGTGGGAGTACCAAGGAAATGTTGAAGTGATTGAAAATAGAAGTCGAAATTTTCCATAAGGAATTTTATGGACCATTGTCGATTTGATTTGTTCATAAACCACATGATAAAACCAAAGTCTACTCTTATATCTTCCGTAAAATAGTAAAAGCAGATACAATTCCATTTGTTTGTCTTGTAATGCGATGGCTAGAGGTTGAAATTAACAAATTACCAATCACAACTCACGTAATTTCTCGCAATGGAGTTAATTCATTTAAATCTACTTCATTTGAACTTCAAAACGAAGTTTGAAATACAATAAAAGTTTTGTTCCATCAGTGATTGTTGAAGTTGGTTGTTCTTCATACTGAAAAAAAGTTTAACTTTGCTAGAACAATAAATTCAATGGTAGTATTAAAATTTCATTTATAACATTTGGATCAAAAGTGATATCAATGCCATTCACCCTAGAAACAACAACAGAAGGAGTTCTTCCTTACCTAATGTTAGTATAAAATTGATGAACCATGGGAGGATAGATAACATGAGGAAAGGAAAGATGATGAGTCCATTTTTGAAAGGCAAATTTTTCAAGCACCCAATCTAACTTGCAGATACGAAAATCAGAAAAGGAAACTGAACGTTAAGTGATAAACCCTTTTCTGCACACAATGGAGAACCAAGCCTCAGTATCAGCATCAATGAAGGTTGGTAGAATCTCTCTGCGGGTTCCTCGGTTTCCACATTCGGTCCCGAGTAGTTCGGTTCTTCTCGTAAGTTTGAGTTCGTCTTGAGACCTCCAGGGATGGTTTGCAGATGAAGAGCTGCCTCGTGTCCATACCATTGTGGATGAATGCGGAGAATGTATGATCGCGGTGATGATGTTTTGAAACCAAACAGCTCTCCCTAAGAAGCTAGCGCAAGCGTGAACCGAGAGGGAGAGATTACAAACTTAGGGTTTTAAAAGAAAAAATTGGATGGGGTTTTCTGATTTTGATTAAGGAAAATGTGGAAGATTAAGGGTTGGAGAAGAGTTTGATAGCAATTTTGAAGAAATAATGGTGATTGGTCTTGTAAGGGATAAATTTTAGTTTGTTTGGGAATGAAGATGAAACAGCTCTCGGTTGGGAAAGAGAAGAATGAAACAAAAACACCGTCTGAAATCCTTTTTAAGAAAAATTTTGAGAGTGTCGGACGTCCGAACATTAGTGATACAACCCAAGCGCATCCGACTTCTGCTTTCTTAAAACAAAACCTTTCTGTTTCATTCGGATGTCCGATCCTCATTTAGGATGTCCGAACATGAAACCATAAATGCTGTCGGATGTCCGAAATGTGTAGGACGTTCGATCCCCTGTATTTTCAAAGAAATTTTTCTAAAATTCCCAGTTTGTTCCTCAGGTACACAAATTGCTCTAAGGGCAATGCTTTTGTAAAAATATCAGCTATTTGATCTTTGGAACAAACGTGTATTAACACAAATTTCTCCTCTTTGAGCGAGATCAAAAATGAAATGATGTTTGATGTCTATATGCTTTGTCCTAGAATGTTGACGGGTTTTAGTCAAATTTATAGCACTAGTGTTATCACAAAACATAGGTACACATTCATATTTCAAATGAAAGTCATATAACGTATGTTTCATCTAGATCAATTGAGCACAACATGCACCAACGCTATATACCTGCAAGTAGATAATGAAATGGCATTTTCCTTTTGCTAAACCAATAAACCAAGCATTCACCAAGAAAGTGACAAGAACCACTTGTACTTTTTCTGTCTATTCTACAATCGGCAAAATCAGCATCCGAGAAACCAACCAAGGCAAGATTAGAATATCTAGGATACCATAGGCCATAGTTGAAAATTCCTTTTAAATATCTAAAGATCCGTTTTACAGCTAGTAAATGAGATTCTTTAGGACATGATTAAAATCGGGTAAATAAGCAAAGCGACAAACATGATGCTCGGGTCTACTAGCGGTCAAATAGATTAAACTCCGACGTTCTGTGCCAGTGAGAGTACACAAAGGGGTTAGCTGAGTCCTGCCCAACTCTCGCCAGGGACTAGCTAAAACGATAAACGCAAATTCTCATGGATAATATGTACATTATACATCCCAATATCCACTATAAGACTACAAGAGTTGAAGTGTAACTCCCATCAAGGTTTCTCACACCCGCCATCCAAAATACAAAATACATGGCCAAAACTCCAATCCAAAGCAAGTCTAAAGAAAAGGGCTACACTATGCCTTTCACGCCGGCCTGCCCCACAAGCTAGGAAAACAAATTGAAAAGGATTAAGCTATATGCTTAGTGAATAATCGAGGGAAAGACATGTAAATCACATTTCCACAGATTTTTTCAAGTCAAAAGCAAAAGTAACCACAATTAAGGATACTGGGTGGCTTCAAAGCTTCAGCTTCCACGCGATCTTCCGCTGACACTCAGGCCATAACTGTAGACTTTACCACTTATACTCCTACCGCCCACCTTATCAACCCACTCGCCAGCCTGATACATAACAAATTGAGAATAATATCATCGAGATCCCAAAAGCAATGAGATCGACCATCTATTTGGTTTAAAATAACATTTTCGGCAACCTCCAGATCGTAATTCATCCAAGTGGTCAAAGAGCAACGGTGACATCAGACCCCAAAGGCAACCCCTTGAGATTAAACCATCAAGTGGTCGAGAGTAACATTGACATTGAGACCCCAAAGGCACCCTTGGGATCACCATCCACTTGGTCACTTATTCTAACAATATCACGTGCAGCATCATATATCACACATCATATGATTCATATATCACACAACACATACATTCAAGAATCATATATTGAGCTTTGGTGAAAAGTCGCATAAAGTACACCCTCGTCCAAACGCCCACTTATCACATTTCACAATATAATCACACATAAAGTCCTAATACTCACCAAAGTAGTACAAAAGCAAACGGGTTAAAAAGTTCCCTCGGCCTCTCGACCACAATCGTCCAACTTCTGTGAAAAGTTGAGCCGAAGATTACTCAAACAATCACTAAGATGCCAAAACCACTTAGAAACACTTAAAACAGCAAATAAAGGTACATGCATGGGTTCGAATTAAAACGGACAAGAACGAACTAAACGAAAACACACACTAAAAGGTGTAAAGGCGGTTTGACACCTCAATGCGCCTTTACTCATAACTCAAGCTACAAGTATCGAATTAGAGTGCACGAGGTGCAATTTCAAAGCTAGAAGAACAAGCTACAACTTTCATGAAGGCCATTTTACCCAGATTCACTCTATCCAGTCAACAATTAAAACAATGTCCAACCAATATTTCTACTGACAGGTTGTCGTCAGCCCTTCGAAAACGTGCTGATGGCATAACTCGCAGTGTACAAATCAAAGTCCGATTCAAGAAATTATAGATGCGTTGGAAAGCTGAAGACAGGGCTAAAGCGTTTGTGTTTTGGCCAAAAGCTGGTTTGACACGGATCATGACGAAAATGCAGCTAAAGGGACTGCCGCCGACCAATCCCTGATTTTCTTGGTTTGAGCTATGCGATGCATGGTTCAAGTCCATTTCTATCACATACAATTTATACCCATTTGCAGTGTTCAACATAAACACACATGTACATATATAAGTTAACTATCAAATTTAGTCCAAACCTAGCAAACCAAACACATTTACTAAACAAGCAACAAGATCATATTATCGTTTCCAGATTTTACAAGCTACTAGCAAACCAAAGCTTAAATCTTCCTAAATGTAATCGAAGTGGCCTAAGCTTAACATATATCCATAACAAAATATTATTAACATGATATTGAACCAAAATCACCATCAAACAAGTCATTTAAATATCCCAAAACAAAGCTCCATCACTGATCAAGCATGCTGTCCAGAAATTCCAGCAAAACATACCTCACTTGTTTATCACTTTTGTCTAACTAAAACACCACAACTTTGGCTCAAATTTAACATACATATAGAGGGAAGGATGAAGATTCAATCCATGTTAAAATCCTGCATCAAAGTCTCACGAAATCAAGCTCAAACAGGCTTGCCCTGCTGCCATTCACGCTGTCACAAATTTCCAGCCATGTTCATGCAAGTTCTAGTCCATCAAATGCATGTTTGACATGCTCAAATTCTATTCACTGATCTAAACAACATCCAACACACATAATCAAGTATATGTGAGCAAGAAATAAAGAAAAGGTAGCTTCTTGAAGTATTTACCTTAAACCCTTTTGAAGATATGCACCCTAGAGTTTCCTTCTTCCAAATCACTGCACCAACCCCTTAATCTTCCTTAGATGTCACCTTTTATGGAGTAGTTTGCAAACTTAAGGTAGAAATCAAGGATTCAAGCAAGAAATCAAGGTTGGAGTTGAAGTTTTCTCTTTTTTTTTCCTTTCCTTTCTTTCCTTTTTTTCCCCACGGTTTTTTCCTTCTTGTTTCAGCTTTCACGACTTCCCTTCTCTTTTTTTTCCTCTTAGTGGTCCCAATTTGAGTTATAAGATAAAGCCTAGAAGATATTTAAGGGGTTGGTCAAAGTTTCAATCAAGCTAAGAACTTCAATGATCTTTCACTTTGGCCCCAAGTGATTTCATTTCCTAGCAATTAAGTCCATAAGTTGTAAATCCAAATTTGTCCACTAATACTTAATCACACCTAACTAGGTCACTAATCACCCAATTAACGTAATCAACTCCCGTGAGCATGCAAGTTCACACCGAAAATCCATGAAATAACAAACGTTTGATTTGTATATATAATGGGGTTTAGAGAAAATATAGTAGGGTTGGTACATTTAGGGTTTAATTTACAGGTTAGAGTGTAAACAAATTGGGGTTTATCAAAAGTTTGAGGGTTTAAGTTTCAAATTGGGTTTAGACTTGTAAAAAAAATAGTTAAAAACAAACACTTTTAAAAGTAAAACAAACCATATAAACACCTTGACAAGCAAAAATAATAATAATTAACATTATTTAATATTTTCCAAAATTGAGAAATCGAGCCTCTCAATTCTCCCTCTTAAGGCTATTTCATTCCTCGTGAAATAGTACATTGATTGAGTCATGTCGACGAGTCCATCTTCTCGGCGACCCCATTCGTATGTGAACTCTTGCGGTTTAAGCTAGAACCCTCCGACATCACCCGTGATTTGTCGGCTTGGAGGTGGATCCTTCTTTTGCATGCATCAAATCAAGTGCTTAGAACTACCACAAAGCTTGTAACAGCTTTCGATTTTTCTTCCAGCGGGTTATCCTCTTTTTGTGGTTAGTGGCCCCTTAAAATCCACATGGCATTCCAAAACCTAGTGTGCGGACCCCATGTGGATCTTCCCTCTGGCTCTCTTCACCCGTCAGTCCTCTCCAAAGGTTTCCTTGGTTTGGGGGTTCCCGCAGGTCGTAGTTCACCACTCCGCCTATCCTGAGCTGTGGGTGAGCACCTCTCGAAGCTCTGTTCAATAAGCAGTGTGCTTGATTCGGGTTGTTTCCTCTTCCCATCGTGAAAGAAGACCTTTACTTGAACCTTGACAGCTTTCAATTCTTTCATGCCTTCTCAAGAGCTTGACTAAATGTTTCCAATTGAGTCACGCTCAATGCCTCTTGTATCTCCACGTTTAATCGTTGGACAAACCGGCCACAATTCTCTTACGCAGTGGTCACTAACCAAGAGCAAAAGCGGAAAGTTTAGTGAGCTGCGTTTATACTCGTCCACACTTTGAGTTTTTTATGAGTTGGATAAACTTCGCCTCCCGACTCTTGGACAATGGGTGGTAAGAACTTCTCATTAAACTCTGGTGAAATTGACCCATGTCACGAGTGCGTTCCCATCCCACTTGGCTCGAATTACATTCCACCGGGCTCGAAGCTGTTCTCTTCAAATTGGAAAGCGGCTACCTGCCGTTCTTGGGATAAAGGCAGACAAATATATCCATCATCCTATCCAGCCAACCTCGCTATGTCCCGGGTTGGGTCCACCAGAAACTTAGGTGGCAAAACTTTTGGAACCGCTTCCAAAGCACGGTCCTCACCCTCATGATTACAGGATGACGATTATTCCCACACCTCGATCTTACTGGTCAACTACCTGCTTCCAAGATGGGGTCAGCCATCCCACGGATAGCGGAATGCGACTGGTTCTCGCCTGTCATTTCCCTGTTCCTCTCTTTTGTTCGACTGACTCTACCTCTACCTCCTCGTCCACTTGGACCACCGGTTTCCATAGAGTTTAGTTAAATATGCTCTATTATAAGCAACATATAATAATAAGGGTTTAATATATTTTACAAAGAAAAGCACAATAAAGTATCAAAGAGCACACACCAAAATTATAAACAAGCATATGTAAAATATAATGCCTAAACAGCCATTCACAAAACAGCGGTTATAAGCGGATCCAAAGGTTCTACTCCCCTCAAAAGTCAAGCTTTGTTTCCATCACTATTTTTTTTAACATTTCAAAAGACATCGCAGGCGTATTCAAGCACCAAAACAAGCTTTCGAGTTTTACACACCAAGGTTAGCCAATTCAGGTAAAATCAGCAAACCCGCTTTTTGCGACATACTAGCTCAAACATACAAAGAACATACAAGGATCACATATAAATACACATGTATATACCAGCCCGCCTAAAAAATATGCCGCATCTCCCACCGGTCAATTGGTACACAATTACGACACTTGGCGGTAGCACGCCGGCCCAAAACATCACCCAAGCAAAACAAGTCATTATCTCTAACGATAGAACCCCACCTGAGTCCCCTGGGAGTCCATCCCTCCACGGGCCCCGAGCCCGATCTGAAGTGTCGCCACCTTGTATTGACGTAAATCTATACAACACAAAGCGGTCTAAAAGGTAAATTCATGGTAGGAACTGCGGGTCTTCCGCCGGTCTTTAATCTGGAGATGCGACTCACAAGGTTCAAGAGGCTGACAACCTCATCTGGGATATCCGATGGTGTTGACACCTACACAGCTTGGTCGGTCCAGCTGGAAATAGAAAATAGGCACACCCTCCTTTTACCTAACTACACATCCTGCACCCCGTTTTAGGTGCTCATAGGTCCTCCAAACTCCCGAGGGCTCACTCCCTCACCACTAGGTCCACCTTAGCTCGGCACCTCATCTTACTAGAGGTCCAATCCTATATTATACTCCAACTCTTGCCTCTCCACAACCTAGGCTTCCGATACCAAACTGGTGACCCCCACAGGTACCTAAAGGCTAACTAAAGCGCTTTTAATGCGGATCCACCGCCTTAACTCTCGCAGACTCACTAGCAAAACGATAAACGCGTCAAATTTCATAAAAGGTATGTACATTTTATATATCCTAATATGTCCACTATAAGACTACAAGAGTTAGAGTGTAACTCCCATCAGGTTTCTCACACACATCCAAAATACAAAATACATGGCCAAAACTCCAATCCAGTAAGTGCTAAAGAAAAGGGCTACACTATGCCTTTCACGCTGGGGCCTTCTGCCTACCGCTGGGAAAACAAATTGAAAAGGATTAAGCTATATGCTGGTGAATAATCGAGGTAAGCATGTAAATCACATTTCCGCAGATTTTTTCAAGTCAAAAGCAAAAGTAACACCACAATTAAGGATACTGGGGTTAAAGTTTCAGCTTCCACGCCATCTTCCGATGACACCAGTCAACCGATAATCCGTAGACCCAATTCTATACCTCCTACCGCCCACCTTATCAACCCACTCTGCGGTCTACGCATACATAACAAAGGCCTTTTGAGCAATATCATTGAGATCCCAAAAGAATGAGATCGTATTCATCTATTTATTTGGAAAATAACATTTACTACATTGAACCAAGGCAACCCTCGAGATCGCACCATCAAGTGGTCAAAGAGCAACAGTGATATTGAGAATTCCCCAAAGAGCAACCCTGGGATTCATCAACCATCCAAATGCGTGGTGTATAGTAACATTGATATTGCACCCCAAAGGCACCTTGGGATCAGACCATCCACTTGGTCACTTATCTCTAACAATATCACAAAAATGTCATATATCACACATCATATGCATTCATATATCACACAACACATACATTCAAGAATCATATATGGAAGCTTTGGTCGAAAGGAGATAAAGTACACCCTCCCAAACGCCCTTACTTATCACATTTCACAATATAATCACACATAAAGTTCCTAATTACTCACCAAAAGTAGTACAAAGGCAAAGGGTTAGAAAAGTTCCCGGTCTCCCCAATTGTCCACTTCCCTGTGAAAGTTGAGCCGAAGATTACTCAAACAATCACTAAGATCGCTAAAACCACTTAGAAACACTTAAAACAGCAAATAAGGGCATACAATGCATGGAATTCAACTAAAACTGCGGGACAAGAGCGGAACTGAAAAAACTAAAACACACACTAAAAATGTAGTTAAAGGCAGTTTGACACCCCATGCGCCTTTACTCATAACTCAGCTACAAGTATCGGATTAGAGTGCACGAGGTGCCGTTTCAAAGCTAAGAGAATATGCTACAACTTTCATGAAGGCCATTTTTACCCAGATTCACTCTATCCGGTCAAAATTATGAAAACAGTCCCAGATTTCATTGACAAAGGGTTGTCTGTCAGGCCTGATTCAAGCGGCCATAACTCAGTGTAAAACCAAAGTCCATTCAAGAAATTCTGATGCTTGGAAAGCTGAAGAGACAGGGCTAAAACGTTTGTGTTTTGGCCAAAAGCTGGTTTGACACGGATCATGACTAAAAAATAGCTAAAGGGACTGCTCGAATTAACCCTGATTTTCTGGTTTGAGCTATGCGATGCATGGTTCAAGTCCATTTCTATCACATACAATTTATACCATTTGTGCAAACCAACATAAACACACATGTACATATATAAGTTAACTATCAAATTCAGTCCAAAGCAGGCAAAAACCAAACACATTTACTAAACAAGCAACAAGATCATATTATCGCTTCCAGATTTACAAGCTACTAGCAAACCAAAGCTTAAATCTTCCTAAATGTAATCGAAGTGGCCTAAGCTTAACATATATCCATAACAAAATATTATTAACATGATATTGAACCAAAATCACCATCAAAAAAGTCATTTAAATATCCCAAAACAAAGCTCCATCATCGATCAAGCATGCTGTCCAGAAATTCCAGCAAAACATACCTCACTTGTTTATCACTTTTGTCTAACTAAAACACCACAACTTTGGCTCAAATTTAACATACATATAGGGGAAGGATGAAGATTCAATCCATGTTAAAATCCTGCACATCAAAGTCTCACGAAATCAAGCTCAAACAGGCTTGCCCTGTTCTGCCATTCACTGTCACAAATTTCCAGCCATGTTCATACAGTTCTAGTCCATCAAATGCATGTTTGACATGCTCAAATTGCTATTCACTGATCTAAACAACATCCAACACACATAATCAAGTATATGTGAGCAAGAAATAAAAGGAAAGTAGCTTCAGTTTTTACCTTAAACCCTTTGAAGATATGCACCTAGAGTTTCTTCTTCCAAATCACCGCACCAACCCCTTAATCTTCCTTAGATGTCACCTTTATGGAGTAGTTTGTAAACTTAATAGAAATCAAGGATTCAAGCAAGAAATCAGGTTGGTTGAAGTTTTCTTTTTTTTCCCCTTCCTTCTTCCTTTTCCCTCACTTTTTTTCCTCTTGTTTCAGCTTTCACACCGACTTCCCTCTTTTTTTTGCCCTTAATTGGTCCCAATTTGAGTTATAAGATAAAGCCTAGAAGATATTTGAATGGGTTGGTCAAAGTTTCAATCCAAACCTAGCAACTTCAATGATCTTTCACCTTAGCCCCAAGTGATTTCATTTCCCCAATTAAGTCCATGAAGTTGTAAATCCAACTTTGTCCACTAATACTTAATCACTTTTGCTAACTAGGTCACTAATCACCCAATTAACGATACTTGCATCAACTCCCGTGAGCATCACAAGTTCACTTTGACAAAATCCATGAGATAACAAACGCGTTTGATTTCTTTCTACATATAATTGGGTTTCGAGAAAATATATAGTAGGGTTGGTACATTTAGGGTTTAATTTGGGACAGAGGTGTAAAAACAAATTAAGGTTTTATCAAAAACTATGGTTTAAGTTTCAAATTAGGGTTTTAGACTTGTAAAACAAAATAGTTAAAAGCGAGCGGTGCTTTAAAAGAAAACAAACCATATAAACACCTTGGCTTTTAAGCAAAGCAAAATGTATAATATAATTAACATTATTTAATATTTTCTCAAAATTGATAAAATGGCGAGGGCTCACACAATCATACCTCTATAATGCTTTTCATCAAAGCACAGTTTTGATTCCATCTTCATCCTTGTCAAGTTTGGTGGATGTGCACGTTATTGAGTACAACTTGTTTTGAGTCTTCCATGCCAAATTTCTTAAGAAGCTCCTTTGTATACTTGGTTTGATTGATGAAAGTTCCATCCTTACATTGATGTACTTGAAGTCAAAGGAAGAGTTCATTTCTCCCAATCCCATTACTCATCTCTCAAATTCCCTTTTGCATAACATCGGAAAAATCTTTGCACAAATGTTCATTAGTAGCACCAAAAATAATGCCATCCACATAAATTTGCACAATTAATAAGTCATGCAAGTTATTTTTGGTAAAAAGTGTGGTGTCAACATCACCTCTTTTAAAACTATTTTCCACCAAGAATCTACTTAAACGATCATACCATGCTCTTGGTGCTTGTTTCAATCCATACAAAGCTTTTGAAAGTTTGAAAACATAATTTGGATATTTTTCATCTTCAAAACCGGGAGGTTGATCAACATACACATCTTGATCAATGAAACCATTTAAAAACGCACTTTTAACATCCATTTGAAAAAGTTTAAAACCTTTAAAGCATGCAAATGCAAGAAACATCTGAATGGACTCTAATCTAGCTACGGGACAAAGGTTTCATCAAAATCTATTCCTTCCTTTTGAGCATAACCCTTTGCTACTAGTCTAGCTTTGTTTCTAACAATCTCTCCTTTATCATTTAACTTATTTCTAAACACCTATTTTGTACCTATCACGGGATGATCTAATGGTTTTTCCACTAACGTTCATACTTTGTTCCTTTCAAATTGGTTTAGTTCCTCTTACATGGCCATAATCCAACTATCATCTTTGAGTGCATCAATGACATTTTTTGGCTCAAAATGAGAAAGTAATGCAAAATTATCTACTAAAACATTCTTATAAGAATGAGTTTTTACCCTCTCTGATGAATCACCTATTATGAGCTCCTTTGGATGGTGTTGAGTGAATTTCCAAGCTTTTGGAAGATCTCTTGGACTTTCTTCACTTTTCTCTTCCTTTTCTTGTGCATCTTCATTTTGAGGTGAATCATCTTGGATATCTTCCTTCAACTCTTCATTTTGCTTTTCTTGAATGATAAGTTCCTTGAGTGCTTCATGTACACCTACATCATCATCTTCACAAACATCTTGAGAAACAACATCATTAGCTTTATCAAAAGTAACATGTATTGCCTCTTCAATAACAAGAGTTCTTCTATTATAGACTCTATAACCCCGTTTATTTTCACAATATCCTAAGAAAATGCCATCATCCGTTTTCTTGTCAAACTTTCCAAGATGCTCTTTAATATTCAAAATGAAACATTGACAACCAAATACTTTAAAATAGCTAACAATGGGCTTTTTGCCAAAAAGAAGTTCATATGATGTTTTATTCAAAATAGGTCGTAAAAGAATTCTATTTATCACATAATAAGCACACAGTGTTGACCGCCCAAAAAAATATTTTTGGCATATCACATTCATAAAGCATTGTTCTTGCGGGCAAGAGTTCTATTTTTCCTTTCAACAAATTTTGTTGTGGAACCTAGCTATAGAAAATTCATGAAATACCATTGTGATCACAAAACTCTAGAAAATCACAATATTTAAATTCGGTTCCATTATCACTTCTAATTTTTACAATATTCAAATTGAGCAGATTTTGAACTTTTTGCAAATAAGGACAAAATTTTGAAAGCATCATCTTTATGAGCTAAGAATAGAACCCAAGTATATCTAGAGAAATCATCAACTATTACAAAGCAATACCATTTTCCACCCAAACTAGCAACTTGAGTAGGACCAAATAAATCAATGTGTAAAAGCTCCAATGGTTTTGACGTAGAAATACAATTTTTTGGCTTAAAAGAAACTTTTGTTTGTTTTCCAAATTGACATACATCACAAATCTGATCCTTTTCAAATTTGATCTTAGGTAAACCTCTAACAAGCTCCTCTTTTAGATAACCTCATTTAGCAAAATCCATATTAAAAGTGGCAAAGTCTCCTATGCCACAACCAAGGATCATCATTTGTAATTTTGAGACATTGAAACTTTTTTGAAGCGATTTTCAAGAAAACAACATAAATATCATTGTATCTTTTTCCTTTAAAAACCACATTGAATTTTGCATCAAGAATCAAACACTCATACTTCTTAAAAAGCACGTAAAGATTCCTATTACATAATTGGCTAACACTCAATAGATTATAACCCAAATTATCAACTAGAAGAACATTATGAATAAACGTTTCATTATTTTTACCAACATCTCCAATCCCAATTGTCTTGACTTTTGTGTCATCTCCAAATGTGACTTTTCCACTACTTTTTGACTTGAGCTTGACAAAATGAGATGGATCACCGGTCATATGTCTCGTCCACTATCAATAAACCATTTTAGGCTTTGCTTGCCTTCTTCAAAAGCACCTACACAAGGAATAGTGAAAGATAACCTTTGGAACCCTTTGTATTTTTTTTCGGGTCCTTAGGCTTAGTTATGATCTCTAACTATCAAGTTGTTCTCAAACCATTTCTCATGTTTTCTTGACATAACAATGATTTTTCATGTGACTGAATTGACAACAAAAGTTACACATTTTGCTAGTGTCCTTGACACCAATGGGTTTTAAATATCTAGTACCCATTTTTCTAAGAATGATAAATTTGTTCTCCCCATAAGTAGATCTTCTAACATTCATTTGATAAAACTTTTGTTTTTCATTTTGAAGAAACTCATCCAAATCATTCATTCTTTTTCTCAAGGTAGTTTGTTCCTCTTGTAACATTTTGCAAAAACTTTTCTTTTGATCAAGTTTCTTTTGTAAATCCAAATCTACCTCAAGTTTTCTCAAATCATCATTTTCATTTTCAAACTCTTATTTTCTTGAAAGAGCTTTGCATTCTCACGAAGTAAGAAATTAATTTTCATTTTCAATTCTTTATTTTTGGCATAAGAATCTTTCAAACTATCATGATTTTCAACAAAGATTCAATATCATCATCATTCTCATCATCACAATCTTAAATAGAATTACTAGTAGATACCTCATTTTCACCTATGGCCATGAATGCCATTTGTGCGGATTCCTCTTCTTCTTCTATTTCACCATGAGTTTACTCATTCCAAGTTATTTGGAAGTTGTTGAATTTTTGTCTTCTTTCTCCTCTACCTTCTTTTTTTCTTCTTCATTGGACATTGGTTGGCATAATGCCCAATTTGTCCACATTCAAGCATTTGTCTCCTTGCTTTTGTTGACCTCTTGCTTTCCTTTTCCTCTTTGATTAGGGTTGAAGTTGCTTTGGACCTCCTCTTCTAAATCTTCTTTATTGAAGATTCTTTTGAAGCTCTTGAAAGAAGTGCCAAATCATTGTCATCCACTTCAACATCTTCATCATCTAAGGAATGAATCATCCTCGTGAAGCTTTTGAGATATACTTTTTTCATCTTATCCTCTTCCTCTTGTCTTAGACTTGAGCTTTAATTCATAAGAGGGAATTTATGAGTTTCATACATGGAATTTAAATCTTTAGCCTCACGATAATACTGCCACTTTGCTTTCCAATCCTTAGATAAAGCATTTAGGATCTATCTATTCTTCTCACCCAATGTATACTCTTTTCCCAACACTTCTAGATCTTTTTTGATATATTGAATCTACAATACATTTTGTCAATATTCTCATGAGGTTCCATTTTAAAAGATTCATATTTAGTGACAAGAAGTGATTTCTTTTGTTCTCTCACATTGTCACTACCCTCATGTATTTCTCTAAACTTATCCCATACCTGTCTTGCATCCTTTCACGCTTGTGGATTCAGTTGCATCTAAAGCATTGTATAGCACATTCACAGCTTTTGCATTTAAGGTGAGATTATTCTATCTTGAGGAGTTAGTTCCATTCTAGTTTTTGATCTCGGTTGATGAGTAATCTCATCTACAACAGTGGCTTCAAATGGTCCTTCATTCACAATGTACCACAACTCAATATCTATTGATTGCAAGAAGATTTCCATCCTATCCTTCCAACTCACATAATTTACCCCATTAAACATAGGTGGCCTTGTAATAGATTGTCCCTCTAAGAATAATGCATTGTTAGTTGCCATGATCACTCCAAAGCCGATTGAGCTTTTAATCTACAGGAGGCAGATACCAATTGTAGGTCCGAAGAACCCAAGGGGTGGAAAAAGTGGGTTGATGGAAAATTAAAACTTGATAAGAGATAAACAACCACAATTAGAGATGATCAAGTTTTCTTGGTGATACAAGCTTTTCAAGACAAGATATGAGGATCACACCAAGTAAATAATCACAAGTAAAATCACAAAAACAAGTAAGAGAGATGAATTCAGATGGACTACCAAGTTGCACCCAACTTGAAGTCCAATACCTCAATTTCAATTGCTACTTCAATTTGAAGAAGTTACACCAAGTTGTACATAGAAGGATCACCACTTGCATCAATCTCTTGATGTCAAGAGAGGTTTTACAATTTGCTAACCCACAATGTTACACACTTAAGCCTTACTTTCACAATTGAAAAGCAATGCTTGTTTGCACACACACTACACTACAATAAAGAAGGAAGACACAAATTCTCTCTAGAATTACTCTTAAACACTTGTAAGTAATGGTTGCAAAAAGTCCTTAACATCTCCAACCTTTATGGTATTTATAGGGTGCAAATTTAACCACACAAACTGCTCCAACGGTTCTGAATTAAATGCAGGAAAATATAGCCGTTGAGTGTGTCGGACGTCCGACACTCAATTCTGCATCCAAAGCCATCATCCGACAGTTTGTTAAGTTCACAGTGTTGTAGCCGGACGTCGAACAAGGAATCCACCGTCCGGAGAACCGAAGCTCATGCGTCCATCTTCTCAACCTGTCGGACGTCGAAACTTGGATGACCGCCCGAACACATTGTCCGAACCTTTGTCGTAAACTGTCGGACGTCCGAAAGTATCGTCCGAGCAGTCGGGCTATCCTTCTTTGATCATCAGTGGACGTCCAGAACCACGGTCTTGCATCCAAACGATCGTCCGGCGATCCTTCTTGGAATTTTGAGATTTAACCTGTTTCGCTACACTCATACTTAAAAAGGGATTAGTAAAAATCATCTTGGTGATTTGTTAATCATCAAAATAGCCAACAAATGCAAATAAGAGGCTCAAAGCTTGAAATAAGATTTGTTGGGCTTTACTGACAAATGAAGCCTCAACATCCATATGGCTGGAAGTCAAAAAGGCAATTAACATATCATGTGTTTACTCATAATAAGGTAAACCCCATAGGTACCCCACATGCTCTCTGGCTCAGAGTTTCTGGTGTTTACTATATTTGTTTGTTTATGAAGAGTCGCAGTAAGACTTTCCAAGAATAAAGAACTTGCTCCATCTCAACTGAATCCAATGAAGCAAACTAAGATTCAAGTAACTAAAGAGCATGACTATTTTTTTTTCTTTTCTCTATTCACTTTTTGGTTTATCTAAAAATGTTTCAACCTGCAACTCAAACACAAATATTTCAGCTTTGCGAGTAATCCAAGCCAACATTGGTTTTAGAGAGTGCAAATTGTTTCTTCTATCGAGGAGGAAAAAAGAAGAAGGGGAGATTATCAAATTTCAAGGCGAAAAGGGCTAAGAATCTGCTCAGAATGCAGAAAAGATAGGATAAACAAGACAAGAAACCTTTTGACAAGCAATGAACAACAAAAGAGAGATAATATATCAGCAAAGATAGAGGCCTTTAGCTTGAAATACAGAGAATGTACTTGCATTCCAGTGATGTGGCAAGAAGAATTTTTATTGACAGAGCTAGGAAGACTCCAACTGCCTTTCCCACTACAGAGATCAATGCAATCTCTTTTAATACCAGCACTGCAACCAAATACGAACCAATCAAATAAAGAAACCAAATACAGCATGCATTTATCTAGGTTGTTCATCAAATTTCCAGCAAATAAAGAAAGATAAGAAGCTGAGATGACATTGCCATGTTTTCAAGTAAAAGGTTTGACAAATTTGAAAGGTGTTTGGATTACCTTCTTCCCTGATGAGTGTGGCAACTTTAGCTGCAAAATCTGAATTTGTGAAGAAAACTAACTGAAAAAAAAAGATAAACAGAAAAGGTAGCATTTTAGCAAGCAAAGCTGAACTTATTTGGGGCTTAAGCCATATTTTAAAATCAGGATCAGAATTTATAATCTTACAGCTTCACAAGAGACTTTTGACCCAAAATCCTTCTGGCAAACTTCAACCTAATTAGATTCCTACAGGTCAAAAAGATGTGCCAGATTGGTAAATCCTAGTGTATAAGAATCAATATTTGTTAGACTCTAGTGAAAAATCAACTAAAGACAGAAATGAAGTTGAAAAAACTCACGATTCACATGTAGCATGCTTGATGCTTTAACAAGTAAACTCTGGAAACAAAAAAAGGAGATTTCAAGTCACACTATGTATACTTTGACAACTACTTTACTACTCTACAAAAGAACCTGCTCTAAAACCACAATGAAACAAACAAGACTTGTAAACCAACCGAACCAAATAGGTCCTGCTTTCACTTTTCTTTTCTTATAAATTAACATAACCAAATATATTTGCATGCTGTCTTGTGCTAAGTAAAAAAATACAAGAATATACACATTAAGCATACCAGCAACATTCACGTTAAGCATACTGCAGCCAGTTTGACCTTCTAATTGTGTACTAATCAAGCATGTTATCTCCAAGATAACAGCAAATTAGAACAGGTGGACGTCGATAGTGTCTCAAGGACTGCAAATTGACAATAAGAAGACATTGAAATATGAAAAGTGCTGACACAATAGGTGAGTCTCAATAAATTAAAGGCAAATGCTTCACACTTCACTCGTGACTGAAGTGTGCATTTCAGTTGCTTCTTAACTTCTATGGTTTGAAAGGATTACCAAAAATGGATTTACCTAAAACATCTTAAAAAATAAAATATCAAATATTATCATTATATAACTTACCTTGTAAGTTATGATAGAAATTTTGCATTTCGATGGAGTAGCAAAGTAGTCTAAAATCTGAATCTACCTCATCTTGAAGTCTGGCTAGCACACTAGGTCTTGCAAAATCATCAGCCCAGAAAACAAAAAAAATACATCATATATATAGCCTGAGCCATCATAGAATAAAATTTAATGTGGGAAAAGAAAAAGATCCAATTAAGCCTCTCTAGCTTCACATCAAGATACATAGCTTGTATTAAGGACAATTCAATTTAGAACTTAACAACAAATTGTACATTTCTTTTTTTTAAATACACTAGCTAATGTGCTCAAGCTAAGCCAAGCAACAAAGAATAAGCAGCTCTCAGATCCATCTTGCACTACTAGGATAAGTGTGTTCTTTTTTTTTTTTTTTAAGTGTGGTTCACCTAGCAAATCATATAAGAAATAACAGTGCAGAAAGAAGGAGAAAAGAACTATTCCTGTACCTGAACATGTAAGAAATATCATGCAAGGCTTGCTTCTCAAATTCTTTGATGGATCAATTCTTCCTTTCACTTCATAACAAAAAGTGTTCAGCGCACATTGCGAAGCACATTCAGGATTTTTGTATTCTGCTTATTGGAGCCACATACGAAATTTGGTAAATCACTATAGCCATGAAAAGCTCTTAATCTTTCCATTTAAAAAAGAAAAGCACTTTAAGCTAAACATATAATGGTACACAATATGAATCATTTGCACACAAAGCATCAATCACTACACAAACACTTCTAATCCTCAAAGGATTTACTTTGGTTAACAACATACTAACAGAGCTACTTACACAATAAATAAATAAATACTAACAGAGCTTTTCCACTTACCAATCTAAAAAATGAGAAAGGAAACACAGTTGCCCATCGAATACCTCATTAAACCAGTTAGTAAAAGTGCATTTACCTTTTTATAACAAAAATTGAACTGCTTTCTTCCTAACTATTATACAAGAGAGATGAAAGATGCAGGGAAATATGCAGCCGAAAGGGAAGAGAATAAAAAAATCAAAGCTGAAGGAAAAAGAGTGAAGGACATAGAGATGAAAGAAATTTACTGTTTAGAAGACCAAACAGATTCTACGGATTAAAACTAAAAACAGAAGTCTACTCAATTTTTCCAAATTAATTTTATAATTCTAATTATAGAAATCATGAACAACTCCAGAACATAAACAAAACAGAACACTATATGCACTATGCTAAACGAAGCCTAGTTCAAATTAACTAATTCTCCAACATTATGTGGTGCCTGGACCAAAACAAAAGAATTCAACTGAAATCTCATATTACAATTAAATTATTTTGTTTTTACAAATAAAGTATACATCAAGTTAAACACAGCCTAGCTAAATTTCAAAAACTCTCTACCCAACAAACATTATCAACAAAATTACGGAAAATAATGCAATCTTTCAATACTTTGTAAACTAACAAAATTCCATTAAAGAAACTTACCGCTACTATCCTCTAGAAGAAAAGGCATATGAAGAATTCAAGCAAAAGCTGCAATTGTTTGTAACCCTTATGCTTCATATAAAAACGAACTTTCCAAAAACTTCAATGGTTTTTCAGAATCACCAAAATTACCTGATGAATGACGGGTGTGAATAAACAAAACTCTTTGCCGCCTTCTCCGCTACTGTTACAATTGCTGTCGTTCTAACAATTCACCAACATTCTTTGAAATCTACTAGCATTTCATCATCAAAATATCTGAATTTGTGGTGAAGTTGAAGCTCCATGAAACCCTAGCGAACACCCCGACTATTAGGTTTGCTGTCTGGGGACAGAAATGAATCAATTTATTGACAACAAAAGGCAAGGAGGATCTATTGACGACAAGGAGGATGAGAGACAGAGCTGCCTGGAATGCGACTGGCAAGGGATTTTCGTGGAGGTTTTTTTTTTTCAAAATTTTTTGGGCTTTTCTTTTTATCTTGTTGTGCTCGTTTCTCTTCTAAAAATCGACATCAAATGGGGTACTAGTTGTGACTTGCACCAAAGTTAGTCATAGAAAACAAGGGTTTAAACATCATGTTACGACGTAGTTTTGCACTTTTTTTGTGACTTGTCCTGAGAGTCATAAAAAATTGAACTTTTATGACTAGAAATGAAATGCTTTCTTGTAGTGTGCGGTTTCCTATTTTCTACTGGAACCGAAAATTCTGGATGCAGTTTCTCTTACAACTTTGGCTGGAAACAAATCTTGTATTTTCAAATGTCAGCAGCCAAAAAAAAAAAACCAAGAAACCTCCCTGATTTGCAGTTTCTATGAGGTTTCTTTTGAGTTATTAGCCCAGGAGAAACCGCATTTGTCGGATGAGATTTCTTTTGTGTTTAACTTTTTTTTTGGCTTTTGGTTTTTTTTTTTTTTACAGTTACTATTTATTGCACCAAATTTTTTTTGGCTTTGATATTTCTCTACTAGTACACCTGTTCAATCAATTAGTCTATCTTTTTGACTCATCCAAAAATTCTTTGACAAAAAATTTTAGTAGAAACCGCAATGCCCATGTGCGGTTTCTGTGTAAGTTTTAAAATTAAATCTGCATTTGTCTGACAAATCTACCAAGTGAAAAAGAAAATGTAAAAGAAAATAAATTCCAAGAGAAACCACAAATAACGTTTTCGGCGATTCTATTTTGAGAACACCCTCGGTCAGAACCCCACTTTTGGAACGATTTTGAATTTTAACAATATTATGAGAAATTCACCCCTTCCTTTTCTTGCATGCTCTCTTTGACTCTTAGTTATTTCCCACTGCACCAAACATGAGAAAACTAATTCCATGAAATTACTTCATTTTCTCCAATTACTTTCAAGAACCAAACACAGTACTTTTTATAAGTTTTTAATGATTTTCGTTGCGCTTTTCTCAGTTTTAAAAAAGCACAAATCATTTTTCTGATCTACTTCAGAGTGGAAATGACTTGACAATTGACATGTTGAGTTTCCAAACCGACAAACTTGAAGCAAGTCGTCACCGGTTATAGTGTCTCCGATGCACATTGGATCATTCTCGGAACGGCTGGCCAAGTCTGATGACAACTCAGCCGATCCGTCTCTATTTCCATTGGGACTTTGAACCGTGTTTGGGAGAGTGATTGCAGTGTATTCGTTCAATGTCAATCCATCATCTTAAGCATATTCAGTAGCTGATGCATTGGCAAATAATGCTGGTTATATGAGACATAGTACGTTTGTTTAGTCCCTCAAACTTGACCGGTGTTGGGGACCCGCTAGATGAGGAAGCACGCAAATTGCATACATTTGTATTATTTAATGTATTCGAGGTAGTGTTTCATGTTGCCTTCTTTTTATTCATTCTTGGTTATAGATAAATGGATGGGGATCCATGCATCCCAAATTGGTATGTATGTGATTTGCTCTAACAATGAGCACCAAAGCAACATTTTTTTCCCCATTTTGTCGTTCCTAGCTAGATTTTGAGAGAAATATGGGGAATACGTCATTTGAATGACTAGGTAAGAAGGCGATCAAAAAGACACGTCTATAAACTTGTCAAAAGCTAAACGACTGAAATGCATTGGTGTCTACAAAGTTATTCAAGAAACTTCTAACGGAAGGGAAAAGAAGTATATTGGGTGCTACCCAAAAAGTTGGATAAATCATGGGTGAGCTTTGTAGGACGAAAATTCTTTAGAAAATTAGCTAGAGATGAAATAAGATGCAAAAACTGTTGCTGGTCTGCATCTACTTTTAGCAACTAGACTAATTCTTACACAGTTCCTGATGAAGTAGAATGTCTACTACCTGTCTCATTGTGGGTCTTGCATCTTTGTCCTCCTCTGTGCACTTCAAAGCCACTTTAACCAGGATTTTCATCCTCTCGATGTCAAACTCTCGGTTCATGGCAGAGTCTACAATTTCCATGATTGGTGCTGGTGATTCTCTTCCATCAGCTTCCTGCATTTTCTCCTTCACCCAACTAACAAGTCTCCTTGGCTCTACTGAATTGCCGTCATCATTTATATTTCCACCTGTGGGGTTTCTTCCAGTTATCATTTCTAGCAGAACAATTCCATAACTATAAACATCAACTTTGGAAGTTATGGGTAGATTGAAAACCCACTCAGGTGCCATATACCCTCTAGTTCCCCTTATTCTGGAGAAGCTTGAAGTGTTGATGCCACTTCTGGTCAATAGCTTAGACAGCCCAAAATCTGCTACCTTTGGCTGATAATTGGAGTCCAAAAGTATGTTCTGAGGCTTCACATCACAGTGCAAAACCCACTCTAAGCACTCTTCATGCAAATAAGCTAGTCCTCTGGCTGTACCCAGAGCAATTTCATATCTTTTACTCCAATCAAGTTTATTAGAGTACAGATTTTTTGCAAGAGGCCCGTTCTCCATATATTCATAAACCAAAAGTCTATGCTTCCCCTCTGCACAGTATCCCCACATTTCTATCAAGTTCATGTGATTCAGCCTGCCTATTGTGCTTATCTCTGCAAGCAACTCAGCTTCTCCCTGTATGGCTTCGTTGAGATACTTGATTGCAGCAACTCGATTATCTGACAGGACACCTCCATATACAACACCTCCCCCTCCTCTTCCAATTTCTGCAGTGAAATTTCGCGATGCCTTCTTAAGCTCAGCATAACTGAATTTTCTAAATCCAGTTGCAACTTGCAAGTAACCTTCTATTCTTGAATTGGAGCGCTTTTGAGTTTTGAACAAGTAAGCAAGTACACAGATGATCTCAAAAGATCCTACTCCCAAGGTACTCCATAGATAAGACTTCACCCAATCTTGTTTTTTCCTTTTATATGCCATGTATAAGGGTGTGACAACACTAGCGCATTGCAAGTTGAAATCTTGGTTGGGATTTTTAACTGTAGCTAGATCAACTTTGGGCAATCTTATGAACATGGGATCTGGAAAATTCAGTGAACGATATCCATTAAATAAAATAGTCTTTGCATAACAATCGTAGTGGCCAAAGTCTATGTTGAATTTGTATTGAACACCTTTACACTCGCAATATTTTAAACATTCACTTTTACATGCGTCAAAGGAGATGTTAGGAAAGTAGGCAAGATCAAAACCATAAAATTCCACATGAAGGAGTTGGAGGAAACCTGAGGCACTTTCATCATTGCATGAGAGCTGGAAATCTGGTTCACACCCATAAGTCCAGTCCGTTTGATTTTTCATTTTGTATCCAGGAAGACAAGTGCATCTTCTGCCAATCTCAGCATCATTGATGCATAAACTATTGGCGCCACAAATCCCATGGATTCTGCACGGTTCAGAGCTGTGTTGCCATGTAACTTGCCAAGTTCGACTCTGCTTATCTAGGCTGTACACTCGAAGGTCCCCATCAACATCAAGAACCATTCTTCTCTGAGGTCCAACACCACAATCACTGGTATTAAATTGAAACAGATCCGATGACTGGAAATAGCCTGATGAATCTAAAACTGCAATCTTGCTGCTGTTAGAAGCAGTCCTCCCTGCACTTCCAATAGTTATCCAAGTGTTGGGCCAGTAGACACTAGTTATTTCAGGACCTTCATATCTAAGGCGAAGAATACCATCTCCATCAAAGTATAACTTATAAAAGCCGGAAGAGTGATTGGTTTTGCTACTGGAAGAGACAAGAATAGTGTCTCTCGTGAATATTTGCTCAGGAAGGAGTGTATCAGTAGGAAAATCAAAACTTTGCCAAAGATCTTCACCCTGAAAAGTACTTAAAACCAGATTACCATTTTCCTGGAGTTCCAACCGTAACGATGAATTTGATCTTGTATTGCTTTTCCAGACAGTAAATTGCCCCGCATCTGTCACCAAAAGATTGCCATAATTTTGCACGAAAAACTTAGTATGCTTTCCATTTACCGGCTGGTCTCGATTGGCCATCCAAACTGTGGTGTAGTTACCATCATATGCATCTGTGTACCATATAGAGAAGCAATAAGCATTTCCACCAACGCTGAAAAAGCCAGCAGTGAAAGTGGGATGTGGGCTTGAAATTAAAACATCTTGAGTAGTCAGGGATGAACCCTTCGTTAAACTAGTATAAGTTTTGCAGTAACACAATAGTGGCAATGAAAGGGCTAAAGGAAAGAACAGAACTAGAGCTAGGACAGCCATGGCATCAAAATATCTCCAATTGACGGTCCTGTTGAATTGGCTCTAACATAAATTTATAGGTAGGTGTACAATTTGCGACTCGAAAGTCATCCTTTGAATGAGCATATAAGCTCATTACTGGAAACATTGAATTTGGAGTCCTCTGAATAGTGAAGCAGCCTGATGTGATAGTGATTTATATATTTGAGGCCGCCAGGTTGATGTGCGCATGTCTGTTGATTCATCAAACTCGGTATGAATTGTACTTTTTGTTTACATCGAATAAGACTATGTCAATATGTTGCTTGTGGCTCTAATTTTTGGAAGTTGTTAGTTTCAATACAATTGTAAACTCAATTTGTGCACATAATCATTCAACTTAGGGATCCAATAATTGGTAAGAACGTAGTACAAGAAGCAGGAAATTGATTTTTCACTAGCTTTTTCATTTTTTTTTTTGGTTCAAGATGGAAAAAATAATAATAACTGGTGGTATCAAACTGGCAATATCTTATGTAATTATATCATCTTGGACCAATTGATACGAGTCAATTAGGTTAATGAAAATGTTCTCAGTGGCTGGTGGTGATTTTAGTTTCAAAGAGTTCTCAATCTCAAAATTCTAATTACCAACATCCAAGAAGATTAGAACAAATCCTTTTTTTTCAGAGTAATCCATGGTTTCTTGTGATAATTCTAAATTGATCTTACATGTTCTTACTCGAAAAAGAAAACTTCTTTGAGCTTATTTTTATTATTAGTTTTCTTTTTTCCTTCATGCTTCTCTCTAACCTATACAAATATTTGTTTTTCCTTGTTGGAGAAGTTATGTACCTGCAAGCATTAATATTTCTAAAAAAGCTCTAATATGTTCAATATGACGGATTAACTGTGTAATTGCGAGAATGAAATTTTTCTCTATTAAGACTTTGACTTGAATTGTTGAGCATCCTCACATATTGTTAATTCTTGGATTTGCAAAGAATATTTTACATTTACTAATTTCTAGGGGACTTTGTTAATCTACCACAGCTCCAACTGGTTCAACATTCCAGGACCTTCTAGTGATAAAATAATTAAGATTAGCCGACTTTTATGTCATATTTGAGAGCATCTGGCCCCACTGAATGGTTTATCAGGATCACGGGATTCTTAGTATAGCCATCAATGCTTTAAAACTCAAACGGTTCAGCATTGAAAATCTCACTTGATCAAGGTTCAATGGTTCACTTATTAGACCAATTGAAATCGGGCTGTTATTGACCTATGATATTATTGATCCATGTTATACATTCATATATATATATATATATACTAGTTTCTTTAGCCTGACGCGACGCTTCAGGTTGTTCAGATTCTTTAGTGTATTATGTGTTAATTGACCATGTAGATGGTGTTCTATGAAACCCGTGTGCACAAAAGAGAATTGAGAAAGTTGGATTGAGAAAGTGGGAGAATATGTTATAGATGATATTTGTAATGTACTGTGTAGTCCTGAGAAAAAAAATATTTTTGAAATTTATTCATTGGTTTGAAAAAATCCTGCACTTTGCACTTCAAGCTATACTTTATATCAATACTGCATGAACAAATGAATGGCAGTTGGAGAAGAAATAAACGTTCCTAGAACAGTAGATGATTTCACAGTAGTTAAAATCATTTTTTTTTATAACTGTAAGTAAAGGGTCTCAAATTACACTTTTTCACTAGTACCATTCAATCCATTCTTCCCCCACCCCAGTAGTTAAAATCATTCGCCCTTTTTGGAATATAATTTTTTAAAAACATTTTTACATTTTTTCTGAATATATTTTTTAATCATCTTTTTAATTCATATACATCAAATCGACACAATATATTTTTCTATGAGGGGAAAAAAATACCACGAATCCTAAGGCAACAAAAGCGTGAAAGGAAACAATCAACTTCATAACTCAAATACATACTACTTTTGTCTGGAAAACTAACTGTCTTCCATGTCCCGAGTTGACAAGTCAAAAGTAAAAAATGCAAAAAGACCACCAAAGCCAACAAAGAAGAGAAAGAGAAAATAGACTATTGCCTCTTTTGAATTGCATGTCCTCAGTTAGTAGCTAGAGTGAATGCAAAAACTCTAGCAAATGCCAACCAAGGCTGGGAAATGAACAAAAAAAAAACAAAAGCAAAAACAAAAAAATAGGGGGGGGGACACCACAACACTTGAGGAGAAAAAGCGAGAGAGTAAAAGCAAATTCATCTTCATATACAGGACATCCACACTCTTGAATATGTAATAACAATTGGTCTGATGTAATCACATAAATCAGGCACCGAACCATGCACAAACTAAAGAACCCCACCGTTTTATGCTGATTAGGTGGAAAGTAGATAGTAAATAGTATTCCCCACATATCAGTCTCCATGCAGCAAGAGAAACAAGGGCAGAGATCATCCCTCATGGAAATCCAATGGTTCAAAATAAGCTAGTTAACACCAACCACATGCCCGGGTCAAAATGATAACAACCGCCTTATTTAGAGGAAATATATATTTTGTTCCCTTATTAAGAGCCTTCCAGATACTCCAAAAAAAAAATCCATAAAATCAAAAAGAGACCAATTCTCCTATTCTAATTATCCTTCCCCTCGCCCGAAAGCAAAGAAACTCAAGAAATTGTTGAAAGGGGCTAAATCTACACCCTATTATACTAAATTCACACCTCATGCATTCATTGAACAACAATACCGTCATTTATTAAGTTTATTTGATACTTCTTATTATTTCAAGAAACATATATTGACAAAGCAAAAAAGAGAGAAAAATGTTTAAATTCTAGGAGAGAATATTTTCAAACAATTTATAAGTGCTAAAGAATATTAATTTTTAATTTAAAGTTTATTTTAGCAATCAAGGTTTTTGAAGGAACAAGAATGTGTTCCTATATCCAGTAGTAAAAAGAATGTATGAAACAGTTTTAAAATGGCTATACTGTGGGGATTTAGAAGCAATTGATCTAGAAGATCCATTGGAGTTTGAACCATTTGCAACACGTGTCTAAAAGTACTGGGCGAATCCCTTGGAGAAATTTCTAAAAATATTATGATTTTTAAATTTTTTACGCAAATAGGGTGATTTGGGTGTAGGGTTGGACCGATGATGTTAGCATTTTGCAAAATCGAGTTCGATGAACTTCGCATTTGCAAATCAAATGAAAAAAAAAAAAAGAAAAGAACTCATTCACAAAATGCGAGTTCTAATGATTCGAGAAATGAGTTCTGAAAGTTCATTGGGAAATTAAAAAAAAAAGAAAATGTCGCCACAAAATTTGTCAACATAAATAGGGATGTTATAACCCGTAACAATAAAGAAGAACAAGCGACTAGAATAGGTTTGGGAAATCGATTTTATTAGGGCTTACCGGAATAGTTCTGAGAGGTGTATTTATATACAACCAAGCAGACTAGACCTAAAAAATAGCCCAAAACCAAAACCCGAATAAAACGGACCTGCAAGCTGTTGGGGTCTCACGCCGTCGAGTCCAGGGCAGGCAGGCGTTGCCCCAGGGGGCAAGCCTTGGCTGATATATGTTAGTTGCAGTGTCCGTTTTATGCAGGTTTTGGTTTGGGCCTATTGTTGCGTCGGTTATAACATCCTATTTATGTTGACAAATTTTGTGGCGACATTTTCTTTTTTTTTTTAATTTCCCAATGAACTTCGCATTCATAGAATCGACTTGTGAACTTCGTTATGGAGTTGTCATACATGATACATAAATGTCGTAATACGATAAAAAAAGGGACGGAATTAGCAGAAATGGAAAAAAATATGCAATAGAAATGGAAAACAAAATTTGCATCAAATTGAAAAAAATCAACACAAAGCGGAAAAAATAATTGCATGAAATGGAAAAAAAAAAAGAAAATCAGCACAAATCACGAATTTCATGAAACTTCGCATTTGACAAATCTGTTTAGTGAAACTTCGCATTTGCAAATCGCGAAGTTTCACGTGAAAAATATAATCTTTTAAGCTTTTTTTTTCGTCCAAAATTCCTTCGCGTTTGACAAATCGAGTTTCATTCGCATTTGTCAAATGCGAAAATCACAATGTTAGAATGTCTTTTGCAAACAACCCCTCTTGTAGAAACTTTTTTTTTTTCCATCACATTTTTAGAATTTCCTCATCCCTTTGCGTCGTCTGTTATCAATGCATCATGAGCTTGAATGGCCAGATGCCCATGGATTATCCGATCAAGTTCACGCAGGTATTGTCACAATTAACCAGCCTGGCGATTATTCATTTGCCCCCCAATTTCAAAGAAATTACCACATTACAAACCAATTAGAGAACGAATAAATGGCCAAATTTTTGCCATCCAATTTCAACAAAATTACAAAATCACCAGCGGATTTCAGAGAAATTACCATATTACCGACCAATCAGAGAACCAATAAATGGCCAAATTTTTGCCATCCAATTTCAACAAAATTACAAAATCACCAGCGGATTGCAGCAGTAATTGAGCGAATCCACTTATATATATTGTAGGATATAATGTTATTATTTATTATTACATAGAATATTACAAACTAGGAAAAAAACTGACTTTGATAAAACATGAAATTGCAATAATATTAAAAATAAAAAGCTTGTGGATTTATGAATAAAAATCAAAAAGTTTATATAAAAATTAAGCTGCAATATATTATTATAATTGTAAAAATGGTTTTAGATAGAAATATAAAATTTGGTAAGAAATTTTAAAATTTTAAACAATTTAGAACTAAATTGTAATTTTTAAATGGTGAAATGACACAAAAATAAATCTTGCATTAATTTGGGGTAGCTTTAAAATCTAAAATAAACTATAAGAATTAAATGACAAATTAAAATCTAAAATAAATATAAGCACTAAATGACAAAAATTTGAAGGAGTAGTACCTGGCTGGTAGTTGCAATGCATGTCAGATATGTAGGGGTGCGTTTATCAAATAAAATTAAATTCCAGATGGTTTAGTGGAAATCGCTTTGGTTCGATGGTTTACAGGTTCAATCAGATGATTCAACTAGCTCTTACAAATTAAAGTGCTTTTTTGGTTTTACTAGATTTAAGCCTCAACCTTCAAAAACTATCCAATTGACAGTTCAACCGAGTCAACTTGGAGGTTGGGCTAGCTTTCAAAACATTGACAGCCAATAACATAACAAAGAGTAAAATCTATAATCACCTCATTACCTACAAAAGTATTATATATGTGATTAAAGCATTACACATTTTTCCCCTTATATTTCTTTAATTCTTTCTTTTTTTATTTCAATTTCCTTTTTTAATTTTTTCTTTTTTTTCCTTATTTCATTTTCCTTTTCTTCTTCTTCTTCTTCTTCTTCTTCTTTTTCTTTATTTCATTTCCCTTTTCTTCTTCTTTCTGATTTCCATCCCACCACATCACCAATACCGACCACCACAACCACCAAAACTACCACACCACCAATACCAACCACCAACTCCATCACCACTTCCTCTTCCTCCCCATAATGTCCCTAAAACTACGACCTCCGCTCGCTCCTTCCCAAGCACCATCTCTCTCTCCCCACTTCCTCCTCTTCCCTTTCTATCCCTCTTGAATCCTTTCCCTCTCTCCTCGTCCTTTACTGCCAACCCCTCCCCTCCTCTAGTTGTAGGTATCAAATTTGGTTACTACTAGATTTGCACAATGTAATGATGGTGGTAGTATGGCAATTTAAAAATCACTATTCCACTTTAGATCTATAGGAGAAGAGAAGGAAGTAGGGAAAGATGGGGAAGAAGTAGGAGGAAAAGGGAGGAGGTGGAGAAGGGAAGGGGAGGAGGGTCATCGTAATAATGGTAACAATATGGTGGTAGTGATGGTGGCAGTGTAGTAGCAGTGATGATGTGGCAATAGAGGAAAAAAATAAGAGGAGGAAGAAGAAGGAAAATAAAACGTAGAAAAGAAAAGGAAAAGAAAAGGGAAAAAAAAGAGTAATAAGAATTTCTGGTATCATAGTAGGTTAAAAATTACTATTCCACACTAGTTTCAAGTACAAAGGAGTACTATGGACATTAAGGGGGCTTCCTAGCTTTTGACCATACCACACGGGAGTCCTATGGATTTTGCCCCATGACAAATTTAGAAACTAACAAAATAAGATAAGAAAACACAATAAATTTTTTTGACACATTGAAATTAGTTCCCTGCATTTAATCTCTTCCATTTGATTTTAGAATACTCCGTCTCTCACCTTTAACTGCATCCTATAGTCACTCTTGCACTGGTGTAGGATCTCAATCTGATTTGCTATGCACACGCAAAACACAAATCAATGAAAATCCATCTGATCCTTAAAAAAAAATGGGGAAAACCTATCTGACCTAAATCAATATGAAACTTACCTTAGATAAGTTGGCTATTAGGCAAAATATATGATGCAAGCTTAGTTACAGGTTAGGGTTCAAAGCTCCACAGCTGTAGTAAATCCAAACAATGTGCAGTAATGCACCCCTTTTGTCTAAATATTGGTTCCTCTCCCTCTAACTCCCTTTGACCTAGTTGAACCCTGCCTAACATAGGTCCAAGTAGGAGTGGTGTGGATGTTTCCTAGTGATACCAAAAATAGAAAAGATAAATAATAAAAAATTGATATGGAATTAGATTTTTAGAGTTTTTTCCCTATCTCTTCCAAATTTATTTTCCTTTAAAATGCTATAAGCAATTTTATAAAACCTTTCACTCTACATGACATAGCTAATTGAAAAATATTTTGGGTTTTATTTGTTTTGGATTTCCATTCTCGATTCACTTGAATCTATCTTATCAAATATAAATGAGAAAATCCTATACTAAGCGACATATGATTTAAACAATAAAAATAAATTCAAGAATAACCCATCTCTTTAAATTTAGGGATTTCCATATTTATGTCTATTGCTTAATAATGTCATTAATTTATAGTCACTTTTTATAAGTGGACTCATAACTATTCAATGCCTCATGCTCTATCATTCAAGTTAAGTGTCAACACCCTCATATTTTTCAAACATATTTCCATTTTAAAAAAAAAGAAAGAAAAACTCATCTTTTTTAGCTGTAGACTTGGAGTTCTCTATCTTTAAACAAACTGATAAGTAGTATGATATAGCAATGAGAAAAAGAAATTGAGTTGCTATTTTTCTATTACGATATGCCTAGGTTTATTGTTGACTTCTTCTCTCTTTTCTGTTTCTGGATGTAGCTAAAACTTTTTTTAAATCATCCATGTAGATAAATTATCTTCATCCTAAATCAATGCACTTTAGTCCAGAGGTTTATATTTATGAGCTCAATGCCTTTCTAATTTTGCTTAATCTGATTGCTTTGTTGCTTCACTGTAAATTCCAATTTCAAAATCTAATCACTAATGAAATGACACGATGATCTTCAATTGAAATGTTTTATGCACATCAATTTAACGCTTAAAAATTCCATGTTGTATAAGTACGGTGCTCTTTTGAGTCTTTAAGTGCGTAGAAATCTGTCAGCAGGTTTATTGAGAAGAACGAACTATTTCCTTGACCTGTTTTCGCTTTCAATATGCTAGTTTTCAATTCATAAACTTTCTTTTGGATAAGAGAGGTAATAAGTTTAAGTAACCATTAAATTGATCACTGGCCTAATATTTTAACCACGATAACTTGTGGTATGAAAGACAATCATTAAATAATGTTCAGTTTGTTAAATACTTAAAAACACTTATTCTCCTGAATTAATAGCAAGTGTAGTTCAATAGGACATGTTGAGCTTTTGGCAACCAGCATTTCATTTTTGCACTTACACTCTCCTTCAAAGTTGTTTTTCTTATAGTACTATTGCGATTTTCAACGATAATAATTTTCGTTTCTTAACAACAATGAAAGTTACTAAACAACTACGTCCCTGTTTGAATTAGGAGTTTTTGGAAAAACAAGTTTTCTTTTTGGATTGAAGAGTTTTTCATATTCAAGTCTGTAGTTCACATTCCAAAAATGTCCCCCAAAAACACTCTCAATACATAATCTCAAATACATCTTACAAAGATATAAAAGTTAAAAATAAATAAAATAAACATTGCTATTTCTTTCTTTTTCCACCCATTGCCCACTATATAGCACCACCTACCACTATCCCATAATGAGGCATGATCAATTCACTAGTGCCACCTTATCTACTCTTTGTGGTCTTTCTTTTTTGTTATTCCCATAATACCACACTCTCCTATTATGAAGTTCAATGAACTCTAGGGTCTATGTAGATTAGATTTTTTTGGGTGCATTTTTGAAAACTTTCATTATTTTGGATAGGGTGTGTTGATATCAAGAATTTGACATTTCATTAGTCAAGAAAATAATTAAAATATTTTTCTTGGCTAATAATTAAATGGGCAACCCAAATTGTAGCCCATTTATTTATTAAACAAGTCATTGGGATTTATTAAATCTTGATCTAAATGAAAAGTTAGACATTAAATTAATGGGTTAACATAATGCCTTATTCTGACTAATGGGATTCTAAGCTACAAGTAATTCGTTAGGAGGTGAGAAAACCTTAATTGCGCCTATAAATAGGTTGTGCCTCTTCCAAATGCGACACACACAAGCAAATAGAGGATAGACAGACACAATTTGTCGGAGACAAGTTACTGGAGAAATTTTGCTTCAAGTTTCTCATGACTACATCAAGTCCCTCAAGCATCATGAAATCTTTGATTTGTCAAGTTGAAGTGGTAGATCATGAGACATCTTCCCTCAAGATCTATGCAAATGTCAAGTGCTGCTAAATCTCCAAATCTTTCATGGATCTGGAGATATTTTCCCTCAGGATCTACTCAAATGTTCAACTACTAAAGTTTTTGACAACTTTCAGTTAATTACCAAATTATTGTTTACAGATTTGTTCCCTAGATTTACACTAAAAAACAAGAAAGAGCAAGAATCAGGGAAGCATTTTTACTTTACTTTTTGTAAGATAATTTAGAGTTGTACCCATTAAATTTTAGAGTAATTAAATTTGATATTTTCATGAATTTATTCTTGATTTTTCAACTTGTTTTTCGCATACTCAAAATTTTATGTGAACAAATTTCTGGCATATCTGGTGGGACCAACTCTCCTCTTCATCTCTACTTTCTTAAATTTCATGGCTTCACAAGCATCTAGTTTTGCTTAAGAGAACATCAAGTTTCAAGGAATCACTTCTGATCTTTACTCTGATCTAGTCACTCATGCTAGACTAAAGAACTTCATTGCTAAAGTAGTTGAAGAAAAGATTGGGAGCAAATCCGCAAGCAAGCCTATGTCTGCAGTCCCGTCAAGTTCATCTGGACTTGATCCATTCATTGTTAGGGATGGGCTCTTCATCTATTATAAAGAATCTTCTATTGGGGGTTAGTCTCTGAGTTCTATAAAGGAAGACTCTAGAGGGATTAAATTTGCATCTTCCATGGTGACAAGTGCTTCTAGCATGGAGGAACAAGTAAGCAAGATGTCAAAGACAATTGAAAATTTGAAGAGGGTTGTAGAAGAGAAGGATTGTTAAATTACAAAATAAATGGATAAGTTAGAAATTCTCAGTGGTGCTGAAACTTCTAATTCATCTAAGAAAATAGACAAGGGCAAAAATAGAAAAGAAGATCTTCACAAGTTTACTTCATCTGAAGATGATGGACACTAGTCTATTGCTTCTCTTTCAATTCAACAACTACAAGAAATAATTTCCAACTCTATCAAAACACAGTTCACTAGTTCATCACAATCTTTGCCCCTCTATTGAAAGCTATACACGAAGAGGATCGACGACTTAAAGCTACTACTTCGCTATTAACCTCCAACAATCTGATAATTCGATTGGAAAGGTAGTCCAAAATAGCATGTTGCACACTTCATTGAGACTTGCAATAGCACCAGCACGGATGGTGATCTTCTAGTGAAACAATTCATCCGATCCTTGAAGCAAAGCACCTTTGACTAGTATGTTGACTTGGAAGCCAAAATCCATTGATAATTGGAACAAATGGAGAGTGAGTTTCTCAACCATTTCCATAGCATGCATTATATTGTTAGCATGAAAGAACTCACCAGTACAAGGCACTGAAGACATGAGCCAGTGGTGGATTACATCGATTGATGGTGCACATTGACTTTAAGTTGCAAAGATAGGTTGCTTGAAACTTCTTCCATAGAGATGTGCATACAAGGAAGGGATTGGGGCTCTCGTACATACTTCAAAGAGTCCATCCTGAGACTTTCGACAAATTGACAACTAAAACACATGAGTTGGAACTCAATATTGCTAACTACGGCATGATTATCCCTATTGAAACTCAGTGGAAATAGAAGAAGAACCTGTGCAAGAATGAGAAATTCAGCTCCAAGGACTCATTGACTGTAGAAGCAACTTTAGTTAAAGTTCCTTCAATTGATAATTGTCGCACCCCATTTTTTTTGATGGAAAAAAGGGAAGGATTGGATTTTATTGAAAAAAGAAAAGGAAAGGGGTTATGGGACTACAAAAATGCGACGATTTGGACCCAAAAAAAACAAAAGTCTAGAAAAGGGTTTTTAGAAAAGTTTGGAGTCGCCACTTGGTATGGAGTTTAGGTGTACCAAGTCACCCAACAGTTTTAATTAATGAAAATAAACAAAGAAAACCCTTTTTTTAGACGACTCCAGGTCTTTGAAAAACTAGAGAAAAAGGTTCGGGGGTCACGGTTGAAAGAAGGGAAGGCAAAGATTCGATGTTACTCGTCTCTAAGGCACCCTTCTAACCTAGCCAAAGCTAGTTGCAAGATTTAGTTGAAAATTTCCTAATTCTAACTTTAAAATTTATCACATTTGGATATTGTCTATATGGATGCAAAACCTAAACCTAATGTTGGATCGAGAGGGGCAAATGTCTCCTTGAGGTGTGATTGGGATTGATCACATTAGTTGTGTCATCCAATTTTGATCCCTCAAGGAGGTCACGAAAAAATGCAAATTATGAGATTCGAACAAACGGAAAGATAGGGTTTTCAAAATGCAATTTTTATAAAGTATCAAGAGAAAAGAAGTTGGGTTTTTTGAAAAGGTCGATTTTAAGTGCAAAGAGGAACTTGAATTTCCAAAAAGATGCAATTTTAAGAAAAGTGGCTTTTTAACTTTGAATTGCTAATACATGAAGAAGAAAGTTGATTTTTTAAAGAATGAATTTGATAGCTTTTAAAATAATGCACGTGTATGTCCTAAAGAGGGATAATGCAACATAACGGGTGCGGGGAACTAAGTTCGTGACTTTGAATCTTCCTTTTCATAGAAGGTAATAAAAGCGTGCTAAGGCTAGGAAGCCATACTCGCTCTTTTCCCTAATTCAAGGGGTAATGCCTTAAATGCACTAATCTAATAAAAAGAAAACTAAATGAGATGTTTCGCATACGGGATGAGAGAATAGTGACATGCAAAATGGGAAAGAAACTCTAAAAGTGGAAAGTGTGTGACATTTGTATCTAATGCATGAACGGCGTTTAAGGGTCTAGCATTGGACTAACCCTCGTCAAAAGGTTCTCACTAACATTGGATTAGTGAGAAATCGAAGGGGAAGGCCACAACTAGCATTGGACTAGTGTGGTGACGTCAATATATTTACACAATAAACATGTAGACATGATAATAAAGCAAATAAACACATAAAACACATAAACACGTAACACATAGGCATAATGTCTAGATGCAAGGCCCTAGGAAAGCAAATAAACACATAATCATGCAAGCATGCAAAATAAGCATATAAAACCTAATTATTACATTGGGGGGAACCTAAATACATTCTAAGGGGGGAAAAATTCGGAATAATAATCTAACTATTACATTTTCTAGAATAAATACACTTTTTGCCAAAATTAAACCTATCTATTACAACTTGGCATCCAAGGCCTCCGAATGATTTACTCAAAAAATTAAATGACATAAATAAAGACTAGACATGAATAAAACCAAAGGAAAACTTAATTTAAAACATGCAAAATCATGCAAAAACACATAATGAGCACATAATAGGGGAAAGAAGCTACCATCCCTTGATGTGAGGCCTTAATCGAATCCTTAGATGAGGGGAACAATTATCTAAGACTCAATGTCAACAAAAGGGATCAAGGTACCAATTTAAAGGAAAAATCAATCAAAAATTCAAAGAAATGGTATCTAAACAGATTCTGCAAGCAACATAGACAAGACTAGGAAATAGAGTAAGATTCTGGAACAAAAGAGCAGGAAATATCAGCACGTAATACAAAAAAGAGAGGTTACTGGAAGCCTGAACGCAACAAAGTCAAGCGTTACAGGGCAAAAAATCAAAGTCCGAGGAAACGCTGGACTGGAAAGCGGACTCAGCCAGTAACCATCCGTCTCTTCCCATCTTCAAAATATCAGGAAGATTGCTTCCAGTTTTCGACAATATCACAAACAAAATCCTTAGAGGTAAGGGGATCTATTTAAACATCAAACACCAGCATTCAGATCATGTCAAAACAAGCTAAAATCGAAGAAAAGCCAAATCTAAGCATCAACATCATCAAATAGACAAAAAAAGGAAGGGAGAACTGGGCTAGAAGCGAGGATTGTTACGCTGGTGGCCCGCGTAACAAGCGTTTCTTCACATCTTCAAGTATTCAAACAAACGCTGAGCGCTACGTAGTCCACGCAAGAGGTCCGCGTTTCTTCACAACTTCAAACATTCAAGAGGAAACGCGTTACCGAAGTCATCCGCAAGTAGTCCGCGTTTCTTCACATCTTCAAAGCGCGAAGAACATTTTTCCGAAATTTCTGGGAATCACGATCATCACGAAGCATCAAGCCCGATTTTAAGCGTAAAACAAATCTACTAGCCTTACCAAGGCTTTATAAACACAACATGCTCATATAACAACTGATAATCATCATCAAATATCATAAACTAAAAGAAAAACTATTCAAGACATTGGTTCCACCAAAAGGTCCAAATTTCCAGTAATTTTACGATCAAAAAACGGTAAATAAAGTAGAAGGATGTTACCTGAATCGGAAGCTTTGAATTTAAACAAGATAAGAGGACAGAAATTCCAAGAATAATCTTCTCAAGTATGAAACCCTAGCTTTTCCTTTTCTTCTTTCTTTTCTTTTTCCTCTCCAATTCCCAGCCGTTTTTCTCTGCTTTTTCGCTCTCAAAAGCTCTCCTAATTGTCACTTTCTCTCTCAGCTTTTCAACCTCCTTTGTTAAACCCTAATCTAGGCTATTTATAGCCACCAAACCTAGAACTAAGGGTTTTGATGTTCTTGGGATGAGGTGAGCTAATCTTGAACGTTAGATGAGTTGTTAGGGGTTAGAGGCGAGTTGGGGAATGTTTAAATAGGTTTCTTATTGTTCAAGTATCGAAAATTACAGGAAAAGGATGATCCGAAGTTCGAAAAATCCGCGTCATTTTTTTTTAAACGATCAAGTTCTGCGGACTTATCCAGAATCGTTTTTGACTTTTCTCCTTTTTTTTTTTTTTTAAGAAAACCTACAAAAATGAGAAAAATGCGTTAGAAAATTCAAAAATAAATAACTAAACATTAATAGATAAAAACATAAGAAAACAAAAGAAATAGTCAAATTTTGGTGTCTCTGACTTCTCTTTTGTCCGAAGTTTGAAGAAACTCTAGACAAAGACGTGACACCAAATACTTACCTGTTTACTGGTTGTATCTGAACCATTGTAAACAGCAGGAATGTTAAATTGCCAATTTTCAAACTAAAAAAGCATAATGTGACCGAACTCGTATAGAGTTGCCTACGTATCTCGCCATGAGAATCGGGTTAAACGTAGTTCCAATGCAAACGAACTACGATGAAATGAATACTGAATCTTGTAAAATTCGAGAACGGGAGATAGAAGGGAGGCTAAGACTCACCAACAGAAATTTAAATTTGAAGAAGGGGGATAGAAGGGTGCAGTGAGACTCACCAAAAATTTAAATTTGAAGAAGGAGGTAGAAGAGTGCAGACTCACCAACATGAATTTAAAATTTGAAGAAGGGAGGTAGAAGGGTGCATGGAGGTGAGACTCACCAAGAATTTAAATTTGAAGAAGGGGATAGAAGGGTGCCCGTGAGGTTGAGACTCACCAATGTAAATTTAAATTTGAAGAAGAGGGATAGAAGGAGTGCTGAGAGAACTCACCAACAGAAATTTAAATTGAAGAAGGGGATAGAAGGGTGAGAGACTCAAACAATTTAAATTGAAGAAGGGATAGAAGGTCAGGCAGAACAAAAATTTAAATTGAAGCAGGGGATAGAAGGGTGCAGCAAGGGTTGAGACAACAACGAAATTTAAATTGAATGAGGGGAGAAGAGGTGCACGGCGAGACAGCCAAATTAAATTCTTTCCAAATTTAGACTATTTAGTGGGATTGGACCCAAGCCTGAATGACTAGATGGGAAAATGCAAATATGCTATTCAGTGGGATTGGACCCAAGCCTGAATGACTAAACACACTTTTCAGTGGGATTGGACCCAAGCCTGAATGACTAAACACACTATTTAGTGGGATTGGACCCAAGCTTGAATGACTAAACATACTATCCAGTGGGATTGGACCCAAGCCTGAATGACTAGACATACTATTCAGTGGGATTGGACCCAAGCCTGAATGACTAAACATACTATTCAGTGGGATTGGACCCAAGCCTGAATGACTATATGGGAGAGATGAAAATATAAATGCTGGATTGCCAGATTTTGAAAAATAAAACACAAGTTGTTCCCAACATGATAAATGTAAAATGCAGGTAATGATGCACTCGATGAAATGGCGCAATTCTGATTTTTGATTTTCTTGACTTGAAAAGTAAGTGATTGATAGGAACAATGACTTTTTTTTCTTTTCTTTTCTTTCTTTTTCTTTGTTTTTTCTTTTTTTTTCTTTTCTTTCTTTTTCTTTTTTTTTCTTTTTTTTTCTTTTCTTTCCTTCTTCTTTTTTTTCTTTCTTCTTTTTTTTTTCTTTTCTTTTCTTTCCTTCTTCTTCTCTTTTTTTCTTTTTTTTTCTTTTCTTCTTTTTTCAAGAATTGATGGATTTTGGAAAATTGGAAAGTGTAACTGAAACCTTTCCTCTGCGGGGTTGGAACAAATCCACATATATTGCCATCGTCTTGATCTGCAAACCTTTTCCGGTAAAAATTAATTTTGAATGCATTATCCAAAATTGGAGATTACTTCTCTCAAAACAAAATTGGCCCAGTGTCAATTGAATCGTTAACCCTGCAGAAGTCATGAAATATTAACCAATTAGTCCATGGCAAAATTTTTTTTTTTTTTTTCATAAAGTGTAAAAAACTCTTGTGATCATAGCTGTTGGCCATTAAATGACTAAAACGTATGAAAATCATGCAATAAAACACATTCATCAGATATTCGTGCTTGTGAAACATTGCTTGCTTTCAAATGATAGGAAATATTCATCAAAACAAGTTATGGGATTGAAATAAACCATGTGATCTTGGAAATCCAAATCTTTATAAACTAGGCAAAACATTATTATGCAATTGTTCAATTTGCATCAAGTACTCATAATATCAAGTAAAAGAGAGACAATTATATCTCAATTTTAAAAAAATCAAGCTTGATTTCTCACTTTCACCAAATTTTACAATCAAACGACTCATATAGTCAATTCAAGCTTGCCTTTTCCATATTTTCTCAGATTTTACTGATAAAAAGTATTTACTGAAACACGTCCTCTTATTCAAATTGCAATAATGTCTTTTGACGCGAAAATCAACACTTTTAGGTGAAGACTCCCGGTTACTCGACATATGCCTTCTTGCTCAAATAGTAAAGATGTCTTTTGACGCGAAAATCAACACTTTTAGGTGAAGATTCCCGGTTACTCAACATTTTACTTGTTCAAACTGCTTTGCATACTCATAATTCAAGCACTGTTTTACGCGAAAGTTAACATTTGTAGATGCTAAACCTCCGGTTACTTAGTACTAGAATCATTGGAGTAGAACTTTGGTTCTCTTTTTGCTACTTTTTCTTGCTTTTTCTTTCTTTCTTTCTTTCTTTTTCTTTCTTTCTTTCTTTCTTTTTTTTTTAAATGCAAAAGGATCATTTGCCAACTATATCAAACATTTTCTTGTAAAATCCAATAAAAGAAGAAATCTCATTTAATGGGAAAAAAAACTGAGGCATAATTTTTCCTATTTTACAAAACATACTTTCTAAAATGCCAATGTCTTAATCACATAACAATTATTTCTGAGTAAGATGGAAAAAGAATTTTTCATATCACACGGGCTTTTATTTCAAAAGGATGAAAACAATCGCAACCAAAATTGGACATTTGCACCCTTTTTGAATCAAATTTTGAAAAACAAATCAATTTGTGAGGCAAATGTGCAATTTTTTTTTTCAAACATAAATAAGCACATGAGAGCCAAAATTATACACATTCTGATGCAAGCAAATGAATCAAAAGTATTTCTAACAGTTAAACTTATGTCTAAAAAAGCGAACACAAGATCAAACAAAAAGAGAAATAAAGCAAGAATGGAATGAACGCAAATCAGGTGGTCTATCGACCCCCCACTCCATTGCCTCCGGTGGCCTCTGGACAGGCTCGCGGAATGTCGAGCATACGTTTGAAGAAAAGAATTTGAAAAGAACTGTAGGTTATAACACCTAGTAGTGTGCGTATGAAACCCCGTTTCCCAAATTTTCCCGAAAAGGCACTTGTCCTTCCTCAATTTTGCAATTAATCAATTTTCAAAATGATTTAATCATACAGTCCAAACATGACTCAAAATAAAGCTGGTCTCCTCGATTTAACCGATCAGTCACTTGTCCCTGCTTCTCTGCAAAAGAAAAGAAATGGTGAAAAAATAATGATGACGCCGCCACCGTTCTCCCCTTTTATCTCAAAATAGCCCGTAAACATGAGTTCTTGGACGTCGATGAGCGGTGTCAACTGAATTCCTTTTGTTCGACCGGTCAGACTGGTCGTTCGCTTGCTTACAATCCATATCACCCATACCTTCATAGTAATCTAAGAGGATTGTCCTTTGATGAAAATGCCCTTTTGATGAAAATATGTGCAAAAGTTTGTGCAAAGAAACAATTTTATTTTAAAATGACATTACGATCATAGAATGAATGCAAAACATGGCATTTTAAATCAATAATAAAAGCGTCGGAAAACCATTTAAAACAAAAGCGTCGCACTTGACCCCTTTGGATATCATCTCCTTGGAGTTTACTGACGGCAAGGGAGTGCTTGATATAAGGTAAACCCATGATAAACGTAATCACCGGCCTCCCTTGTCCCATGAACTTTTCCTTTCTGCTTGCACTGTTGCTTTTCAAAACTTGCCTTAGTACCCTTTCAGATTTGCACTGAAGTTGACTGATAAAGTAGTATAGTGAAATGGACAGACTTAAACCCCAATTTTGTCAACTTAAACATGTTTGTTAAAATGGTGGCATCAGTGAGACAATCCCTTCTGACAAAAATTCAGAGGGAATGTATTTGCATCATTTGCCTTTTGATTGAGAAAGTTCCTTTCAAATTTTGCAAAAGGTGGGGTCTATAATACTAGACTTTTACAAGGGGTTTGAGTGTGGTGTAGAGGCAGGTTTACACTTGAAATTTTTTTTTTTTTATAGAAAAATTTGCCCCAGTTTGGTCCCTTTTTTTCTTAAAATGTTTTTTTTTTATTTTTTTTTCTTTCTTTTTCCAAAAATACAAAAATTGCCCCAGTGTGGGGTTTGTGATTCTCAAAGGGGGTTTGCTAAATAATTAACTGTTCTTTTATAGGCTCAAACAGGAGAACTGGGGGGTTGAAGTGTTTAAACGAAAAGGAAAAGAAGGTCGGCTTTTCAGACCACCTTTTTGCAAAAAATTTCTGAAGAAACCTTGCTCAATCATATGAAAAATCTTTTACACATATCTGAATTAATTGATTGAGGAAAAATCTGTCCGTCCATCTCCATGAGAACCAATGCTCCTCCAGGTAGCACCTTTTGAATAATGAACGGCCCTTGCCAATTCGGAGCGAACTTCCCCTTAGCCTCTTCTTGTATCGGAAGGATTCGTTTAAAAACCTTGTCCCTCCCTTCGAACCTGCGAGGTCTATCTTTCTTGTTATAAGCCCGAGCCATCCTCTGCTGGTAACATTGCCCATGACAAATGGCATTCAACCTTCTTTCATCGATCAAAGACAGTTGCTCGTGACGTTGCTTGGTCCACTCAGTTTCTTCCAACTGAGCTTCTATTAGAACGCGCAAAGATGGGGTTTCAACTTCAGCAGGTAATACCGCTTCCATCTCATACATGAGAGAGTAAGGTGTTGCCCCAGTAGAAATCCTGATTGCAATTCTACATGCCAGAAGGTAGTTTCTCAAACCAATCTCGGTGTGTTTCGATCATCTTGCAAATGATGATATCCAAGTTTATGAGATATCAGAATTTTCGTCCATCAAATTCCAAAAGGATGATGTCCAAGGGTCAAAGGTTTTTATTCATGATCATTCAAGAGCAAATAAAATAAATGTGCGAAAATAAAATGAGTAGACCATAACTGAAGGACAAAAGGAGAAATTTCATTTCATTTGGCAAAGAGCAAGATAACAGATAATACCATGGAAGCATAATTTTAAACAAGCAAAAGGTGAAATAACAAGTGCATTGTTTTTGAAGAAATGATTGACATCAAAGCATGATTCATTTTTCAAGGACAACCCCCTCAGATTTACCAAAACCTCCTCCGAACAGGCAGACAATCGGTAGCCCAATTTTGTGTGGCCTCTTGAGGAATCGAAGGAAACTCCACATTCTCCGTAGGATCGGTGTCAAGGGTGACCCCGACAAACAGTTGAGATAACCTTGTCTCTATATCATCATCAGATCTTTCCTTAAATGATCCACCACCATCCTCATCTTCTTCTTTAATGAACTGAGTATGGTCAACAATTTCCTCCTCCACACTGATCATTCCAATGACGTTTTTATGTTCCGGGAAAGGGTTTCTATTGACGTTCGGCCCTTGCTCATTCTTTCTTTTCAGAACTATATCCCCGGCATCCACCATGTCTTGAATTTTATGCTTCAAGGCCCAACAATTAATCGTCGAATGACCCGGGCTTCCAGAATGGTAAGCGCAGATAGCATGGGGATCATACCCAATAGGGGGTCCTCGGGGATACAGTTTGGGAGGGACAGTGCCAATTTTCCCAGCGGCCTTCAACTGCTCATACAGCTGGTCAATGGGGCGGCCCAAATTGGTGAAAGTCCGAAAGGTTTTCTGATTTTGCATTTCATTATGCTCAAAAGAATTTTGGACAGGATTTTGTGGAGCAGGTCTAGGAGCATAGTTTTGACGGGGGTAGGAGATAGGTTGGGAAGTTGAAAACAAAGGTTGGGGGTCCAAATGAATAGGGCGGGTGAGGCTGGGCATGTGATAAACAGACTGATGGTAGGGATACGGTAAGTATGAGTTTGGATTGGTGGGGTGGCTCCGAGTTTTGGGCCTGAGAGGTGGGTTCTGATCCCATACAAAAGCAGCTTCTCCTTCATTCTTTTTAAATGGGAGTTTCCTCCCACTGCCATTTTGCCCTTGCAATGTTTCCAATTGCTGTTTCAGGGCGGTCACATTGACAATTTTCCCGATTTTCACAAACTCATCATACTCCTCCAGCTTATTGACAATTGTAGCAAAAGAACTCCCAGTCATTCGAAAAATCTCTTCAAAATAAGGCGGGTCATGTGCCTTGATGAAAGTACGAACAATCTCTTCTTCTGTCATGGGAGGCTCAACTTTAGCAGCCAACTTTCTCCATCGCTTGGCATATGACTTGTGATCTTCTGAGGGTCTCCTTTTGATTCCTTCCAATGTTGTTCGTGTCGGTGCCAACTCACAATTGAATTCATACTGCTTCACAAAAGTTGTTGATAAATCCAACCAAGTTTTGATCTCTTGAGATTTCAGGTTCGAGTACCAATCCAAAGCATCCCCTTCTAGGCTCTCGGGGAACAGACGCATAGGCAAGTTCTCATCATCCACTGGTTTACCAAGTTTGTTGGCAAACATTTTAAGGTGTGTCTTAGGGTTACCAGTACCATCATACTTGCTGAATTTAGGGGTCTTGAAACCCATAGGTAGCTGGACGTCAGGAAATAGACATAGATCATCGTAATCCAATCCACCATGTCGGTTCAGACCTTGATTCTTCTTTATAAACTCCTCGAACCTGTCCAATCTCTTCATCAGATCTTTGTCGACTGGCATGACAGGCTCATCCATCTCTGGCTTTCCTTGGGAGGCAATGTCTCATACAAAGGGTTCTGTGGTATGAAGATGAGGCTTGGTATGACTGGGGGGTATGTTTAAGGTGGTCTAGGGTTGAGTATGAGGGTTTGCCCTTTTGGTTGGGCTCAGCAAGATATAATCAGGGTGAGTGTATGGAAAACCGGTGTTGTGGTGGGAAAAAGTAATCTCATGAAGGTTAGGAATAGGTGAAACAAGAGTGGTTTGAATGTTGGTCGAGAAAAGGGGTGGATTACTTGTCAGCGGAGGAATGCTAACAACATGTTCATAGTCATTCGAGGTACCACCTCCACTACTATTGGCCACCAATTGATCAATTACACGCCTTTGCGCGGCCATCTCGGCGCTCATCTCATTAAACTTTCCCAGTACTTCACTTAACTGAGCTCCCAAAGCAGCAAAGTCGGGCGAAATAACCAAAGTATTCCTATCTGAGCCTTCTGGTGCAGAACTCATGCTTACGAGCTGCTTTGAGCTTTTGCTTTTAGATAGGGTAACGATGGGGCTTCTGCGTGAAGCTATTTTTAAAAGTATCTGAGTGGGAAAAAGGAAACACACTTTAGGAACTTATTCCAAAGGGGAGCTGTGGAGATTTATTTGAAAAAAAAAAAGAAAAGAAAAAGAACGAAGTTAGTGATTGCTTATATAATTCGGATGCATGTCCTAGAAGGGGGGCCCTTTTATGCCAAGGGTAGGCCTAGCATGAAAAATGCAATCCTCTGCGGTATGCACCATACAATACCTGATGGGTCCGATCACTTCACTGATATGCGATTAGTAAAAACAAACTAGAGGATTGACCAAAAGAAGATGTGATACCTGATGCATCACGAGGACAAAGTCCGAATGGATTTATTACTTTAATTGATATGTGAAGAGAAGTTAAAGGTTAATTTGACATGAAAAGGATTATTCTTGAAGGAATTGTAGTGCCTTGACTAGTCTTTGAGGGAAACATGGATTTAGTTCAAATAGATTGGACGGGATTGATGGTTTAATCAAAAGTCGACTGGGTTCATTGCTTACCTGTAACTCCACATCTCAATTTTATTTGCAACACACTAGCTCATAAGCCTTCTAAAATCAAAATTTGGCCTTGATAAAATCATTATCTCAACAATGAGAAATTATTTGTGAATTTTTTCGATTTAGTGTCCTTATGCATGGGATTTTACCAACTTTGATAAAATGGCCAAAAAGTGATTATTAGGGGCTTATATTCTAGCATACGAAGGTCACTCCATATCTTTGGTGCCATCATAGAAGGGATCGGTCCTTACCTTACCTTGTGCGCTACCCTTGGATGTTAACAAAACATAAACATGCAAGTCTCATTGGATTATATATCCCAGACACAAGGTGGTTTATTCCTAACATGGATTCCTATACGGCATTCCCTCTATGGCTTATGCATGATGCCAGTTTATTAACACAAGTAAAGGTGCGAAATGAAACATGGCCTATAGGAGCCCCATTTGAATGCCGGGGTAAGCCTAAAAGTGATATGCAATTACAACTTAAATGCAATAAACATAAATTCAAACATGTAATAGCCTATCTAGAAGGATGGCTTGTCTTAAAAGAGTGTCAAGACTCTTATTTTCTAGAATTTGTGAAATGCAAGAAAAGGGAAGACAACAAAAGGTTAGTTTAATCAACAGATATCACATAACACGTTGGAGCAACAAATTGCACAAAAATAAAGAGGGTGGAATCCTCCTCTCGTCTAGTGATCCTTAATAGGGTAAGGTAGACTCTCCCCTAGGCAATTCTAACATGGATGCATGAGGTTGAGCTCACTAATGCATCTAGACTCGATAAAGGTTACAGGCTCCCAAACCTTCAGACCAAAAGGCAAAAGGTCATCAATCCAAATGCCTCAAGTCGGTGGTTCGAGTGATCCCCTAGACGTTGCTACGTGCACGCCGCGACCGCCACATGTCCAAGTGGATCGATCCTAATCCTAATAGGGAAGAGTGGCGACAAGCCACTAAAAGTAAAAAAAAAAGTAGGGTCAAAGTAAAATACATATGCGCGTATGAAAGTGATTCCCTTTGAGAGGAGCGATTCAAATACCAAACATTCTCGAGGCTCTAGGGTAGATGCACACCCACCCCAAATGCAAAGCGCGGTACAAGTAAATAAATAAACAATAATTCATCCATCATATACGTGATGTGTAAGGAGTGATTGCACGGGAAAACCCTAAAAGAGAAAAGAAAAAGGAATGCAACCTAAAATATCCAAATGTGATATATAAGAAAGTTAGAAAAAAGAAATAATCAACTAGATCAAGTGCTCGGACCCTCTTAGGAAAATCCCCAGTAGAGTCGCCATGCTGTCGCGTCCCATTTTTTTTGATGGAAAAAAGGGAAGGATTGGATTTTATTGAAAAAAGAAAAGGAAAGGGGTCATGGGACTACAAAAATGCGACGATTTGGACCCAAAAAAAACAAAAGTCTAGAAAAGGGTTTTTAGAAAAGTTTGGAGTCGCCACTTGGTATGGAGTTTAGGTGTACCAAGTCACCCAACAGTTTTAATTAATGAAAATAAACAAAGAAAACCCTTTTAGACAACTCAGTGTCTTTGAAAACTAGAGAAAAGGTTGGGGTCACGGTTGAAAGAAGGGAAGGCAAAGATTGATGTTACTGCCTCTAAGGCACCCTTCTAACCTAGCCAAAGCTAGTTGCAAGATTTAGTTGAAAATTACCTAATTCTAACTTTAAAATTTATCACATTTGGATGTTGTCTATATGGATGCAAAACCTAAACCTAATGTTGGATCGAGAGGGGCAAATGTCTCCTTGAGGTGTGATTGGGATTGATCACATTAGTTGTGTCATCCAATTTTGATCCCTCGAGGAGGTCACGAAAAAATGCAAATTATGAGACTCGAACAAACGGAAAGATAGGGTTTTCAAAATGCAATTTTTATAAAGTATCAAGAGAAAAGAAGTTGGGTTTTTTGAAAAGGTCGATTTTAAGTGCAAAAAGGAACTTGAATTTTCAAAAAGATGAAATTTTAAGAAAAGTGGCTTTTTAACTTTGAATTGCTAAAACATAAAGAAGAAAGTTGATTTTTTAAAGAATGAATTTGATAGCCTTTAAAATAATGCACGTGTATGTCCTAAAGAGGGATAATGCAACATAACGGGTGCGGGGAACTAAGTTCGTGACTTTGAATCTTCCTTTCATAGAAGGTAATAAAAGCGTGCTAAGGCTAGGAAGCCATACTCGCTCTTTTCCCTAATTCAAGGGGTAATGCCTTAAATGCACTAATCTAATAAAAGAAAACTAAATGAGATGTTTCGCATACGGGATGGGAGAATAGTGACATGCAAAATGGGAAAGAAACTCTAAAAGTGGAAAGTGTGTGAAATTTGTATCTAATGCATGAACGGCGTTTAAGGGTCTAGCATTGGACTAGCCCTCGTCAAAAGGTTCTCACTAACATTGGATTAGTGAGAAATCGAAGGGGAAGGCCACAACTAGCGTTGGACTAGTGTGGTGACGTCAATATATTTACACAATAAACATGTAGACATGATAATAAAGCAAATAAACACATAAAACACATAAACACATAACACATAGGCATAATGTCTAGATGCAAGGCCCTAGGAAAGCAAATAAACACATAATCATGCAAGCATGCAAAATAAGCATATAAAACCTAATTATTACATTGGGGGGAACCTAAATACATTCTAAGGGGGAAAAATTCGGAATAATAATCTAACTATTACATTTTCTAGAATAAATACACTTTTTGCCAAAATTAAACCTATCTATTACAACTTGGCATCCAAGGCCTCCGAATGATTTACTCAAAAAATTAAATGACATAAATAAAGACTAGACATGAATAAAACCAAAGGAAAACTTAATTTAAAACATGCAAAATCATGCAAAAACACATAATGAGCACATAATAGGGGAAAGAAGCTACCATCCCTTGATGTGAGGCCTTAATCGAATCCTTAGATGAGGGGAACAATTATCTAAGACTCAATGTCAACAAAAGGGATCAAGGTACCAATTTAAAGGAAAAATCAATCAAAAATTCAAAGAAATGGTATCTAAACAGATTCTGCAAGCAACATAGACAAGACTAGGAAATAGAGTAAGATTCTGGAACAAAAGAGCAGGAAATATCAACAGAATACAAAAACAGAGAGGTTACGCGGACCGGAAACGCGAACTGAACCGCGCAACAAAGTCCGCGTTACAGGCAAAAATCAAAGTCCAGAGGGAAACGCGGACTGGAAACGCGGACTCAGCCGCGTAACCATCCGCGTCTCTTCCCATCTTCAAAATATCAGGAAGATTGCTTCCAGTTTTTCAGACAATATCACAAACAAAATCCTTAGAGGTAAGGGGATCTATTTAAACATCAAACACCAGCATTCAGATCATGTCAAAACAAGCTAAAATCGAAGAAAAGCCAAATCCTAAGCATCAACATCATCAAATAGACAAAAAAGGGGGAAGGGGAGAACTGTCAGGCTAGAAACGAGGATTGTTACGCGGACTGGCCTGCGTAACAAGCCAGCGTTTCTTCACATCTTCAAGTATTCAAAGCGAAACGCGGGCGTTCTGGTAGTCCACGCAAGAGGTCCGCGTTTCTTCACAACTTCAAACATTCAAGAGGAAACGCGAACCGTTACGCGAAGTCATCCGCGCAAGTAGTCCGCGTTTCTTCACATCTTCAAAACGTGAAGAACATTTTTCCAGAAATTTCTCGGAATCACAACATCATCACGTAAGCATCAAACGCGTCGATTTTAAACGTAAAACAAATCTACTAGCCTTACCAAGGCTTTATAAACACAACATGCTCATATAACAACTGATAATCATCATCAAATATCATAAACTAAAAGAAAAACTATTCAAGACATTGGTTCCACCAAAGGTCCAAATTTCCGCATTTTACGATCAAAAACGGTAAATAAAGTAGAAGGATGTTACCCCAATCTAAGCTTTGAATTTAAACAAGATAAGAGGACAGAAATTCCAAGAATAATCTTCTCAAGTATGAAACCCTAGCTTTTCCTTTTCTTCTTTCTTTTCTTTTTCCTCTCCAATTCCAGCTTTTTTCTCTCAAAGCTCTCCCAATTGTCACTTTCTCTCGTTTTCAACCTCCTTTGTTAAACCCTAATCTAGGCTATTTATAGCCACCAAACCTAGAACTAAGGGTTTTGATGTTCTTGGGATGAGGTGAGCTAATCTTGACGCGTTAGATGAGTTGTTAGGGGTTAGAGTTGGGAATGTTTAAATAGGTTTCTTATCGCTCAAGTATCGGAAATTACAATGAAAAGGATGATCCGAGTTCGGAAAAAATCCGTCATTTTTTTTTTCGCCGATTGCTGGACTGGTTACTTATCCACAGAATCGGTCCGCTTTTTGACTTTTCTCCTTTTTTTTTTTTTTTTTTTTTAAGAAAAACCTACAAAAATGAGAAAAATGCGTTAGAAAATTCAAAAATAAATAACTAAACATTAATAGATAAAAACATAAGAAAACAAAAGAAATAGCCAAAATTTGGTGTCTACAATAATGGTAGAGACAATAAAGTTGGCAATCAATAGTCAAATTTTGAAAAACGTCTATCAGTGAAGGAGATTGAAGGAAAAACGATATCCTGTTTCTGATGCTAACATTCTGGAAATCTTTGAATAGTTGTTGACTATGAAGTTGATAGAACTTCTTGAGCCAAAACATCCTGATAAAGTAGGAAAGGTTGATAATCTGAATTATTGCAAACATCACTAGATTTTTTGTCACCCAATAGAGAAGTGCTTCGCCCTCAAGAATAAAATTCTCAAGTTGGCAAGAGGAGGAAAAGTTATTCTCAACATGGACAATGTAGCTAAATCAAATATCACCAGTTTTATGTTGCCACTAAAAGAAATCTGCAGTTGTCGATTCTCTTCAGAGGCAAATTGTGCTTCCAACTGCATAGGAAATGCCAAATTGCGTAACTCTAACTTAATTTGGAAAATTGCACCGGCGTGCCTGAGTTTCTAACTTAATTCTCGTAAGTTTCTCTCTAGAGGTTTGAGAATGAGATGTTGTAAAAAGAAGACATGTCCCTTGGATTCTTTGAAGGACAAAAAAGTTTCTCCAAAATTTCAACGGTATGTTGCGCCCATGCTCAGCCTGTTAAAGAAAATTGTGCAAGAGTTGAATGTGCTAAGTTAAAAGGCAAAGTTAAGGAAGCACTTTGTCAGTCTCTAGTTACCAATCAAGATCATCGTGAAGTTTGTTCCAACAAAATAAAGTTTTTGAAGCAACATCATGGTCAAAAATGATTCCTAAATGCTATACTCTTGGCCCGCATGAATATAAACTATGAATGGCTTTTCTCAAAAACTAAGCAAAGAAATTTAAAAAAAAGCAAAAGCAAAAGAAATTGCCAAAAAAAGAGAAAAAAAACAAAAAACAAAATTTAGCTAACTACATGATGGCTTGATTCCTTCCATAAGATACGTAGGTAGCTTAGAATTATTTTCAAGTTCAGTCGTATAATTATCAATTTTTCAATTAGGTTTAAATTATTTGTGCTAGATGAGTTGTTGTCGAGTTCCTTGGTAAGCAACCAACATACATATATATAGTAGAGACAGTGTGTTTAGCATGAACAAGCAAAAAAGAGTTGTCCACTTTGAGAAGTTGAAGTCCCTTGATTTCATCAATTCACGGTTTCCATCACCGTGGTTGTTTTGAGTAGTCAGAAACAACAGCAATATTTGCAAGCTGACAACAAAGATGTCCATGCTCTCTTCATCGTTGATTATAGATGTGTAGCATCGATGCCAGGGAGTCAATGAAGGCGATGACATCAACAACAAGCCTGGTAATGAATTCTACGAAGTCAGGCACAAAAGGGTAATTCTAGCAATTTCAACAAGATGAAGAGGCCAAATTGTTGAATAGGCAAGCCACCAAGAGCATAACATAATTGAGCATCGTCAATTAAAATTTGTAGATAGCCAATTACATGCTGCTGGGAATTGTCCAAGTAGTGCCTTTAGCAAATTGGTACACCATTAATGGAGGTTTGCAGTAATATTTGTAAAGATGTGAAGTAGGCAAGAGGCACGTTGTTGAAAATTTGCATGTCCCTTCAAGAAAGTGATTTCACGAAATTGTTATGTCGCTGGCAAATTTGTAGACTTGTCTTGTGTGTATTGATAGGTGAGACCTGAATCCATGCAATTGAAGATAGCCAGGCCTCCAAGCCTTGGAAGTGACATGTTGACACCCAAAAAAAAAGGGAGATTTAGATGCCATGTCGTTCTTTTTTCCTTCATGACAGCATCCAATGTTGTGTTAGATAATCACCAAAGCAATGGCTCTCTTCACCGTTGGTAGTGGACGTCTAAAGCCGAGTGATTGTAGGTTCATCGTGTTGCGTCAGTGGGTTGTTGAATTGCAGCACTAAACCATGGAAGTTTTGTGAGAACCCTAGAAAAAAAAAAAGAAAATTTCAATTAAGTGTACCATATAATCATTCATTTAGTGCATTATTTTCCTAAAGTACTCAATTTCGTGTGTATTGCATGGTTTAATTTAGGACTTCATTTTTCATATTTTATATAGCCAAATGCATGAAACTTATGTGGAATAAGTGGGTCACAATTTGCATTAAGGTATTTGATGGCAATTTGCAAAGATATTATCCCAATCTTGGCCAAGATGATGCCACTTGTCAAACACCCATGACATCTTGACTTAAGCCTTCATATTTAATCCTTCAATTTCAAAAATTTGAATCAAAATTTCCCTCTCTCTCTCTCCTTCTTGGCCGGCCACTCCATCAATGGAAAACACCAAAACTTAAGCTAGAAATTGGTGAGTTTAGTGAAGGAAAACAGCTTTAGGTAAAACCCTAACTTAGACTACTCCTTAAACTTCAAGATTTGGTTGCAAGAAGTGAAGTCTTGGGTGGTTTTCTCACATTTCAAGCAAGGTAAGACTTCTCTAAATCATGCTTTAATGAGATTTAAATCCTTAGAGGATGTTGATTGGATGTCATTGTAGTAGTTTTTGTGGTTTGGAAGGAGAGATTTTGGAAGGAAATCTTGTGTTTGCTAAATAGACTTTGGGTTTTATTTGTTGGCCACCAAGTGTTTGATAAATTGATTGTTGTTTTGAGATGCTTTGATGAGGGAGTTAATTGCTGTTTTAACTTGTTAAACACCTTGGCAAATGATGGAAATGACTTTAAAGGATTGATAGAAGAAAATGCATCTAATCTGAAATTTTCACTGGAAAACAGGAATGAAAAATAGCAAAGTTTCCGAGGTTACTGTTGACTGTAGAAAATGAATTAGCACACGAGCCTTATACCGTTAGAAAGCTCTGTAAACCTATTTTTAAACGCCGCTGACAGAGCTTGATTTTGATTTTTCTACGTCGAGTTATGGCTGTTTTCCCGAGACTGTTCGATCAGCCTGCAGCCATTCCGATAGTTTTCTTGCTTCTCTGAGATTTGCCATTTTGACTATGATTAAGCATGATTTGATGTTTGACCTCCCATGAAATTTTTAGGGCTAGGTCTTAGCTTCAAAAAACCATAAAGTACGCCCCAATCCGATAAGTGTGGCCACAGTTATGAGTAAATTACTGCAGCATGGCAAATCAGCCAAATGCCGATTTCTTTACACCAAGGCTTCTATCGTTCCTTTTGACTCTTGTGCAACTTTGCCGTGTCCCGACTCACTCGTTTATCATTCTAACATGTGGATGAGCATTTCATTTGATCATCTTTATAGTTGGGATTGGTCATTTTATAAATTGTGAGTGTGATTTTATCAAGTACAAAATCAATGAGCACATGCATTAGGTCTTCTTGTTTGGTGAGTCCAACTTAAATATTTTCATTTCATCTGTTATTAGACTCGGAAGGAGGAGAATTGGGTGCGAGCACTTGAAGCTACTTTGCTTGATTTGGTGAGTGTTTCATGCTTGTTATTTGACCAATGTGGTAGCTGAAATATTGAAATACTTGAACTATGTGATGATTTGCATTCTTGTGGCTCGTGATCCAATTAATGTGATCGAGACGAGTGCGTACTTTATCACACTCGATCTCTTGTACTTGGAAATTTGTACTTGGATATTTGAATTCGTGTGAAATGGCTTTTGGCCACATTTGATTTGTGAGTCGTTTGGGTGATACCCCATCGACAAATATGATTTGTTTCGAGCTGAAAACCTAGTTGGTGAGTCAATCGACTCGAGCCAGCACGGGCTTGGTCGGGAAAGTTGACGAGCCACGGGATATGATATGTGAATCTGAAAATCTGGTATACTCGAGTATTACCTAAAGTTTGATTTGTTGGGGTGTTCGGGCCCGGTAGGGGATGAAACGGTGGACGGTGTTTGACGATAAGTGGGGATCTACGGTCTGGCTCTGAGCTATAAATGTTGACGGAGAGTCAACAGGATGTGATTTGATCAAGATTCGGGGAATTGGCTTTTGGAAGCCACCCGTATCCTTTTAAATATATTTGTTATTATATTTGTCTTATGACTTCTTACTAACCCCAGCAGTGTTCTCCTCGTGAATACCATCTCCTAGTCGAGAGGCCCGAGTGGTGTTCTTTACCACCATCTCCCAGTTGAGAAACTCGAGCAGTGTTCTCCTCATGAACACCATCTCCTAGTCGAGAGGCTCGATGTGTTATGTACTTGGTTGTGATATTTGTCCCTTATTTCACATTTTAAATGCGATAATTGACTACTGGAGTTCTCCTATGTATTAATGTGACTGCATGTTTTTGGAACCTCATTGAGCTATTAGCTCACCCTATTTTCCCTTTTGTTTTCCTTAGCAGGGGGATTTGCTTGAGATCAGGGTTGGAAGTATGTGCGAGTAGTATAAGCTTTTGGTTGTAACTTTTGTTAAGGGATGATGTACTGGAAACCCTATTATGTATAAGCTTAGTTTTTGTTTGGTTTGTAACCTGAATACCCTGTTGAATTTTAAGTTTGAATGGTGGTATGAAACTCATGTATCTATGTTGGGTGACTTTTGATTTTTGGAAGATTTTAGTTTTATCAGTTTCAAGTTGTTGGTTTATGTTAGCTATCGAGTCTTGGCGAGAGTTGGGCAGGCAGTCCGCTAACCCCTTTGGTTCGCCTTAGGGAAAGGTGGGGCTGTCACAGTTGGTATCAGAGTTTAGGCTTCAGATCTCTGTAGTGTATCCTAGGCTTAAAGTTTAGGATGCCGGACCTTGGGATTAATTGACTATTAGGTGAAATATTGAGCGCTAGGTTTGTTTTTTTTCTGGGTAGTGGGAGTGAATGCTTTCTGTTAGTTATGTGAATTTGTGTGTGTAATCTTGTTCGTACGTCAGGCGAGAATGAGGATTGAGTTAATTGTACCGTTGGGCGGCCGACCATGGTATAAAATGGCTTAATTCTTGTTTTGGTGCTTGAGTACGAGTATATTGTTTGGATTTTAGTGGTGGAATGTAGTTGATTTTGGTGGAAATATAGAATCTTCTGGACCTATTAGGGTTTACTTTCGTGATGCCTTGAGTTGGTTTGTTTAACATACTTTTGTTATCAGCTTGTTTGACCTGTTTCAATTCTATACCATTTGGAATTGATTTATTTGAATTTCTTATCTGTTGAACTTGATATGATAATTGCACTATGTGACATCCCTTGTTATAATATTATGTTTTACTTACAAGTTGCTGCAATTTTCTTTTGAACGTGCATTTTAAATTTGTATGTGCATTTCGACCCTAGACTTAGTAAAACCTAATGGAGGGTAGACGTGGAGGACGAGGTCGTGGAAGGGGACTTAGACGACCCCAAGATCAAGGGGGTGAACATGAATCGGCCGCAGGGGGTAGTCGGGAACAAAGGGTCGATGCTAATGAACAAGTAGCCACAGCCATCCAACGTATGACTGATTTACTAGCCCAGATAGCTGGTCAAAACCCTGGAAACCAACAAGGAAACCTTGGGAATCAACAAAGGAACCCTGGGAATCAGGTGGAAGGAGAAGATAGGGCATTAGAGAGGTTTCAGAAATTTTCTCCTCCAAAGTTTCTTGGAGGACCTGACCTTGAGATAGCTGAGAGGTGGATAGAGAAAATGGTTGACACTTTTGCCGCTCTAAACTATACAGAGGAAAGACAAGTTACCTTTGCTGTATTTCAGCTAGAAGGGGCAGCTCGTGCTTGGTGGAATGTGATACGACTAAAGTGGGAAAGGGAGCAGATCCCGAGAAATTGGACCAACTTTATGAGAGAGTTTAACGCTAAGTACTTTCCACCTTTGATCTAAGAAAAGAGAGAGGATGAGTTTATTAAACTTCGTCAGGGTATCCAGAGTGTGATCGAGTACGAGGCCCAATTCACTAGGCTTTCTAAGTTTGCGCCTGAGCTTGTGGCGACTGAGCAAAAGCGGATTAGGCGCTTCATTCAAGGGTTAAACGTTGAGATTCAAAAGGATTTGGCAGCAGCTCAAATCAATACTTTCAGTGAAATTCTTGAGAAAGCTCAACGAGTTGAGAGTGCCCGACTTCAAGTTAAGGCATTTCAGGCAAGGAAACGAGGTGCGCCGAGTGGTACTCAAGGACAAGTTGATGAAAATATGCCACTTCCTAAATTCGGCCAAGGAGCAAGTGGAGGACGATTTCCAGGGACACCAAGAGGGGCTCCGTCAGAAGGGGTTCAAGGTGGAAGAGGATCACAAAAAGGTGCAACACAGGGAGGTTCTACATCGACTCCCCGCATGAATTGTGGGTACTGCAGAAAACCAAACCATACAGAAGATAGTTGTTGGAGGAATGAGAGAAAATGCTTCTACTGTGGGAGCGTCGAACACCAAATTTCAACCTGCCCTAATCTACCCCGTGAGGGGAATGCAGCCTCACAGTCGGGAAGACCAAACCCAAACCCTAACCGGTCCACTGTAGGTGGGAATAGACCTCGAGCCCCCGCTAGGGTTTGTGCTCTGGATCAACATCCGATTCCTGAATGTACGATCCCCGTATTTCAAGGTGATAGAACTATTTACCAGTCAAAGTGAGAATTTCGAGGACGAAATTCTTTTAAGGGGAGAGAGTGTGAGAACCCTAGAAAAAAAAACAAGAAGAGAATTTCAATTAAGTGTACCATATAATCATTTAGTGCATTATTTTCCTAAAGTACTCAATTTCGTGTGTATTGCATGGTTTAATTTAGGACTTCATTTTTCATATTTTATATAGCCAAATGCATGAAACTTATGTGGAATAAGTGGGTCACAATTTGCATTAAGGTATTTGATGGCAATTTGCAAAGATATTATCCCAATCTTGGCCAAGATGATGCCACTTGTCAAACACCCATGACATCTTGACTTAAGCCTTCACATTTAATCCTTCAATTTCAAAAATTTGAATCAAAATTTCCCTCTCTCTCTCTCCTTCTTGGCCGGCCACTCCATCAATGGAAAACACCAAAACTTAAGCTAGAAATTGGTGAGTTTAGTGAAGGAAAACAGCTTTAGGTAAAACCCTAACTTAGACTACTCCTTAAACTTCAAGATTTGGTTGCAAGAAGTGAAGTCTTGGGTGGTTTTCTCACATTTCAAGCAAGGTAAGACTTCTCTAAATCATGCTTTAATGAGATTTAAATCCTTAGAGGATGTTGATTGGATGTCATTGTAGTAGTTTTTGTGGTTTGGAAGGAGAGATTTTGGAAGGAAATCTTGTGTTTGCTAAATAGACTTTGGGTTTTATTTGTTGGCCACCAAGTGTTTGATAAATTGATTGTTGTTTTGAGATGCTTTGATGAGGGAGTTAATTGCAGTTTTAACTTGTTAAACACCTTGGCAAATGATGGAAATGACTTTAAAGGATTGATAGAAGAAAATGCATCTAATCTGAAATTTTCACTGGAAAACAGGAATGAAAAATAGCAAAGTTTCTGAGGTTACTGTTGACTGTAGAAAATGAATTAGCACACAAGCCTTATACCGTTAGAAAGCTCTGTAAACCTATTTTTAAACGCCGCTGACGGAGCTTGATTTTGATTTTTCTACGTCGAGTTATGGCTGTTTTCCCGAGACTGTTCGATCAGCCTGCAGCCATTCCGATAGTTTTCTTGCTTCTCTGAGATTTGCCATTTTGACTATGATTAAGCATGATTTGATATTTGACCTCCCATGAAATTTTTAGGGCTAGGTCTTAGCTTCAAAAAACCATAAAGTACGCCCCAATCCGATAAGTGTGGCCACAGTTATGAGTAAATTACTGCAGCATGGCAAATCAGCCAAATGCCGATTTCTTTACACCAAGGCTTCTATCGTTCCTTTTGACTCTTGTGCAACTTTGCCATGTCCCGACTCACTCATTTATCATTCTAACATGTGGATGAGCTTTTCATTTGATCATCTTTATGGTTGGGATTGGTCATTTTATAAATTGTGCATTCAAGTGTGATTTTATCAAGTACAAAATCAATGAGCACATGCATTAGGTCTTCTTGTTTGGTGAGTCCAACTTAAATATTTTCATTTCATCTGTTATTAGACTCGGAAGGAGGAGAATTGGGTGCGAGCACTTGAAGCTACTTTGCTTGATTTGGTGAGTGTTTCATGCTTGTTATTTGACCAATGTGGTAGCTGAAATATTGAAATACTTGAACTATGTGATGATTTGCATTCTTGTGGCTCGTGATCCAATTAATGTGATCGAGACGAGTGCGTACTTTATCACACTCGATCTCTTGTGCTTGGAAATTTGTACTTGGATATTTGAATTCGTGTGAAATGGCTTTTGGCCACATTTGATTTGTGAGTCGTTTGGGTGATACCCCATCGACAAATATGATTTGTTTCGAGCTCAAAACCTAGTTGGTGAGTCAATCGACTCGAGCCAGCATGGGCTTGGTCGGGAAAGTTGACGAGCCACGGGATATGATATGTGAATCTGGAAATCTGGTATACTCGAGTATTACCTAAAATTTGATTTGTTGGGGTGTTCGGGCCCGGTAGGGGGTGAAACGGTGGACGATGTTTGATGATAAGTGGGGATCTACGGTCTGGCTCTGAGCTATAAATGTTGACGGAGAGTCAACAGGATGTGATTTGATCAAGTTTTGGGGAATTGGCTTTTGGAAGCCACCCGTATCCTTTTAAATATATTTGTTATTATATTTGTCTTATGACTTCTTACTAACCCGAGCAGTGTTCTCCTCGTGAATACCATCTCCTAGTCGAGAGGCCCGAGTGGTGTTCTTTACCACCATCTCCCAGTTGAGAAACTCGAGCAGTGTTCTCCTCATGAACACCATCTCCTAGTCGAGAGGCTCGATGTGTTATGTACTTGGTTGTGATATTTGTCCCTTATTTCACATTTTAAATGCGATAATTGACTACTGGAGTTCTCCTATGTATTAATGTGACTGCATGTTTTTGGAACCTCATTGTGCTATTAGCTCACCCTATTTTCCCTTTTGTTTTCCTTAGCAGGGGGATTTGCTTGAGATCAGGGTTGGAAGTACGTGCGAGTAGTATAAGCTTTTGGTTGTGACTTTTGTTAAGGGATGATGTACTGGAAACCCTATCATGTATAAGCTTAGTTTTTGTTTGGTTTGTAACCTGAATACCCTGTTGAATTTTAAGTTTGAATGGTGGTATGAAACTTATGTATCTATGTTGGATGACTTTTGATTTTTGGAAGATTTTAGTTTTATCAGTTTCAAGTTGTTGGTTTATGTTAGCTATCGAGTCCTGGCGAGAGTTGGGCAGGCAGTCCGCTAACCCCTTTGGTTCGCCTTAGGGGAAGGTGGGGCTGTCACAAGTTTCAAGAGCATTGAGGAGTCACCAGCAAAAGGAATTGAAGCCAGAAAAATAAAAAGTTCACAATGATTCCTCTGGGTGCAATGCGCCTCTTCTTTGTAAGGACATTGAAAAATGCAAGTTAAAGGTGTGCCGCCTTCCTGTCCTTTGAACTGTGTGGCTGCAGATGCTATGGGATTTAACAAGTAGTTGGCATGCGTTTCTAAGGCATCAAGATGAAAGTGTGTGTATGCCTTAAATTCAATCAACTTATAGGGTTTAGTATACACTTGAATTATTTATGTAATAATAAATAACATCTTTATCATATTGATTGCTTATATATTTATATTTATTTATATAAGTATGGTAAAGCCTTTAGAATAAACCTAATCAATGAAATCATAAGAGTTATGATGGTGAGAGTCATTCGATTATAAATACGGTTTATTCTTATATATCTCTAATCAAGTGTTAACAAGATAGGGCATTGTTAATACTGTTAGACTAGCATATATTATACTGTTTCTATATGAAAAGTAGTAGATCTCATCTATTATGGTATGTGAAACACCTAAGTTAACATATGGGTGCTTGATGGTATAATCCAGTTCACTAGATTGATTCATATAAATATATCTTTTATGTGCCAAACGATTAATATCTACGTGATGTTTGTGTAAGTGATCCTTGGATTTAAGGTTATCATGGTACCTTGAGTATGGATGGGTGTATCTTGTGTTATTTGTTTGCTCCCGTAAAAGGGATTGCTCAAAGTATTAACATATAGGTATATACTTGACATACAGGAAGGTGGTAAATAACCTCTAAGGATTTACCATCTCTTATACAAGAGGAGTTATCTCATGTCTGACCGCTTGTAGAAGTATGACTCAAAAATCTCAGTGCTAATTGGAAGAGTTTTAAAAAGCATTTCTATGTATTTCTTCATTGGAGTTATATTTTGTTATAAGAAAAAGATCATTTATCACATAATAGAATAGGCACAACTTATTCCAAAATTAACGTGAGATAAGTGTAATAAAAGAATAATAATTAAACAGTAAAAGTTCACTGAAAGATGAAATCATTCACATGATTTTTCTCATTCACTTGGGAGCTCAAGATGTATTGCTAGATGCTAATCTTGATTTATAAGAATGAGTTAATTAATTAGTTGAATCAATGATAAATTAAAAGGAACTTTAATTTATCTAACTCTTATTTATTAAGAATTACAACGCATATTATTGTCAATGTATATGAGAATCTAATGGGTAATACATATTAAGAACTTCTTTAATTGAATTCAATGAATTTCAAGTGGGGAATTGATAGATAAGTTTTCATAACTTATAGTTTAATTTATAAGACAAACTAAACTTGAGGAACTTATAGTGAAAATAAGTTTAAACTTTCCAAATGCAAGAGCTATATTCGAATAAGGAAGTTAAATACTATTGGAAACTGATTTCAGGTTTCCATAAGGATTTGACAACTTATTTATCTATAAATACTAACTAAGATTTTGCTAGCAAGATGAATCGACATACAAATTATCTTGTGAGATTTATAAGAAATGTTTTGAAAAAATATACCCAAATTTCATCCAAGAAAATAAGGAAAAAATAGCATCTCTTATTTCTCTCATTAGGACAAGTTTTCATAAGCAGAAACCAGGATTTTTTTAGCCTATATAGTTGTTTTGGCAATAGTTAGCACTAATCTATTTTAAACTAACTTGACCTTGAAAGTTCTAACTAAGGAGGTTTGTGTAGATAACCATTAGAGACCGGACACTTGTGTGGCTACGTGGATCTCTTCACTGTCCTATGTGTGAAATCTCCACCAAGTCCAAGGAAGTCTTAATAGATTGAGGTAATTTTCTTGAACTAACTCTATGTTACAGGATTTAATCAAAGGATGATCTACTAAAAGGAATAAAAAATTTTAAATTTCCACTACATTTATCTCTATGATTCCTTATAGTGGTATCAGAGCCAACTTTGATTAATCCATGTAAATTTTTTATTTAATTGTCATGTATGTCAAATTAGATTTGATTATATGCAGTTCAAGAGTTTTAAAAAAATTATAGTTTTGATGAAAATTAAATTTTTTGAAAGGTTTCAAAAATTTGATGATTTTTTCGAATGAATTTTTCTTGAAAAAGTTGTTTTTCACCACATGAAAATTCAGGGAGAAGGATGGACTGTTGATGATGAAAATTAAATCTTTGGAATTTCAAATATTTGATAATTTTTTTCAATTGAATTTTCTTGAAAAAGTTGTTTTTCACCACATGAAAATTGATGGAGAATGATGGACTGTTGATAATAAAGGATGAATCAGTAAGAATGAAAGAAGTTGTTTTGGCCAATGTTGAAGGCCATGAATTAGTCACGTTAATGTGATAAATCATTGGTTATGCATCATTGCATTAAACAATGTATTCTATTGTTTCAATTGTGCCAATTAGTTGGTATATAAGTTCCTATTATATTGGTAGTTGAAAGTGTAGAGAACCCGACTGAACGGATCCGACGATCGCCCCTGGATGAGCTGAGCTGAGCTGAACTACAAGCACAAAACGGGACTAACTTCCTGTTGTAACTCCAACGCTCAAGTAAGTTGGGAATCTTTTGAGAGAAATGAGTAGGAAAAATAAAATAATAATTATTGTGTACCTTGTAATGGTATTACCTGCCTACTTATAAACAACCACGAGATAAGGGACCAGGAGTTATTATTGATTTCAAATACTATTTTAGATAGCGACAAGAATTATTTCTTGACTTGAGATGATAAGGTTTAGTAAGAGTTCTTGTCTATCTAAACAATTCACTCCCTTCTTGAAACACTTTAGTTCGGGTATGGTCTGTTTGGCCATCCCGACCAAATAGACAAAACAGACTTGGCACATGTGTCATGTTTATTCACAACTCTTATAATAGACCCCAAGACTAGATTCATTTTCCCATTAAATGAATTTAGTTTTGTTTCATTTCTACACATGGCAATTCAGCATTTGTTAAATGTGGGTGCACTCATGACCCTGACGCTTCGGTTCCCGCAACATGTCCCTTCCGGTCACTTCATGCCCATTTCATTTAATGCATCATGATTGCATTAGTTCAAATTTCAAAAAGATCGTTGAGCTCCTGCCCTTACTCTTCTATAAATAGGGAGGACCACGGTCACTTTAACACTTTCACTTTCACTCTTCAACTCTCTCTCTCTCTCTCTCTCTCTCTCTCTCTCTCTCAGCTATGGCTTGAGTTCTGTCGATCTTGTTCAGTTCAACTTATTCAATTCGGTCTCTAGAAGAGTCTGCTTCTTAGCCTCCCTTCTTTTACTAGGAAGTCCTTCTTTTCTTACCTTTTATATCTTCTTCTAAGCATTCTAATATTACTACTTCAGCACTTAGGCGTAGGGCAGTTCGACGAGTAGCACCTGTAGAAGTAGTTTCCTCTAGTTCTTCTTCTTCTTCCTCTAGTCCATCCTCAGGTTCAGAGTATCTACCATCTCCTCCCTCACCCAATAGAAATGATGAGTTCCCTTGAACCTGTTCCCCTGGAGATTGTACCCCTAGCCACCGAAGTGATTCCTCCTGCTCAAGTGGAAGGTGCAGGCGGTGCCTAATAGGGTATTGGTCTAGTTCAAGCCGAACAGGAGGCCATCCCTGAGGCTACCAAATAGGGTGCGAATATTGACTTTGGGGAAGCTGGGAGTATCCCTTCTACATCGATCAGGCCGAAGTGGATAGATTGGTTCAATTGTATTCTATTCCCTCTGAGTGTGCTACCCGAGCTGCCACACAAATGAGGTAGTTAACAATCCCCTTGGTGGATATATAGCTATCTATAGTGACCAGCTCACGACCGGTCTGAGGCTTCCTATTCCTACTGTCTTGTCCGACATCTTGACCTTCTGGTCTGTTGGGATAACCCAGGTCATTCCGAATAGAATTCGGTCTATTTTGGGCTTCTATATTCTCTATAAATTTCTCAGCATTCCATATTCGCTTGACCTATTCCGAGCTTACTTTTTGTTGAAGCTATCAGGTCATGTTCCAGGGTGGTTTTACTTCACTCACCGAAATGGAGTTAAGCACCGTACTTGGGATCTCTTCTTCGGTGATCCCTCTTCTATCAAGGGATGAAAGTTCAATTTCTTCTTCTTGAAAATTTTGAACTTTTCTCCCCTTTTCTGGAGGCAAGGCGCTCAAGTGTCCGACCTCTATCCAGAAAATGCTCCACAGACCGAATTGGACTAAATTTTCAGTTCAGACCTTATGTTGAATGTGAAAGTATTTCCTAATGTTCTCCTCCTTGACACCCAAGTGATCACTTCTTCTTCTAGTGGGGGAAGGACCCTCACCTCTGAAAAGTTAGGTATATTTTTATATCATTCTATTCGCCATGACATCTTGATCTCCCATTCTAATATGGACTTTTTTTGTTGTGTAGTGAAGAAGTTTGCTAGTCTCCTGAACCTTTGCAGGCCTGCTAGTTCAACGCCTTCCCCAACTACCTCTCCTATCCAGGCTAGGCCAACTGCCAGTGTTTCAGTCCATCCTCCTCCTATCCAGGCCGAGCAAGCCAAGAAGAAGAAGAAGAAGACTACAACCCGAAGTGACCAGTTTGGACCCTACACTGGACCCTCCTCACTCTGGGTTAATACCATCAAGGGCAAACCCAAGTGGAAGCTCTTGTCTCGATGTGGGGTCACAGGAGCATGGCCTTACATATTGTAAAGAGTTCATCCACTACTCATGACTCTCGTCACTTCTGCCTTTCTTAGGGTCTATCCATCAATGACCAAGCTCAATTCCCAAAGGCTGCTCAAGAATTGGCTTAGGGTTCCTTTCTTCCTTAGGACCGTGACTTAATTAAGGTAGCCTCCCTTGACCGAACCGGTAGAGCTATTGTACTGGGAAGGCCCAGGTGAGCTCTTCTACTTTTATTCTGCCTCTTTAATACTGAACTGACTACTTCATGCCGAACTGACAATTCTTCTTTGTTTTTATCTTAGCGTGACCTATTTGAGGTGGAGATGGGCAAGAGGTTTGAAGACATGATACCTGCTCTGGCTAACACAATTACTCGAAGGGATGAACAGTCCAATGAGATGGAGGAGCTGAGGAAGTAGCTTGATCAGGCTCATGCCGACCTGAACCTGAAGCAGCAGAAGATGGCCTCGCTAAAGGAAATGCTGGAGGCCGCACAGCAAACTGAGGGCCAACGAGGCCATTGTCTTTGAAAATAGCAAAAGTGTGGAGGCGAAAGAATTTGTTTGGCCAGCTTAGTTCCAGAATGACCTGCGCAGACTCAATTGTGACAGCCCCACCTTCCCCTAAGGCGAACCAGAGGGGTTAGCGGACCGCCTACCCAACTCTTGCCAGGACTCAAAATATTTACCCATGGAACCGTCATTAAAAGGTATTAAGATTACTGACAAATTCTCACAAAATACAAACCCTAAAATTACATCAAGGTTACAAAGATAATAACTCCGAAATACCATAAACTTTCAAAGTCATCCACAACTTCAATCTTATACAAAAGAGAAATTCCTACAAAGGTACTAGGTTCCTCGATTCTCGCGCACCACTTCCAGACCTGTTAAGGAAAACAAAGCTTATGGGGTGAGCAAAGCCCAGTGAGGTCAAGAATTCATGCACAAGCAGGTTAAAGCGGTAACAACTCTTAACAAATCAATAACAGTAGAAAACTTGGAAATCATACAAGACAATATAAAAGAATCACCAAAAGGATACAATTTGCCGTTCCACCTTTCTGAAATTTCCACACTCATCTTCGGTCCAGTCCCAAGCCGTAGTTTCATCAGGAATGTTGACACTCTGTCAACCACTGTCTCACAGACCGTAGAAATCACTTTACTCTCACCCGTCTACTTACACCCCCTGTACCGGGCCCGCTCGTCAAGATTGCATTATCATTAAACCAAGTCGGGATGAGCGGCACCTCCTGCTTCATAGAGCGTGGTACATACTACCGCTTGGTAAATGAGACGACGAGACTACGCTCCAATCGACTTAATCAGAATCCATCCAAAACGGGAAGAGAGGTACCTCCCACTCTCTTGAGTGTGGTACATACAACCGTTTGGTCTTAACATGTCAAGGATAAGCACACGTACAAGCATTCAACAACTTCAATTCAGGTAAGGGTGAACGCGATAAAGTACACGTTCACCAAATCAAACAAGCATGCTTTTCAAACAATTTCATTACACCCAAGCAATAAATAACAGGCACTTGAACACTCCCCAACAGTTGAGAGTAAGCGAGAAAATTTAGGAGATCAAACACGTTCTTCGATGTCCACAGAATCACCTGAGATATGAAAATGCAAGCAATTAACTTTTCGATTCCAAATTAAAAGGTTTGGGAAAATCCATTTTCAAATGTGAAATGACGTGACGTGCATATACTTAGTGAACTAAACTCTCGAGAAATGCTTATAAACACTTAATATAGCAAAAGGAGTACACGCATGGGCGTTAGACGAAAAACGGACGAGAACAGAATGAAAACGGAAAACACACACTAAAAGGTGAAGAAGACAGTTTTGACACCCTGTACGCCGTTGCTCATAACTCTGGCTACAAGTATTGGATTAGAGCGCACGAGGTGCCGTTTCGAAGCTAAAAGAACAAGCTACAACTTTCATGAAGACAACTTCTGCCCAGATTCTCTCTTTTTAGGTCAAAAGTGTGGAAATAGTTCCAGAAATTTTCGTATCAGAATTTCCGATAGGCTTGATTCAAACAATCATAACTCAGCGTTCACAAATCGAAATCAAGAAATTCTAGATGCGTTGGAAAGCTAGAACGAAAGGCTATAACTTTTGTGTTTTGGTAAAAAGCCAAATCACAAAGGATCAACACGAAAAATGAAGCCAAAGTTGCTGCTTGGTCAACCCTGTTTTCCTGCTCTAAGCCCAAATGCGTTGCGTCCAACCAAAATGCACGCATGCTAATCGAATGACTCGAATGCGTTAACAAACATGCAAATGCAGCTCTTACACGTCCCACATTACCCTTGATACACACAAACACACACATAACAGTCCAAGAATTTCGGACAGCATGCATCCTCAAATTTCCATGTTTTGCTTCCAACTTGACAACCATAATTGTAACAACTCTTGAAGGGCTTTTTGCGGGGAAAAATGACAGCTTAACAATCAACATTTAAACATCAAATTCAGCCCTTAAACTAGCCAAAAAAAATAGCCACGACATTAAACAAAAATCAGAAAAAATTCACCCCCAATTTTTCCTTTCTCAAGCCGGTTTCTCCTTGGGGTTTGTGTTTCCATTTCAATCAACAATTTCCATATGATCACACACCATACATCATTATCAAGCTAAGTAACAATCTTACATGCTAGTGGGAATCCAAGAGCCCACACAACAACTTAAACCAACTTGCTAATGGGAATTCAAGAGCCCACACAACAACTTAAACCAACAAAGCTACTTAACCAACAATCACAAGCATTAACTTCTAACATTAAAGGTTGAAATCAAAAACCCTAACCCTAACCCTAACCCTAACTCATATTCATGGCTAGGCATAAACACATAGAAATCAACCAATCCAACCAGAGAATCATTTCAAAACTAAGCATGAGCATGAATCAAGCCAAAAGAACCACAAAATCCAACAATTTCATACTCTTTATCAAAATTCCAGCTTTGAAAGATAGAAGACAACCTTTTTAGTTTATGTTCTTGGTGCAACCCCAAGCTCCCAAGTGCAAGCTTCACTTCCTAGCTCCAAATCAAAATTGAATGGTTGAACTTGCAAAACTTTCCCAAGTTTTTTTTTCTTTTCTCTCTTTTTTTCTCTCTTCTTTTCCTTCTCTTTTCTCACGGTTTTTCCTTCTTCTTTTTTTCCCTTGCTTGACCGGCGCTTATGTGCTATAAAATAGCTAAGAGATAACTCCAAATAGATATTTAGTGTTTGGTCAAGGGTTGGTCAAAATTAGCATGCTAATTTACCTACCAACTTAGGTTAACTTCCTCCCTTGCCCAAGTAATTTTCTTTCCTATCAAATTAGTCCATAGGTGCTCAATTCAACTTAGTCTATCAAAACTTAATTACACCTACTTAGGTTACTAATCACTTAGGAATCTTAATCACTCTTCTTAATCATGCATTTACACACATAAAATCAAAGAGGTAAAAAACTCATAATTGGACATAAACTTTAAATTCATTTTCAAAACTAGGGTTTAACGAAACCAAACTAGGGTTTTTCACATCCAAATGAAGGCTTTATCGAAATTGAGGGTTTTCGAGATTTAGGGTTTTCGAAGCAAACTAGGGTTTAAATTTAAAATTAGGGTTTCTTAGACTTGTAAAACAAAAGAGTTAAAACAAAACACTTTGAGTAGTAAAACAAACCATTTGTGTTAAAGTGGATGTTAAATTTATAATTTAACAAAAATATGAAAATGGTATGGGTCCTCACAACCTTCCCCCCTTAAAAGAATTTCGTTCTCGAAATTCATACCTGGATTAAAGAACAGCTCAGGATACTTTCTCCTTATATCCTCTTCAACTTCCCACGTAGCTTCCTCGACATCATGGTTCTTCCACAAGATCTTCACTAAAGGGATTTGCTTATTCCTCAACTCTTTGGTTTTTCGATCTAAAAGCTTCACTGGTTTCTCTTCATTGGTTAAAGCTTCATCAAGTTCTATATCCTCTGGTTGGAGTATGTGAGAAGGATGTGGGTGGTATTTCTTAAGAAACGACACATGAAACACGTTATGAATACGGGATAGGCTGGTTGGTAAATCCAACTTGTAAGCTACCTTTCCGACCCGCTCAAGAATGGTGTACGGTCCCACATATCTTGGTTGTAATTTCTTTCCTTTTCCTGCCATCAAACTTGCCTTTAAAGGGGTAATTCTAAGAAAAACTTGATCTCCTACCTCGAACTCCAAATCTTTTCTCCTATTGTCGTAACTCTTTTGACGGCTTTGGGCAGTTAAAATTCTCTACCGAATTAACTTGACCTTTTCGCGAGCTTCTTCCATCCAAGGGATCGTAGTTGGATCTAAGGCTTTCTTTTCCCCTACTTCATCCCAGTAAATCGGTGATCGACATTTACGACCATAAAGAGCTTCATATGTGGCCATTTGTATGGATGAATGAAAACTATTATTATAAGCGAATTCTACCAAGGTCAAATATTGACTCCAACCAACCCCAAAGTCCAGAACACAAGTCCTCAACATGTCCTCAAGAGTTTGAATCGTCCTTTCTGATTGACTGTCAGTTTGAGGATGGTAAGTAGTACTGAGATTTAGCTTAGTCCCTAATGTTTCTTGCATCTTTTGCCAGAATCTCGACACAAACCGCGGATCTCGATCCGACACTATGCTCACAGAGATACCATGCAACCTTTTGACCTCATCCATATACAATTTGGCCAGTTTCTCCATCAAGTACTTCATGCTTATGGGCAAGAAATGCGTAGACTTAGTCAGACGGTCTACGATAACCCAAATTGCATCATAAGCTCTTTGCGTTCTTGGCAACCCCGATACAAAATCCATGGTAATATGCTCCCATTTCCACACGGGCACCTCTAATGGTTGTAATAACCCAGAGGGCTTCTGATGTTTTGCCTTAACTCTCTGACATACCAGGCATGTCTGAACAAACTGGGCTATTTCCTTCTTCATGCCTTCCAACCAGTAAAGACTTTTCAAATCTTGGTACATCTTATTTCCTCCAGGGTATACTGTATACTTAGAACGATAGGCTTCTTCCAATATTTCCCTTTTCAGTTCCTCATCCTTTGGTACCACCAATCGATTTCGATACCTAAGAACTCCTTCCGCTCCGATATTGAAATCCGCAGTCTCCTTTTTCTGGACCTTCTCCAACCACTTTTGTACTTCTGGATCCTTCTTTTGCACTTCTTTAATCCTATCCAATAGTGTAGATCTTAGTACAATGTTTCCTAGCACAACCTTCTCAGATTGTAGACGGGGATTCCAAACACTAATCTCCTCTAACATGTGCCATTCCTTCACCATCAAGCCAGCTACTTGTACCTTTCGGCTCAAAGCATCAGCTACTACATTAGCTTTCTCAGGGTGGTACTTAATTGTGCAATCATAATCCTCCAAAAATTCCACCCATCTACGCTGCCTCAAATTCAATTCTTTCTGAGAAAATAGATATTTAAGGCTCTTATGGTCGGTGAAAACCTCAAACGTTACCCCATATAAGTAATGTCTTCACTTACGTGAATGCAAACACTCTGACTAATTCCATATCATGGGTTGGATAATTTTGCTCGTGAGGTTTCAACTTCTGTGAAGCGTAGGCTATAACCCGCTCATTTTGCATCAACACACAACTTAACCCTTCTTTCGATGCGTCTGTGAACACCACATACCCATCTTTTCCATTGGGCAGCGCCAACACTGGTGCCTCAGTCAACCGTCTCTTCAATTCCTGAAAACTCCCTTCACACTTAGCGTCTCATATAAACTTGCTATGCTTTCTGGTTAACTCAGTCATGGGTCCCGCTATTTTGGAGAAATCCTTAATGAACCGACGATAATAACCAGCTAAACCTAAGAAACTCCGAACCTCCGTTGGATTCTCGGGTTGTTTCCATTTTGACACCGCTTCCACCTTAGTTGGGTCTACTGTGATTCCATCTTTAGAAATTATATGACCCAGAAATGCCACTTCCTCCAGCCAAAATTCACACTTACTGAATTTCGCGTACAACTGATGTTCTCTCAGGGTTTGCAGCACTATTTTCAAATGTCGTTCATGATCCTCTCAAGTCTTAGAAAATACTAGAATGTCATCGATAAACACCACTACAAATTGATCCAAGTAAGACTTGAAGACTCGATGCATCAAATCCATGAACGCGGCTGGTGCATTTGTCAACCCAAATAGCATTACCGCGAATTCAAAATGCCCGTACGTCGAGTTAAAAGCTGTCTTGGGTATGTCCTCTTCTCGAATCCTCAATTGATAGTAACCCTGTTTGAGATCCAACTTAGAGTACACCTCCACTCCCTATAACTGATCGAAAAGCTCATCGATGTGTGGTAAGGGGTATTTATTCTTAATGGTAACGTCGTTCAAACCCCCATAGTCTATACACAAACTTAGGCTTCCGTCCTTCTTTTCAACAAACAACACCGGTGCACCCCACGGTGAATCGCTCTCTTTGATAAAATCCCGTTCCAGCAAATCCTGTAATTGAAGTTTCAATTCCTTTAATTCGGCTGGAGCCATCCTATATGGCGACCTGGAAATAGGCGCTGTCCCCGGAGTCACCTCAATCTTAAAAGCTATTTCCCTCTCAGGTGGTAAAGATTTTAGTTCTTCAGGGAACACATCAGGAAATTCTCTCACCACCGGTACGTCTTCCAACTTTACCTTATCCCCAGGAGTATTGATCAGAAAAGCTAAGAATCCTTTCGCTCCCTTATTCAGCAATTTCCTAACTCGGATTCCTGAAATAAGAGTTGAAGATGCTAATCTACCCCGTACAGCTAGCTTTAAGGTTGGCTCTCCCGGTACATGCAATTCTACTATTTTCGTCTTACAATCAAGTTGGGCATGATGATGGGCTAACCAATCCATCCCTAAAATAACGTTATAGCCCTTGATTTCTAGACTCATCAGGTCCACTAGCAATTTTCGCTCGCCAATCCAAATGTCGCAATTTCTATAAACCGAGCTAGATAACAGTCTCTGATTCCCAGTAGGCGTACTAACCACTAAATCATACGGGAGGTTTTCAGGTTTAACATCCACGCCCTTGATGAAGGTAGGGTTTACAAAGGAATGGGTTGCCCCGAGATCAATTAAAACTTTTGCTAAACGGTGAAATATGGGAATTGTACATTCAATAACCTCTATAGGATCAGGGACCTGGTGCTGGTCCATAGCATACACTCTGGCGGCCACTCTCGGGCTATTGTCTCCTACACTTGACTGTTTGGAGGTCGACCTAGCAGATGATTGTGAGCTACCTCCTGCACGACGAGCTGTCGGACAGTTGGCAATCTGATGCTCGGTACTCCCTCAACTTAAGTATTTTCCCGCTTTCCTCCAACAATCATCTATGGTGTGGTTCGGTTTTCCACAATATCCACACCCTACCTGAGGAGTCAACACGGAACCTCCTTGTGTTGTAGTTCGAGCCTGGCCACGCCCCCCAGTGGCTTCTCTTGCCATAGATCCTCTAGATGCTCCTGCTAATCGCACTCCTCCAGAACTCCTTCCAGCTTTAGGGGCCGACACATTTCTATCCACCGGCCCTACTCCGCTACCACTCGGGGCGTTTCTTTTCTTTGCATGAAAAGCTCTCATTTGAAGTCTAGCACTTTTCACCCTTTGGGCTTTTTCCAAAGCATTAGAGACCGGACACTTGTGTGGCTACGTGGATCTCTTCACTGTCCTATGTGTGAAATCTCCACCAAGTCCAAGGAAGTCTTAATAGATTGAGGTAATTTTCTTGAACTAACTCTATGTTACAGGATTTAATCAAAGGATGATCTACTAAAAGGAATAAAAAATTTTAAATTTCCACTACATTTATCTCTATGATTCCTTATAGTGGTATCAGAGCCAACTTTGATTAATCCATGTAAATTTTTTATTTAATTGTCATGTATGTCAAATTAGATTTGATTATATGCAGTTCAAGAGTTTTAAAAAAATTATAGTTTTGATGAAAATTAAATTTTTTGAAAGGTTTCAAAAATTTGATGATTTTTTCGAATGAATTTTCTTGAAAAAGTTGTTTTTCAGCACATGAAAATTCATGGAGAAGGATGGACTGTTGATGATGAAAATTAAATCTTTGGAATTTCAAATATTTGATAATTTTTTTCAATTGAATTTTCTTGAAAAAGTTGCTTTTCACCACATGAAAATTGATGGAGAATGATGGACTGTTGATAATAAAGGATGAATCAGTAAGAATGAGAGAAGTTGTTCTGGCCAATGTTGAAGGCCATGAATTAGTCACGTTAATGTGATAAATCATTGGTTATGCATCATTGCATTAAACAATGTATTCTATTGTTTCAATTGTGTCAATTCGTTGGTATATAAGTTCCTATTATATTGGTAGTTGAAAGTGTAGAGAACCTGACTCGCCGAACGGGATCTGACGATCGTCCTCGGGATGAGCTGAGCTGAGCTGAACTACAAGCACAAAACGGGACTAACTTCCTGTTGTAACTCCAACGCTCAAGTAAGTTGGGAATCTTTTGAGAGAAATGAGTAGGAAAAATAAAATAATAATTATTGTGTACCTTGTAATGGTATTACCTGCCTACTTATAAACAACCACGAGATAAGGGACCAGGAGTTATTATTGATTTCAAATACTATTTTAGATAGCGACAAGAATTATTTCCTGACTTGAGATGATAAGGTTTAGTAAGAGTTCTTGTCTATCTAAACAACTCACTCCCTTCTTGAAACACTTTAGTTCGGGTGTGGTCTGTTTGGCCATCCCGACCAAATAGACAAAACAGACTTGGCACATGTGTCATGTTTATTCACAACTCTTATAATAGACCCCAAGACTAGATTCATTTTCCCATTAAATAAATTTAGTTTTGTTTCATTTCTACACATGGCAATTCAGCATTTGTTAAATGTGGGTGCACTCATGACCCTGACGGTTCCCGCAACATGTCCCTTCCGGTCACTTCATACCCATTTCATTTAATGCATCATGATTGCATTAGTTCAAATTTCAAAAAGATCGTTGAGCTCCTGCCCTTACTCTTCTATAAATAGGGAGGACCACGGTCACTTTAACACTTTCACTTTCACTCTTCAACTCTCTCTCTCTCTCTCTCTCTCTCTCTCTCTCTATGGCTTGAGTTCTGTCGATCTTGTTCAGTTCAACTTATTCAATTCGGTCTCTAGAAGAGTCTGCTTCTTAGCCTCCCTTCTTTTACTAGGAAGTCCTTCTTTTCTTACCTTTTATATCTTCTTCTAAGCATTCTAATATTACTACTTCAGCACTTAGGCGTAGGGCAGTTCGACGAGTAGCACCTGTAGAAGTAGTTTCCTCTAGTTCTTCTTCTTCTTCCTCTAGTCCATCCTCAGGTTCAGAGTATCTACCATCTCCTCCTCACTCCCCAATAGAAATGATGAGTTCCCTTGAACCTGTTCCCCTGGAGATTGTACCCCTAGCCACCGAAGTGATTCCTCCTGCTCAAGTGGAAGGTGCAGGCGGTGCCTAATAGGGTATTGGTCTAGTTCAAGCCGAACAGGAGGCCATCCCTGAGGCTACCAAATAGGGTACGAATATTGACTTTGGGGAAGCTGGGAGTATCCCTTCTACATCGATCAGGCCAAAGTGGATAGATTGGTTCAATTGTATTCTATTCCCTCTGAGTGTGCTACCCGAGCTGCCACACAAATGAGGTAGTTAACAATCCCCTTGGTGGATATATAGCTATCTATAGTGACCAGCTCACGACCGGTCTGAGGCTTCCTATTCCTACTGTCTTGTCCGACATCTTGACCTTCTGGTCTGTTGGGATAACCCAGGTCATTCCGAATAGAATTCGGTCTATTTTGGGCTTCTATATTCTCTATAAATTTCTCAGCATTCCATATTCGCTTGACCTATTCCGAGCTTACTTTTTGTTGAAGCTATCAGGTCATGTTCCAGGGCGGTTTTACTTCACTCACCGAAATGGAGTTAAGCACCGTACTTGGGATCTCTTCTTCGGTGATCCCTCTTCTATCAAGGGATGGAAGTTCAATTTCTTCTTCTTGAAAATTTTGAACTTTTCTCTCCTTTTCTGGAGGCAAGGCGCTCAAGTGTCCGACCTCTATCCAGAAAATGCTCCACAGACCGAATTGGACTAAATTTTCAGTTCAGTCCTTATGTTGAATGTGAAAGTATTTCCTAATGTTCTCCTCCTTGACACCCAAGTGATCACTTCTTCTTCTAGTGGGGGAAGGACCCTCACCTCTGAAAAGTTAGGTATATTTTTATATCATTCTATTCGCCATGACATCTTGATCTCCCATTCTAATATGGACTTTTTTTGTTGTGTAGTGAAGAAGTTTGCTAGTCTCCTGAACCTTTGCAGGCCTGCTAGTTCAACGCCTTCCCCAACTACCTCTCCTATCCAGGCTAGGCCAACTGCCAGTGTTTCAGTCCATCCTCCTCCTATCCAGGCCGAGCAAGCCAAGAAGAAGAAGAAGAAGACTACAACCCGAAGTGACCAGTTTGGACCCTACACTGGACCCTCCTCACTACGGGGTTAATACTACTGAAGGGCAAACCCAAGTGGAAGCTCTTGTCTCGATGTGGGGTCACAGGAGCATGGCCTTACATATTGTAAAGAGTTCATCCACTACTCATGACTCTCGTCACTTCTGCCTTTCTTAGGGTCTATCCATCAATGACCAAGCTCAATTCCCAAAGGCTGCTCAAGAATTGGCTTAGGGTTCCTTTCTTCCTTAGGACCGTGACTTAATTAAGGTAGCCTCCCGCACTGAACTGGTAGAGCGCTATTGTACTGGGAAGGCCCAGGTGAGCTCTTCTACTTTTATTCTCGCCTCTTTAATACTGAACTGACTACTTCATGCCGAACTGACAATTCTTCTTTGTTTTTATCTTAGCGTGACCTATTTGAGGTGGAGATGGGCAAGAGGTTTGAAGACATGATACCTGCTCTGGCTAACACAATTACTCGAAGGGATGAACAGTCCAATGAGATGGAGGAGCTGAGGAAGTAGCTTGATCAGGCTCATGCCGACCTGAACCTGAAGCAGCAGAAGATGGCCTCGCTAAAGGAAATGCTGGAGGCCGCACAGCAAACTGTGGCCAAACTGAGGGCCAACGAGGCCATTGTCTTTGAAAATAGCAAAAGTGTGGAGGCGAAAGAATTTGTTTGGCCAGCTTAGTTCCAGAATGACCTGCGCAGACTCAATTGTGACAGCCCCACCTTCCCCTAAGGCGAACCAGAGGGGTTAGCGGACCGCCTACCCAACTCTTGCCAGGACTCAAAATATTTACCCATGGAACCGTCATTAAAAGGTATTAAGATTACTGACAAATTCTCACAAAATACAAACCCTAAAATTACATCAAGGTTACAAAGATAATAACTCCGAAATACCATAAACTTTCAAAGTCATCCACAACTTCAATCTTATACAAAAGAGAAATTCCTACAAAGGTACTAGGTTCCTCGATTCAAGCACCACTTCCACTTAAGGAAAACAAAGCTTATGGGGTGAGCAAAGCCCAGTGAGGTCAAGAATTCATGCACAAGCAGGTTAAAGCGGTAACAACTCTTAACAAATCAATAACAGTAGAAAACTTGGAAATCATACAAGACAATATAAAAGAATCACCAAAAGGATACAATTTGCCGTTCCACCTTTCTGAAATTTCCACACTCATCTTCGGTCCAGTCCCAAGCCGTAGTTTCATCAGGAATGTTGACACTCTGTCAACCACCGCCTCACGCATCGTAGAAATCACTTTACTCTCACCCGTCTACTTACACCCCCTATACCGGGCCCGCTCGTCAAGATTGCATTATCATTAAACCAAGTCGGGATGAGCGGCACCTCCTGCTTCATAGAGCGTGGTACATACTACCGCTTGGTAAATGAGTCGACGAGACTACGCTCCAATCGACTTAATCAGAATCCAACCAAAACGGGAAGAGAGGTACCTCCCACTCTCTTGAGTGTGGTACATACAACCGTTTGGTCTTAACATGTCAAGAATAAGCACACGTACAAGCATTCAACAACTTCAATTAGGTGGGGTGAACGCGATAAAGTACACGCTCACCAAATCAAACAAGCATGCTTTTCAAACAATTTCATTACACCCAAGCAATAAATAACAGGCACTTGAACACTCCCCAACAGTTGAGAGTAAGCAAGAAAATTTAGGAGATCAAACACGTTCTTCGATGTCCACAGAATCACCTGAGATATGAAAATGCAAGCAATTAACTTTTCGATTCCAAATTAAAAGGTTTGGGAAAATCCATTTTCAAATGTGAAATGACGTGACGTGCATATACTTAGTGAACTAAACTCTCGAGAAATGCTTATAAACACTTAATATAGCAAAAGGAGTACACGCATTGGCGTTAGACGAAAAACGGACGAGAGCGGAACGAAAACGGAAAACACACACTAAAAGGTGAAGAAGACAGTTTTGACACCCTGTACGCCGTTGCTCATAACTCTGGCTACAAGTATTGGATTAGAGCACACGAGGTGCCGTTTCAAGCTAAAAGAACAAGCTACAACTTTCATGAAGACAACTTCTGCCCAGATTCTCTCTTTAGGTCAAAGTGTGGAAATAGTTCCAGAAATTTTCGTGTCAGAATTTCCGATAGGCTTGATTCAAACAATCATAACTCAGCGTTCACAAATCGAAATCAAGAAATTCCAGATGCGTTGGAAAGCTAGAACAAAAGGCTATAACTTTCGAGTTTTGGTAAAAAGCCAAATCACAAAGGATCAACACGAAAAATGAAGCCAAAGTTGCTGCTTGGTCAACCCTGTTTTCCTGCTCTAAGCCCAAATGCGTTGCGTCCCACCAAAACGCACGCATGCTAATCCAATGACTCGAATGCGTTAACAAACATGCAAATGCAGCTCTTACACGTCCCACATTACCCTTGATACACACAAACACACACATAACAGTCCAAGAATTTCGGACAGCATGCATCCTCAAATTTCCATGTTTTGCTTCCAACTTGACAACCATAATTGTAACAACTCTTGAAGGGCTTTTTGCGGGGAAAAATGACAGCTTAACAATCAACATTTAAACATCAAATTCAGCCCTTAAACTAGCCAAAAAAAATAGCCACGACATTAAACAAAAATCAGAAAAAATTCACCCCCAATTTTTCCTTTCTCAAGCCGGTTTCTCCTTGGGGTTTGTGTTTCCATTTCAATCAACAATTTCCATATGATCACACACCATACATCATTATCAAGCTAAGTAACAATCTTACATGCTAGTGGGAATCCAAGAGCCCACACAACAACTTAAACCAACTTGCTAATGGGAATTCAAGAGCCCACACAACAACTTAAACCAACAAAGCTACTTAACCAACAATCACAAGCATTAACTTCTAACATTAAAGGTTGAAATCAAAAACCCTAACCCTAACCCTAACCCTAACTCATATTCATGGCTAGGCATAAACACATAGAAATCAACCAATCCAATCCGTAGAATCATTTCAAAAACTAAGCATGAGCATGAATCAAGCCAAAAGAACCACAAAATCCAACAATTTCATACTCTTTATCAAAATTCCAGCTTTGAAAGATAGAAGACAACCTTTTTAGTTTATGTTCTTGGTGCAACCCCAAGCTCCCAAGTGCAAGCTTCACTTCCTAGCTCCAAATCAAAATTGAATGGTTGAACTTGCAAAACTTTCCCAAGTTTTTTTTTCTTTTCTCTCTTTTTTTCTCTCTTCTTTTCCTTCTCTTTTCTCACGGTTTTTCCTTCTTCTTTTTTTCCCTTGCTTGACCGGCCCTTATGTGCTATAAAATAGCTAAGAGATAACTCCAAATAGATATTTAGTGTTTGGTCAAGGGTTGGTCAAAATTAGCATGCTAATTTACCTACCAACTTAGGTTAACTTCCACCCTTGCCCAAGTAATTTTCTTTCCTATCAAATTAGTCCATAGGTGCTCAATTCAACTTAGTCTATCAAAACTTAATTACACCTACTTAGGTTACTAATCACCTAGGAATCTTAATCACTCTTCTTAATCATGCATTTACACACATAAAATCAAAGAGGTAACAAACTCATAATTGGACATAAACTTTAAATTCATTTTCAAAACTAGGGTTTAACGAAACCAAACTAGGGTTTTTCACATCCAAATGAGGGCTTTATCGAAATTGAGGGTTTTCGAGATTTAGGGTTTTCGAAGCAAACTAGGGTTTAAATTTAAAATTAGGGTTTCTTAGACTTGTAAAACAAAAGAGTTAAAACAAAACACTTTGAGTAGTAAAACAAACCATTTGTGTTAAAGTGGATGTTAAATTTATAATTTAACAAAAATATGAAAATGGTATGGGTCCTCACAACCTTCCCCCCTTAAAAGAATTTCGTTCTCGAAATTCATACCTGAATTAAAGAACAGCTCAGGATACTTTCTCCTTATATCCTCTTCAACTTCCCACGTAGCTTCCTCGACATCATGGTTCTTCCACAAGATCTTCACTAAAGGGATTTGCTTATTCCTCAACTCTTTGGTTTTTCGATCTAAAAGCTTCACTGGTTTCTCTTCATTGGTTAAAGCTTCATCAAATTCTATATCCTCTGGTTGGAGTATGTGAGAAGGATGTGGGTGGTATTTCTTAAGAAACGACACATGAAACACGTTATGAATACGGGATAGGCTGGTTGGTAAATCCAACTTGTAAGCTACCTTTCCGACCCGCTCAAGAATGGTGTACGGTCCCACATATCTTGGTTGTAATTTCTTTCCTTTTCCTGCCATCAAACTTGCCTTTAAAGGGGTAATTCTAAGAAAAACTTGATCTCCTACCTCGAACTCCAAATCTTTTCTCCTATTGTCTGCGTAACTCTTTTGACGGCTTTGGGCAGTTAAAATTCTCTACCGAATTAACTTGACCTTTTCGCGAGCTTCTTCCATCCAAGGGATCGTAGTTGGATCTAAGGCTTTCTTTTCCCCTACTTCATCCCAGTAAATCGGTGATCGACATTTACGACCATAAAGAGCTTCATATGTGGCCATTTGTATGGATGAATGAAAACTATTATTATAAGCGAATTCTACCAAGGTCAAATATTGACTCCAACCAACCCCAAAGTCCAGAGCACAAGTCGTCAACATGTCCTCAAGAGTTTGAATCGTCCTCTCTGATTGACTGTTAGTTTGAGAATGGTAAGTAGTACTGAGATTTAGCTTAGTCCCTAATGTTTCTTGCATCTTTTGCCAGAATCTCGACACAAACCGCGGATCTCGATCCGACACTATGCTCACAGAGATACCATGCAACCTTTTGACCTCATCCATATACAATTTGGCCAGTTTCTCCATCAAGTACTTCATGCTTATGGGCAAGAAATGCGTAGACTTAGTCAGACGGTCTACGATAACCCAAATTGCATCATAAACTCTTTTATGCTTTGCAACCCGATACAAAATCCATGGTAATATGCTCCCATTTCCACACGGGCACCTCTAATGGTTGTAATAACCCAGAGGGCTTCTGATGTTTTGCCTTAACTCTCGACATACCGCATGTCTCGAACAAATCTGGCTATTTCCTTCTTCATGCCTTCCAACCAGTAAAGACTTTTCAAATCTTGGTACATCTTATTTCCTCCAGGTATATCAGATACTTAGAACGATAGGCTTCTTCCAATATTTCCTTTTCGTTCCTCATCCTTGTACCACCAATCGATTGATACCTAAGAACTCCTTCCTCATATTGAAATCCAGCTCTTTTTTCGGACCTTCTCCAACCACTTTTGTACTTCTGGATCCTTCTTTTGCACTTCTTTAATCCTATCCAATAGTGTAGATCTTAGTACAATGTTTCCTAGCACAACCTTCTCGACAGATTGGGATTCCAAACACTAATCTCCTCTAACATGTGCCATTCCTTCACCATCAAGCCAGCTACTTGTACCTTTCGGCTCAAAGCATCAGCTACTACATTAGCTTTCTCAGGGTGGTACTTAATTGTGCAATCATAATCCTCCAAAAATTCCACCCATCTACGCTGCCTCAAATTCAATTCTTTCTGAGAAAATAGATATTTAAGGCTCTTATGGTCGGTGAAAACCTCAAACGTTACCCCATATAAGTAATGTCTTCACTTACGTAATGCAAACACTACGGCAGCTAATTCCATATCATGGGTTGGATAATTTTGCTCGTGAGGTTTCAACTTCTGTGAAGCGTAGGCTATAACCCGCTCATTTTGCATCAACACACAACTTAACCCTTCTTTCGATGCGTCTGTGAACACCACATACCCATCTTTTCCATTGGGCCAACACTGGTGCCTCAGCCAACCGTCTCTTCAATTCCTGAAAACTCCCTTCACACTTAGCATGCCTCATATAAACTTGTATGCTTTCGGTTAACTCGGTCATGGGTCCCTATTTTGAGAAATCCTTAATGAACCGACGATAATAACCAGCTAAACCTAAGAAACTCCGAACCTCCGTTGGATTCTCGGGTTGTTTCCATTTTGACACCGCTTCCACCTTAGTTGGGTCTACTATGATTCCATCTTTAGAAATTATATGACCCAGAAATGCCACTTCCTCCAGCCAAAATTCACACTTACAATTTCGCATAACCGATGTTCTCTCAGGGTTTGCAGCACTATCTTCAAATGTCGTTCATGATCCTCTCAAGTCTTAGAAAATACTAGAATGTCATCGATAAACACCACTACAAATTGATCCAAGTAAGGCTTGAAGACTCGATGCATCAAATCCATGAACGCGGCTGGTGCATTTGTCAACCCAAATAGCATTACCGCGAATTCAAAATGCCCGTATCGAAGTTAAAAGTGTCTTGGGTATGTCCTCTTCTCAATCCTCAATTGATAGTAACCTGCTTGAGATCCAACTTAGAGTACACCTCCACTCCCTATAACTGATCGAAAAGCTCATCGATGTGTGGTAGAGGGTATTTATTCTTAATGGTAACGTCGTTCAAACCCCCATAGTCTATACACAAACTTAGGCTTCCGTCCTTCTTTTTAACAAACAACACCGGTGCACCCCACGGTGAATCGCTCTCTTTGATAAAACCCCGTTCCAGCAAATCCTGTAATTGAAGTTTCAATTCCTTTAATTCGGCTGGAGCCATCCTATATGGCGACCTGGAAATAGGCGCTGTCCCCGGAGTCACCTCAATCTTAAAAGCTATTTCCCTCTCAGGTGGTAAAGATTTTAGCTCTTCAGGGAACACATCAGGAAATTCTCTCACCACCGGTACGTCTTCCAACTTTACCTTATCCCCAGGAGTATTGATCAGAAAAGCTAAGAATCCTTTCGCTCCCTTATTCAGCAATTTCCTAACTCGGATTCCTGAAATAAGAGTTGAAGATGCTAATCTACCCCGTACAGCTAGCTTTAAGGTTGGTTCTCCCGGTACATGCAATTCTACTATTTTCGTCTTACAATCAAGTTGGGCATGATGATGGGCTAACCAATCCATCCCTAAAATAACGTCATAGCCCTTGATTTCTAGACTTATCAGGTCCACTAGCAATTTTCGCTCGCCAATCCAAATGTCGCAATTTCTATAAACCGAGCTAGATAACAGTCTCTGATTCCCAGTAGGCGTACTAACCACTAAATCATACGGGAGGTTTTCAGGTTTAACATCCACGCCCTTGATGAAGGTAGGGTTTACAAAGGAATGGGTTGCCCCGAGATCAATTAAAACTTTTGCTAAACGGTGAAATATGGGAATTGTACATTCAATAACCTCTATAGGATCAGGGACCTGGTGCTGGTCCATAGCATACACTCTGGCGGCCACTCTCGGGCTATTGTCTCCTACACTTGACTGTTTGGAGGTCGACCTAGCAGATGATTGTGAGCTACCTCACCCACGACGTAGTCAGCTATAACTGATGCTCGGTACTCCCTCAACTTAAGTATTTTCCCGCTTTCCTCCAACAATCATCTATGGTGTGGTTCGGTTTTCCACAATATCCACACCTACCTGAGGAGTCAACACGGAACCTCCTTGTGTTGTAGTTCGAGCCTTGCCACGCCCCCCAGTGGCTTCTCTTGCCATAGATCCTCTAGATGCTCCCCGCTAATCAGACTCCTCCGTAACTCCTTCCAGCTTTAGTCGACACATTTCTATCCACTGCCCTACTCATACCACTTGCTTTTCTTTGCATGAAAAGCTCTCATTTGAAGTCTAGCACTTTTCACCCTTGGCTTTTTCCAAAACCTCGTAAAGTATTAATTTGGGCCGCTAGAGCCTCTTGAATTTCAACATTAAGCCTCTATACTAATCGCTAATCCTTCTTCGATCCAAGTTACTAACTCCTGCAAAGTTGAGAGTTTGAACTGGTCTCATAATCAGCCACACCCATTGTTCCTGCCTCGCCTAATGAAATCGCCCTCTCTTTTCTCTTGATCATAGAGGTAAAACTTCTCATCAAACTCCCTTTTGAAATTCGCCCAAGTCCATGGGGTCTGCTCTCTCTCCTATTTAGCTCTAATGACGTTCCATCACGACCTAGCTGGACCCTCAAATTGAAAGGTGAACATCACCCGCCTCTCCTCGATAATTCAAGACAAGAAAATGTCAGCCATCCTCTCAACCAACCCTCCGTAATGTATCGCCCCTCCTAGAAACTTAGGTGGCATGAACTTAAGGAAACGCTCCAGGGCTCTATCTTCTCCATGCTCAGGCCTTATAGGTTGGTTTTGTTGACCAGGGCCTTGATTATCAGCCAGACGCTCCAAGATGTCGGGCCATTCTATTGATAGTCCGAGCTATCTGGTCTACATCTCCACCACCCGCCACCTTTTCTCCCCGGCCAAGACGGGCGCCTCGAGGGTTGAGATCACGCCATGCTCTCGCTTCGACCTCGACCTTAGGCTTCCATAGTCCTAACGATGTCTAAATGCAACATGAAAATAATTACACAAGAGAAAATGTCTTAAAACCAACATTCAAGATTAGAACCATTGGGATTAACGATAATGAACATATATTAACATATGCAAAATTTACAGGTGGGTACAAGTCATGGGGTATGTTCAAAATACAGCACACCCGTGCCAGCAAAATACAGTTAGTCATGCAATTAAAGTCACAGGTTTCGCGAGCCTCACCCCAGCTAATCCTTAGACAAAAACAAAAGTCAAAAGATTGCACTCCTAATCTAGCTCTCGGCCGAGCCGCTAGTCTGAGCCTCCTCAACTGGCTTTTCCTCCACCGTTTCCTCTTCAGAGGGGTCCTCAACCGACTCCTCCTCAACCGGTTCCTCTCCAGAGGGGTTCTCAACCGGCTCCTCCTCAACTGGTTCCTCTCCAGAGGGGTCCTCATGAGCCGAACCCTCATCTCCAACTGGCACTTCCTCCACATCGGCTACCTCCTCCAATAATATGGTAGCGTCATCCAATACCCTAGCAGTCCGTTCCCGAGCCTCGTTGACCACCCTAGTCAACCGAGCTCTGAGCCTCTGAACCTCGTCATGAGCGGCCTCAGCCCTGGCCCGCTCCGCAACCACTTCATCTTCAAGCTCTATAATTCTAAGCCCTTGGCTGTCTTCTAAAACCCGCAAACCCTCATTTTCATCAGCTAGCACTCTGTTTTGATTCAATAGCTACCGACGCTCATCGTCGATAGACAATAGTAACTCATTAGGGTAAGAAAACGTCTCCCTACAGGGACAGCGGGGAGACCTCCTTGGGGAGTATCGAATGAGAGGCCCTCCACCAAGCACTCAGTAGCAGATAGCCCTAAGAGGTCCTACGTGACCATTAGCCTCGCCATTACCGATAGCCCCATTAGTCTCAGGTCCACCATTTCCGCCCTCCATGCCTACAAAACAACCATAACCCACTGTTAGAATCTCAAAGTCACTACTTACGCACTACTTACTCAAAACATTCACTTAAGGCCTAACAAATGTAGTTCCATTTTCAGAAGTAAAATTCCCAAAAGTTTCCAAACAGATCTCAAACCTAGGCTCTGATACCAACTGTGACAGCCCCACTTTTCCCTAAGGCGAACCAGAGGGGTTAGCGGATCGCCTACCCAACTCTCGCCAGGACTCAAAATATTTACCCATGGAACCGTCGTTAAAAGGTATTAAGATTACTGACAAATTCTCACAAAATACAAACCCTAAAATTACATCAAGGTTACAAAGATAATAACTCCGAAATACCATAAACTTTCAAAGTCATCCATAACTTCAATCTTATACAAAAGAGAAATTCCCACAAAGGTACTAGGTTTCGACTTCACAAGACCACTTCCAAACCTGTTAAGGAAAACAAAGCTTATGGGGTGAGCAAAGCCCAATGAGGTCAAGAATTCATGCACAAGCAGGTTAAAGCGGTAACAACTCTTAACAAATCAATAACAAATCAATAACAGTAGAAAACTTGGAAATCATACAAGACAATATAAAAGAATCACCAAAAGGATACAATTTGCGCTCCACCTTCTCTGAAATTTCCACACTCATCTTCGTCCAGCCCCATGCCAGTAGTTTCATCGTGAATGTTGACACTCGTCAACCACCGCCTCACGTATCAGAAATCACTTTACTCTCACCCGCCTACTTACACCCTCACGCCCGCCAAGATTGCATTATCATTAAACCAAGTCGGATGAGCGGCACCTCCCCGCTTCAGAGCATGGTACATACTACCGCTTGGTAAATGAGTCGACGATACTACGCTCCAATCGACTTAATCAGAATCCAACCAAAACGGGAGAGAGGCACCTCCCACCTCTTGAGTGTGGTACATACAACCGTTTGATCTTAACATGTCAAGAACAAGCACACGTACAAGCATTCAACAACTTCAATTCAGGTAAGGGTGAACGCGATAAAGTACACGTTCACCAAATCAAACAAGCATGCTTTTCAAATAATTTCATTACACCCAAGCAATAAACAACAAGCACTTGAACACTCACCAACAGTTGAGAGTAAGCGAGAAAATTTAGGAGATCAAACACGTTTTTCGATGTCCACAGAATCACCTGAGATATGAAAATGCAAGCAATTAACTTTTCGATTCCAAATTAAAAGGTTTGGGAAAATCAATTTTCAAATGTGAAATGACGTGACGTGCATATACTTAGTGAACTAAACTCTCGAGAAATGCTTATAAACACTTAATATAGCAAAAGGAGTACACGCATGGGCGTTAGACGAAAAACGGACGAGAGCGGAACGAAAACGGAAAACACACACTAAAAGGTGAAGAAGACAATTTTGACACCCTGTACGCCGTTGCTCATAACTCCGGCTGCAAGTATCGGATTAGAGCGTTTCGAAGCTAAGAGAACAAGCTACAACTTTTATGAAGGCAACTTCTACCCAGATTCTCTCTTTCTAGGTCAAAAGTGCGGAAAAAATTTCAGAAATTTTCGTGTCAGAATTTCCGATAGGCTTGATTCAAACAATCATAACTCAGCGCTCACAAATCCAAATCAACAAATTCCAGATGCGTTGGAAAGCTAGAACGAAAGGCTATAACTTTCGCGTTTTGGTAAAAAGCCAAATCACAAAGGATCAGCACGAAAAATGAAGCTAAAGTTGCTGCTTGGTCAACCCTGTTTTCCTGCTCTAAGCCCAAATGCGTTGCATCCGACCAAAACGCACGCATGCTAATCCAATGACTCGAATGCGTTAACAAACATGCAAATGCAGCTCTTACACGTCCCACATTACCCTCGATACAGACAAACACACACACAACAATCCAAGAATTTCGGACAGCATGCATCCTCAAATTTCCAGGTTTTGCTTCCAACTTGACAACCATAATCGCAACAACTCTTGAAGGGCTTTTTGCGGGGAAAAATGACAGCTTAACAATCAACATTTAAACATCAAATTCAGCCCTTAAACTAGCCAAAAATATAGCCATGACATTAAACAAAAATAAAAAAAAATTCACCCCCAATTTTTCCTTTCTCAAGCCGGTTTCTCCTTGGGGTTTATGTTTCCATTTCAATCAACAATTTCCATATGATCACACACCATACATCATTATCAAGCTAAGCAACAATATTACATGCTAGTGGAAATCCAAGAGCCCACAAAACAACTTAAACCAACTTGCTAGTGGGAATTGAAGAGCCCACACAACAACTTAAACCAACAAAGCTACTTAACCAACAATCACAAGCATTAACTTCCAACATTAAAGCTTGAAATCAAAAATCCTAACCCTAACCCTAACTCATATTCATGGCTAGGCATAAACACATAGAAATCAACCAATCCAATCCGTAGAATCATTTCAAAAACTAAGCATGAGCATGAATCAAGCCAAAAGAACCACAAAATCCAACAATTTCATAATCTTTATCAAAATTCCAGCTTTGAAAGATAGAAGACAACCTTTTTAGTTTATGTTCTTGGTGCAACCCCAAGCTCCCAAGTGCAAGCTTCACTTCCTAACTCCAAATCAAGATTGAATGGTTGAACTTGCAAAACTTCCCCAAGTTTTTTTTCTTCTCTCTCTTTTTTTCTCTCTTCTTTTCCTTCTCTTTTCTCATGGTTTTTCCTTCTTCTTTTTTTCCCTTGCTTGGCCGGCCCTTATGTTCTATAAAATAGCTAAGAGATAACTCCAAATAGATATTTAGTGTTTGGTCAAGGGTTGGTCAAACTTAGCATGCTAATTTACCTACCAACTTAGGTTAACTTCCACCCTTGCTCAAGTAATTTTCTTTCCTATCAAATTAGTCCATAGGTGCTCAATTCAACTTAGTCTATCAAAACTTAATTACACCTACTTAGGCTACTAATCACCTAGGAATCTTTAATCACTCTTCTTAATCATGCATTTACACATATAAAATCAAAGAGGTAACAAACTCATAATTGGACATAAACTTTAAATTCATTTTCAAAACTAGGGTTTAACGAAACCAACCTAGGGTTTTTCACATCCAAATGAGGGCTTTATCGAAATTTAAGGTTTTCGAGATTTAGGGTTTTCGAAGCAAACTAGGGTTTAAATTTCAAATTAGGGTTTCTTAGACTTGTAAAACAAAAGAGTTAAAACAAAACACTTTGAGCAGTAAAACAAACCATTTGTGTTAAAGTGGATGTTAAATTTATAATTTAACAAAAATATGAAAATGGTATGGGTCCTTATATCAATACCCTAATGGCCCAGTACAACTATACTTAGTCCCTTCTGCTTGTTCAAGCACTGAATCTCCCCAAGTTCGATTTGGCTCATTTCCTAGACTATAACCATCAGGCAGAAGATTAGATGGAATGCCTTGTGGAGGGGTATACCAAGGGTTGTGAATTGGACTCTCTCCTCAATAATCCCACAATGCCCTTGGTTTCTGTCAAGGAAGAGGGATCGGTTAGGGAGTCCGGTGGTGAGAGCCTAACTGAAGGCCATCCTGAGGCCCAAACCACCTCTGCTACCAACCAGTCTACTACTCTTTGAGATTTTTTTTTTGTATTAGCTTGTAAATACTTTTTGTGATAATGGGAAAATCATCTTTTTTATGTTTCTTTTTTATTCTGTTCGTCCCTATTACTCTTCTCTCCCCAAGTATACTTAGTAGTTTTTGCTAAATACTGATTTTGAAGTTACTCAGCTCAGGTAGTTGATTTTTATCCCTTCAAGCAGTTCGCCCCACCTAGTTCAGATAGTTTTTATCCCTTCAAGCAGTTCGCCCCACCTAGTTCAGATAGTTAACATCCATCCATCCAAACAGTTCAGCCCTACTTAGTTTGGATAATGTATACTCGTCTAAGTAATAAAAGAGTAAATGAAAAAGAGTAACTTTATTGATGATGTCGAACAGAACAAAATCTTGTAAAGACAAACTAGCCAAGAGAACATTATAAAACTGAACAGAAAAAAATTTTAATTGACATAGAGTGCCGAACAGGATAATAGGTATATAAAGAATAACTTATTGGTGAAAAATCTTCAAATTAGAAGCTTAGTTGTTAGGATCGCGATTCGGATCGTGGGATCTTACAATTCTACGATCCGAATTATGGCTTTTGATTTCGATACAATTTTGATACGATCCTACCATATAATTTTGTATAGAACATTCTACTATTTGTTGCATTCGAAACTAGATTCAATAAACTTTAAAACCACATGATTATGTGACACTAATTTCTTACCTATAAAAATTGGTGAATTTTTAAAAATTGGTATTTAATTGTCTCATTAATAAATACTTAAATGATATACACACATACACACACACACACACACATATATGAAGTCAATTTTTCCACCTATCTTGTCTAGTAATTGCATTTGGACTCAAAATTGAGAAAGAACAATATTTTTAATTTAATCAGATTCATTTACAATATGTCACTTGTAGTTCCGAAATTTTTATTTAATCTTTAGATTATCCCAAATATTTTAGATAATACGATTGTGACCTCAATTAATAAAAACTATTATATTGATTGTACATGAGTTGCATTATTTATTGCTGTATATGTGAATTGCAAACATCAAAATTACTAGTAACATTATTTTTTACGGTTTTTGTAGGATCGATCGATCCCACGATCCGATCCTGCAAAATAAAAAATGATCCAAGTAGAATCCCGATTTTAAAAACCTTGATTAGAAGTATGCCAAGTGCGAGAAATTTTGCTCCCATCCAAATGAGTCAGCTCACAAAAAACAGTTCGGCCAGCTCTTATTACTCTATAAGGACCTTCCCAATTCGGTATAAACTTGTTCGGGACATAGAACCTACTCACTGAATTCCTCCTTAGGACTAGAACCCCAAATTTGAAATAAACATGCCTGATTTTAGAGTTGTAGCACCGAGCTAACTAGTTTTTGTAACGAACCATTCTAATCGTGACTTCCTATCTCTTATGCTCAAGCACATCCAAGTTACACCTCAATTCTTCCTCGTTGGCTTTAGCCACAAAATTCTGAGTCCTGGATGTCGGCAGTCCAATCTCTACTGGTATTAATGCTTCGCCTCCATAAGTTAAAGCAAATGGAGTTTCTCGCTTAGCAGTTTGAGGTGTGGTTCTATAGGCCCACAAGATACGGGGTAGTTCATCTACTCAAGCTATTCAGGTAGACTCCAATCGGTTCTCTAAACTGTGCAGAATTGCTTGGTTGATATTTTTAATTTGTCCATTAGCTTGGGAATGTCCAATCAATAAGAAATACTGCTAGATTCCTAGTTCTTTGCACCAGTTTCTGAAAGGATTTTTAGTGAACTGCCTTTCATTGTCCGAGATTAGATACTATGGTATGCTGAATTGGCATACAATATTTTTCCAAAAGAACTTCTGAATTGATTTGCCACTTATTGTACTTAAAGGCTCAGCTTCAATTCACTTGGTAAAGTAGTCGATGGCCACCTAGTGCCTTTTGGAAATGGTCCAAGCAGGTCGATTCCACATTGAGCAAAAGACCATAAATTTTGAATGGGAATCATATTATGAATAAAGGCATGCCGAACTGAAATGTGTGCCTGACAGGCTACACATTTTTGTACAGTTTGGTAAAGTCAAGGAAGAAGGTGTGTGAGGACCCAAAATTTCTTGAATTATACACCCAAAGTTTCTTGAATTATTTGCTTATATTTCTTGTGAGAACCCTAAAGTTTTCATGAAATATTTGTCATTGTATTCATTTAAGTGCAAATCATTTTCTTTAAACGTTGGTAGCATAAAATTTTCATTAAGTGCATTATTTTCCTTTAAGTACCCTATTTTGTATGTATTGTAAGACATTAATTTGGAATTGCATTTTACATGTTTCATGTAACCAAATACATAAAACTTATATGGCATTAAATAGGTTATATTTTACATTAAGGGATTAGAAGACAAATTGCATAGATTTTAATCCAATTCTTGGACCAAATTCCACCACTTGTCAACAATCTACAACAACCTTGACTTAAGATTTTCTATTTAATCTCTTGTCTTCAAAAATTCAAACAAAACTCCCTCTCATTTTTCTCTCTCTTGGCCAAACTACATGAGCAAGAAAATCACAAAACCCTAATCTAGAATCTAGCAATTTTAGTGAAGAAAACAACTCCAAGTGAAACCCTAGGTTGGATTGCTACTTAAACATCAAGTTTGGTTGGAAGAATTGGAGCTTTTGGGTGGATTTTCTCTCTCATCTCTCAAGGTAACTCATCACTTATCTATGCTTTAATGATCTTCAAATTCAAAGTGGATGCATGATTAGTGAATTTAAGGTGTTTGAGGTTGTTTAGAAGGAATGATTGTGGAAGAATTTCTTGTAGTTGGAAACTTGAATTTAGACCTTTGTTTATAACCACCAAGTGTTTGATGAAACGCTTAAGATTTTGTGATGTTTTATTGATGACTTTCCTTGATGCTTTAGCATGCTAAACACTCTACTAAGAGTTGGAAATAATTCTTGAAAGGTTGTTTATAGAAGTTGTGTAGGAAATGAACTTAAAAAGGAAATCAGAAATGGAATTCGGCCAAATTGCCGAACCTTCTGTTGATTATAGGAATTGAACTAGAGTCTAAGCTTTATACCGTTAGAAAGATGAACCTAGTTTTAAATGCCGCTAACGGAGCTAGATTTCGATTTTTCTACATCGAGTTATGGCCGTTCTTCCGAGACTGTTCGACCAGCCTGTTTCATGCCTAACAGTTTTCTGGTGTCTCTAAGATTAGCTATTTCGACCATGATTAACCACGATTTGAGATTCGACCTCTTCATAAAAATTGTAGGTCTATGTCTTAACTTCGAAACGCCATAAAATATACCCCAATCCGATAAATGTAGCCCCAGTTATGATCAAAATACCGAAGGATGACAAAGCTGTCACCATTAGTTCTTCACCTTTGCATTTCTTTTCTTCACTGTTCTTAGTTCAATCCCTTTTATTTGGTTCAAATGAATATTTTTCACTCCATATTGTACTTGAATCATTGACCTAGCTTGTACTTGGGTTCTTCTTTGATTTCCACTTCCAATTCAATTTTGAACCTTGGCGACTCTTTTGAAAAATTAACTTGGGTAGACCCTAGTTCATCTAAGTTTTGATTGGTTAGACTCTAATCTCTTTTATTTTGGAAACCCTAGATTTGAGTATGTTGGTTGTCCATTTTCTTAAGTTAAACTTTATTTTGATTATGAATTTGACTTTAGGGATCGATTTTGACCCAGAAAATATACCTGATATTGACGTGTAATCTTCTGCTTTTGGACTCGAAGGTGATACCGAGGGTGATCAAGGCACGAACATTTGAGTTACTTGGCTTTGTTGGGTAAGTGTTCAAACCCGTTTTAACTCAAATATTTTACTACTATTTGAAAATGACTTGTGGAATATTTTATGTAGGATTTGTGAGTGTTCTTTTTTCTAAAATGTTTTGTGTGTCCTACTCCAGTAGTTTATTTGAATTTGCAGTAAGCCTTACTTTGCCCACTTACTTAACTTTTGATAAGTGTTTCAACTACTTTTCAAACGTGTTTCACTTGTTTAGCATAAAATGAATTGTTACTTCTTTTGGTAAATGAAATGGTTTTCTATCATGTGGGCGAGTTTCTCGTTACTAGTTATGCTTAAATGTATCTTTTACTCAAAAGTGTTTTACTCTTAATCGTGTCCTAACAAAGGTATTTCAAAGAATTCCCTAGTATTTCCAAATAAAATGATTGTGAATGTATCTTGTGTGTTTACACTAAATGCCTTGTGTTGATTAAGTGTTAGTTTATTTGTTACATGCATTATTGTTGACTGTTAACTGTGCATGTTGTAAGCCGTGAATGCTTTGAAAACATCGGCTGAACTAGGCCCTTGCATGAACTGGACCCATGCCCTTTGTTATCGGCCAACCCGAGCCAGAAGCGGACTAGGTCGGGACCCTGTAACACTGGGACACTGGCTGGTTTACTTGAGTATTACCACTGGAGATATAAGGAGACTACTAACTACTAACTTACTGGCTCTATGCGTTACTATATTCTTTTACTGCTTAAACTTGATTTGCTGATTGTTGAATGAATAAATGCTTGAAAGATCTCTTGTGTTGATAATTGTCTTTTGGAACAATTACTTGCTAAAAGTGCTGCTCTGATGAACCAAGTTATTCCAAGGTTTTTATTTGTTTTACTGAATTTATGGAACCTCACTGAGCTTCTTGCTCAACCCAAAAATATTTTATTTTCCCTCCCCCCACAGGGCTCGAGATGAAGGAAAGTAGGAAGTGATCTTTCTTAGTTTGACTGGTAGGATTATCTCTTGTACTATTTGTAATCTTGGACTGTTTGACTTTTGGTGTATTTGGATCAGTTGGAAATGTAAGTATTATTTTAGAGATCTTGCATTGTAATTATTTGAGGTTTGTAATATGATTGAGGATCTGTAGTGAGCCCCAGCGAGAGCTGGGTAGACGGTCCGCCGATCCCTTTGGTTTGCCTTAGGAGGAGGTGGGGCTGTCACAAGGTGGGCTAGTAATACCTAGACAGCATGCACTTCTTGGCCATGGCCCTTAGACTGATGTGATTTCCACAAATCCCTTCGTGTATTTCTCTCAAGACTTAATCTTCTTCCTCAGGCGTTATACATTTCAACTAAGGAGATAAATAAGATTTTCTATATAAAATGCCATGAGAAAGGGCGTACCTGACTGCTCACAATTGTAACCTTCTTGCTTCATTCTTGTTCGAAGGTAGTTCTCTCGTGGACAAATATTTGATAATGGGGCTCATTCATGAGTTCACTTCGGCAATGGTATTCACCTCTTGCTACTCATATCCTCTGTGCTTCACGACCTCCACCAGTACCCTCTTATTCAGATGAGTGAATAATGAAGTAACTAGTTTGGAAAGTGTATCGGCCCTCTTGTTCAGGGATCTCGGTATCCAATGGATTTCGAAGGTGCCGAACTGACCCTTCAATTCTGTTACCTTGTTTAGATATTTCTTCATTGGCTCTTCCCTTGTTTCATAGATTCCTAAAACTAGATTTACAATTAGTTGTGAATCACAGTACACTCTGAGGGAGTTTGCTCCATACTGCCGAGCTATTCTCATTCCTGTTAGTAAGGCCTTGTACTCAAATTCATTATTAGATGCCTTAAAATCAAATTTCAGGGCATACGTCAGTTCTTCTTCAGTAGGACTCAAGAGAAGTATCCCAGTCCCACTACCCTCTTTATTGGAAGCCCTATCTACAAAAAAGGTCCAAACCAAACTGTTAATCTTCTTGCTTACTTCAGCGGGGATTTCGTCGTGTGATAGAGACACTCCTTCAGCTATGAATTCTGCTAAGACTTGGATCTTGATTGCTATTTAGAGTATCATACTCTACTAGCTTAATTGCCTATTTGGTCATTCTCCCTAAAGTCTCAGGCTTAACCAGTATCTACCGAAACGTTGGCTGGTCACCACTGCAATAGAATGAGCCTAGAAGTAGGGTTTGAGATTCCTGGCTGCATGAACTAAAACAAGCACAAATTTTTTTGCCTCTGAATATATGGTCTTAGGTTCATGTAAAGCCCTACTCACATAGTATACCGGTTTTTGAACTCCCTGCTCTTCCCTAATAAGCACTGCACTGGTGGCCTCTTCACATAGAGCAAGCAAATGAATAGAGTTTCTCCCTGTTCAGGCGAGGTCAAAGCAGGTAGTTTAGCCAGATATTTCTTCAGATCATTGAAGACCTTTTGACATTTTTTCAATCCATTCAAATTTTGAACTCTTCTTGAGTGTTTTGAAGAAAAGTAGGCCATGGAATGCTGATCGGGATAAGAATCTATTCAGGTCCATCATCCACCCTGTCAGCTTCTAAACTTCTTTGATAGTTTGGGGTAGGGCCATGTCCATGATACCCTTGAGTTTGTCTGGATTGGCTTTAATCCCTTCCTGTGATATCATATGCCCCTAGAATTTCCCAGACCTCACTTCAAAAGTACACTTTTTTGGATTCAGTCTCATTCTTGAGTTTCTTAATATGGTAAAGATTTCACGGATATCCAAAGTGAACTGCCCTAAGGACTTACTTTTAATTAACATATCATCCATATAAACTTCTATATTCCTCCCTATTTGATGCTAAAAGAGTTTGTTCACTAATCTTTGGTAAGTTGCACCAGGGTTCTTTAATCCAAAAGGCATAGTGACGTAGTAATAGGTTCCAAACTCAGTTATAAAGGATGTTTTTTCTAGGTCTTTCTTATCCATCATGATTTGATGGTACACGTTAAAAGCATCCAAAAAACAAAAATTGATAAATCCAATAGTAGAATCAACTAACCTATCAATTCCCGGAAGACGGTAGCAATCCTTGGGGCACGTTCTATTTAAGGTCGGTGAAGTCTATACACATTCTCCATGCTTTCTCATCCTTCTTCACAAGAATTGGGTTTGTTAACCAAGTCGGATAATACACCTCCCTAACTAGTCAAGCCTCTAAGAGTTTATTAGTCTCCTTCCTGATCACCTCATTTTGTTCCAGAGTCAAGTGTCTCTTCTTCTACTTTATTGGCTTGACTTGCTGGTTCACGTTGAGTTTGTGAATAGCCAGTTCGGTCGGTATGCCTGGCATGTCATCTACACTCCATGCAAATATCTCCATAAACTCTTGTGAAAGAGCAATCAAGTTCACTATAACCTATTCATGAAAGGAAGACCCAATCCTTATCACAGGTTCTTTATTCCCCTTGACCAAGGTAATCTCTTTTATCTGTTCATCTGTCTCAATTTCTTTTCTTCCTTAAAGGTTCTAGAGAGTCTAAACTAATAGTTTGTGCTATAAGCTTTTCCCTTTTTTTTAGGGTAGCTATGTAGTAGGCTCTCACCACCTCAACTTACCCAGTCGAAGTAGGGAATTTCATACTCAGGTGTAAGATGGAAAATATAGCCTAAAGTGCATTCAAAGTTGGTCTTCCCAGGATCTTATTATAGAAAGCAGATTCTTTGACCACAGAAAAGTTTACCAAAATAGTTCAGCATTTGGGTGCAACTCCAACTGTGACCATAAGAGTTATCATTCCCTTTGGTCTGATCGGAGGCCCATTGAAGCCAACTAGAGGTGTCTGAATAGGAATTAGCTATCTATTCTCCAACTATAATTGCTTAAAAGTTTTGTAATAGAGGACATCAATTACACTTCCATTATCAACGTACACATTTTTCACCTTATAATTGCAGGTAATGACTTTGATCACTGTGCCTTCATGATTAAGAGAAGTCATAGGAACTACATCGTTTGGTCCATATACAATCTCTTCATTTGGTTTCAATCTTTTCCCAAAGATTTCCTTCTTCTTGGGGGGGTCGGCTATTCTTCCAAGCTGAGTGACAGTCTCCTTCAATAGGGCCTCCAACAATGGTATTGATCAACCCCACCAAATTTTCACTCTCGGCGATTTGGGTATCTATGCCTATCACCTCGGTCATCTCAGCAGTAGTCTCTTTTACCTCTTGGGTCAGTTCAGTCAGCTCTTACAAACTATCTCAGATGACCTCTTTTGATGAGTTTTTCAATTTCTCTCTTTAGATCCCTACAATCTTCCATATCATAGCCCACATCACTATGAAAGGCATATAAATTTTGATTTCTCTTAATTTTATTACCAGCCAACTTCTTTGAAGACCGCATACAAGATCTTCGGCCTCCATAATGGCTAGAATTTGTGACCAAGTGGCAATGAGAGGAGTGAAGTTCTGTTCGGTCTCTGAGTTTCATCCTCTAGAAAGCCAATCAAAGATACTCCTCCTCGAGGGCCCTTCCCCAGCATCTCTATTTTCTCCAGTTTTTTTCTTCCTATCCTCTCGAGGTCTCTCCTGTTAGGATTTGAGACATTTATCCTCATCTGCATTGGCTTGGTCATGCGCCTAATCCAATATTTCCATCACGGTCTATGGAGGCTTCTCCACAAATTTCTCATATAATTTCTGCAATTTCAATTCATTAATGAACGCAGCATCACAACTTTGTCATCTCAATCCTTCACTTGTAAACTCTCATTGTTGAACCGGACATGTACTCCTTTAGGGATTCTTCTTGTCACTGCTTGATGGCCATAAGGTGTGCTGTGTTTTTGAAAAAAGTCCTGGAAGAGACGAACTGACCTGCAAGCCGCCAAACTAACTGTTCGAATGAATTGATGGACCCCAACAGTAGCCCTTGAAACCGTAGTCGAGCTCTTCCTTCCAAGAACATTGGAAAAGTCTTGCATCGTATGGCATCAGGAGTAGTTCATAACCTCATCTGGGTTAAAAAGGCAAATAGATGGTCCCCTAGCATCATAGGGTTTCATAGTCACGATCTTAAACTTAAGGAGAAGGAGGTAATTCTCAATATTAAGAATGAAAAAGGGAATGGTGTATTTGCTCAAATCCACTCCTGATTCAAGATCCTGTTCAACTCTTCCAGAATTGGATAATTTGGAACTGGACGTGCTGGGGCTGCCTGTAGGAGGACTCAATTTTGAAGTGAGTTTGGGAGGTTGAACTGCATATTTTCTCTATCTTAGGGTGTCTATCAAAACTTTCTTCAAAAGATTCACTCACTTCCTCTATTTAGGAACGTACGTGGGAACCCTGCTCACTGTGAGCCTTCTCCTTTCCCTTGAGGTGTTGAATGATGACCTCAAAAGTAGATAAATTAGCTGCTACAACTTGAATCAATTGCTCTAGTGCTATTTTTGTCGGTTCAGTCTCTCTATCATCCTGAGTTTGCTCGGAGTGAGAAGTTTGCTGGTTGCTTGGCTTATGAGGAGCAGAGGTCTAGGTGTTCTTTTTGGATCTTGTTCTTGCCATGATAGAGGATGAACTATTGTTTCCCATAGACAATACCTATTGAAAGTGCAGAAAACCTAACCCGCCGAATAGGACTTGACGAGCTTCCTCGGGACGAGCTGAACTGAGCTAACTTGCAAGCACAAAGTAGGTCTAACTCCCCATTGTAATTCCGACGCTCAAGTCAGTTGGGAATCTTTTGAGAGAAATGAGTAGGAAAAATGAAATAATAATTATTGTGTACTTGTAATGGTATTACCTGTGTACCTATAGACAAAATGAGATAAGGAACCAGGAGTTTTTGTTGAACTCAAATGCTATTTTAGATAGCGACAAGAATTATCCCCTGGCTTGAGATGATAAGGTTGAGCAAGAGTTCTTGTCTATCCAAACAACTCACTCCCTTCTTGAAGCACTTCAGTTCGGGTATGGTCTGTTCAGCCATCCAGAGCGAGCAGACAAAATGGAGGTGCCACGTGTGCCATGTTTATTCACAACACTTACAGTAGCCTTGTAACAATAAAAAAAAGGGAAATCTATTGGACTGTTTACACTTGATTGATGAGTTGTTCATAATTTCATCTAGTAGACTAGTTTAAGTGTTTTCGGTTTCCTTTCCTATGCACAAAACTATTTTGTGGAGATGATCATCCACGAGTTGGTTATTAAACCAATCATAGGTGATTAGTCTATCCAGAAGGAAAGGAAAGTCAGATATGCAATTTGTTTCTTGTAGTCTTGTTGATGCGGTCGATGATGGTCCAACATTGCAAGTCGAGCAAGTCAAGGTTCCACTGGGTCCTATGACTCGTGCACGTGCCAAGAAGTTGAATGAAGGCATACAAGTGTTGGTTCGAGCTGTTTAAGGGCACATTGATTGCCAAAGGAGATTAAGGGACTTGAATGTGCAAAGATGGTTAATTTAATTCAAGTTCACGTCAAGGTGGATAGGCCGATGCTTAAACCCTAGCTCGCAGGTTCAGGTGTGGAGTCATTTGAATTTCCAACTTCCTAGGTCTTTGTTTGACATCTTTAGCAGCTAGTTATTTTCATTTGTTAGTCAATAAGTGTTGAGCCATTCGGCCAGCTTGGATAAGTCATTAAACATGACTTATTTTCCTTTATAAGTCTAGTCCTATTCTAGTTTGGATTCTTAGAATTAGTTTCCTATATATAGGCCACGTTGTGCCAAAACAAGAAGTCAAGGGTATCGTGGGTGAATAGAATGCATTTAGAAATAAGAGGTGTGAAACAAAGGCAAAATGCACCAAAGTGCTTCTTGGCTGGAAAACTGTTCATCACCGGCAACAGTTTTGAAAAATCATAACTCACATTCTATAAGCCCAAAAATTATGAAATTCATGCACTGGAAACTAGATTGAAAGATCTAAAAACTGCTAGAAGACACCCCTGCTAAATTAAGTCCATATGAAGGTTGGTTGTTCAAAATTCTGTTTTAAACATGAGAAACAAAACAAGTTTTGAATTTCAGTCAATTTTACAGATTTACTCGGAATTTTAGAAAATGAATTATACTCTAAAATTTATAAGGTTTAAATATCTCTGAGTCTAGTTTTCAACGCAATAGGCGGAACTCAAATCCAATTTTTCTGCATCGAGTTATGCTCATTTTCCCCAGGCTACGCAGGCAACCATGTGAAAATTTTCATAACGTGGCAAGTTGGAGAAAATGGTTTCTTTCCCTCAAAAACTCATAATTTTGATTCAAATCCAACATACATTTGTAGTTAAAGTCTTAAGAAGTGTTTGAGCAAGATTTGGCCAAGAAAACACCCTGAAAATTTTGAAATCTAAGCTGAAAAATCAGCCCCTCTGTTCAGCCAGCAAGCAGAAATTTTCTCAAGTTTATCTCCAAGAATCAACCATTAAATTCCACATAATCTCACTCAAATCCATATGAGCGTCATCAATCATTAGCCCTATGGTATAAATAACCAATTTCCAACAAGATTCAACCAAAGATTCAAATCTAAAACAAGCATAAAGTTCACTAGAACATCTAATACCCGGATCTTCAAGCAATTACTAGATCCACCATAGATCTTGCATAAATCAAGTAAATCTACCTCTATCAAGTGTCAAGAACCAAGATTATAGACAGTTCTAGGGATTACCTTCAAGATCTATCTAGATCTAACCAAGAACAAGCAAATTCTCCCAAGTTTTTGTTACTCAAGAGTTGCTTCACGTCGGATCATCGGACTCCTAGCCCAATCTCGGATCTTTCAATCCTCAAGGAATCAAGAAATCTCTCTCCTCCAAGCTCTCTCTTTCTCACCTCTCGGCTTTCTCTCTCTCTCTCAAAGCCCTCTCTTTCTCTCGGCTCACTCAAGAAGAAGAAGAAAAGAGATTGAAGTTGGGGTGGTTTGGTTCTCTTGGATTTTCTCCACAATTCTCTCTTCAAGATGAAAGATTTTCTTGAGCTCTCACTCTCTCTCTCTAAAGGGAGAAGAAGATGATGAGAAATGAAGTCTTCAATCTTGAGTTTGCCTTATATAAGGGTTAGTTGAACAACCCAACAACTACCTCACGCCACATATTGCTTCCCCATTAGGTAAAAATCCAATGAAATCTTATCTTATCCACTAGTGTGTGTCTATTTTGCACTTAACTCCCTCTAGTTTCAATAATGTTCAACATTCACTGCACTAATTATCTATCTACCATCATTCATCTACTCTCAACTCACTATTCACTACGGTTCAGCTTACCGGCACTCGAATGAAAATCCTAATATTAAGGCATCCATGCACATTCAAATGAATCGATAATCAATGCAATTATAGATATACAAAATATTTGTGTTATGAAAAATCCAAATTTATTAGGGTATTATCCCACAAATTCTTGTATAGGCCAAATTAAACTCTTGACCAATTTCTTGCAAAAATGGGAAAACAGAAGTAATAAAACTTATAAATCATTTTCCAATCACTAAACTTAACAAAAATCCAAGGTAGAAAATATGAAGAACATTTTGAATTGTTGGGTTCTCACATAAGTTACTTGGGTATGAGATATTGCGTAATTGATATGCTAGGATTTGAAGAAAGTAAATTGAAAAGGAGGATAATAAGTGTACTTTTAATTGAGTAAAAGTTGCTTCATCAAATTATCGCAACAAATTGTCTTTCCTAAAACTAGTGGACTTATTTTAGAACTTTAAAAGTGTTATTATTTTTTAAAACAAAAGAAAGTCCATTTTCCAATAGAATATTAGATGATTTGAGACCATCTTCAATATTTGTGAATTAGTCTTATGAATAAGAAATATATATTCAAATTACATGGCGATTTGGCTCAATTGATTGAGAATCATTTGAGACATATCAATCTTATTCACTAATAAAAAAACTACGTTGATCTTTTATACATTTTTATGTATGTGAAAGATTAACAATTCATGCTAAAGACGATTATTTCTCATACTTTATTACTTTTACTAATAACAACTCAAAATGATTATATGCATCTTTTGAAGTGTAAATCCAATATTTTGAGAATTTAAAAGGTTTAAGTATAAAGTAGAGAAATAATTTGGTCAGCTATTAGAGCATTTAAATATAATTAAGGTGAAGAATACTTGATCTATGGTGAAGTACTGAAACACTAAGATTTGATCAAGGTGTACAATATTTAGTCCATTGGTTTCAAAATTATCTAAAGGAGAATGAGATTCTCAAATCAAATAATTCTTCCTAAATATCTCAATTGCTATTGAGTATATCTAGATAAGGAATTATATCTTATAAGATAAGATATGCCATGCAAACCTACCAAAATAATTTTGGGGGTTTGTCCTAGATAAAATTGCCTCCTATACACTAAATATTGTTCCATGAATATATTTGTCCAAATATGCCATATGAGATATGAAATGCTAAGGAATCCAAATCTTTGTGGAAATTTGGATTGTGCTCCTTATGAAGTAGACATCTATAATCGGACAAAGTGGAGCTAAGATCCTATTAAGACCTTTTGTGAAGTGCTCTTGCGAATTAAAGGAAAGAAAAATTTGGCCAAAAAGAAGAAGGGCAAATCAGCTCTCCTTAATTCATTTGGTTTGATCCTTCCTTGGCACATATGCTAGAGTTTCCTTATTTCCTCTAAGAATATTACTTCTATCATCTCTGAGAGTAAAAGTATTTTAACTCTAAAACTACTATTTTCTAGATATATGATTTATTCTAAATAAAGTAGTGGGAGAAAGATAGAACCTAAAGTTTGAAAGAGTTTCAAGTGTCATAAAAGGAAGTTGAACAAATGCATGGAGCTGGAGCTCACATTTCGTGATAACGACGCACAGTGAAAGCTCTTAAAACAAGGGTTTCATAAAATTTCTTATAGTGAATCATGATGTTCAATCATGAGATCCCTAATGATTTATGAATACTTTTATAATTTATAGAGATAGTTGAGAACCATAAATCTAAAATGAATTCCATATTTGATGAAGGATATTGGCCCTAGTCAATCCACCTAAAGGTATGAAAGCCCATTAGGTGCTAAAGAGTCTTAAGAGTAAAGACTAGTATGGAAGTTAAAATGTTATTTATAAAGCTTGATTAGTAGAGAGGTCACTATTAAAGATAAGTAATTATCTTTAAGAAATCTTCTTACTAATCAATATACTTAAATTCATTTAGATTTACTTGCTTGCTTTAACCATGAGCTATAGTATGGCAAATAGATTTTAAAACCACTTTCCATAAATGGAAACAACAAATGGTTGTGTATGTGACACAATTTAAAGATTTCTACATCTTGTAAAGAAAATCTCTTAAAGTTGTATCATCTGTCTTGATTAGATAACCAAAGATTTTGATTTTATCAAAAATCTGATTGGGCCTTATACTTATATACGATTTAGTGGGAGTTACTATTATTTTCATGTTTTATATGTACTTGATGTATGATATATAAGAAAGGTATGCCTATACTCCAAAATTATAGGTATAGCTATCCAAGTTTTCTCCATGATATAAAGGAGAAGCAATCTTCCTTTAGAGTAAAAAGTCTCTGTTGATAGATCATGATTGCTTGGATTTTTTCAAGGTACTTGGATAAGATGCTAAGGATGATTAGGATGGAGCAATCTAAAAGGGGTTTCATCTATATCTTGTAGAACGATGCTTTCAATGTACTAAACTCATTGTCTCCTTTGGTTCATGAAGAGTTTAAAATTGGAAGTTCAAGAATATGCTTGTAAACAATCTTATAAAGGTAATTTACAATTTATTTTGCATATGTTCATTCTATTTGTGTTGTATGTTGAAAGAGTTTCAAGGAAAACACAACTGAAGTTTCTACAATTAAACCTTAATAATAGCTACTTGAGAAATAGCAAAAGGAAACATTTGAATCTACAAGTTCAAATATGAACTTGGATTGGTTCCTTCCATTAAAAGTCCTTCAACTTGTGTTGTGACTACAAGGGAAAATTTATCTTAACATAGGAACCAATGTCTCATCATATATCCATAGGCTTGTTAAGGTGATACCATATGATTTAGTGAAATCTGGATGACAATATAGTTGATCTCTTTACTAAAGGTTATCTTAAAGAAAACATGATAGTCATGTTGGCTCATTTGGTCTTTAACTTATGAGTGATTGGTTTTAGTGCAAGTGGGAGATTGAAAGTGTGTATGCCATAAAATCAATCAACTTCTAGTGTTTAACATATACTTGAACTATTTATATAGTAATAAGTGACATCTTTATCATATTGATTGTTTATATATTTATTTATATAAGCATGATAAAACCATTAGAATAAACCCAATCAATGAAATCATAAGACTAATGATGGTGAGGATTATTCGATTATAAGTAAGGTTTATTCTTAAATATCTCTAGTCAAAGTATTAACAATAGAAGGCATTGTTAATATTGTTAATACGGTTATATTATGCAGTTTCTATATAAAAAACAGTAGATCTCATCTACTATGGTATGTGAGACACCTAAGTTAATATATGGGTGCTTGATGGTAAAATCAAATTCACTAGATTGATCCACATAGAGATATCTTTTATGTGCCAAAGGATTAATCTCTAAGTGACGTTGTGTAAGTGATCCTTAGACTTAAGGTTATCATGGTACCTTGAGTATGGATGGGTATATCTTGTGTTATTTGTTTGCTCCCGTAAAAAGAATTGCGCAAAGCATTAACATATAGATATATACTTGAAGTATGGAAAGATAGTGAATAATCTATAAGAATTTTCTGCCTCTTATGCAAGAAGAGTTATTGTGACGACCCCACCTCCCCCTAAGGCGGACCAAAGGGTTCGGCGGACCGCTGGTCCAGCTCTCGCTAGGATTCATTCACTAGAATAACTAATAACACTTCAAAGGTAAACGTAAATAACAATTCCAAACCAAACCACAACTACTAACATTACTAAATTCAACTTACAGCCCAAACTTCTCAAATTACAATTCAGTATACTTAAAATATAGCCACAATTTCACCTTACAAGTCCAAAATATCAAATTCAATATTCGAAAACAGAATACAAAAGATAAGATCCAACCCTAGTTAATCACATCTTCACTCGGGTTCTCGATCCCTGTTTAAGGAAAACAAATTTAAAGGAATGAGCTAAAAGCCCAGTGAGTTCCAAAAGGCATGCATTCCATGTAGTACAGCACAATTCATATTTCAAGTTTAAAATTTAAAACAAGTAGATAAACACGTAAATGGGTAATGCTCGAATATGCAAGGTAAACTACTTGAAGGACATCACCCAACGAAGCAGACTAGTCAAGGAACTTCGCCCAATGACATCACAACACTTCACTAAAACTACTCGAGGGACATCGCCCAACGAAGTAGACTAGTCAAGGGACTTTGCCCAATGACATCACAACACTTCACTAAAACTATTCGAGGGATTTCGTCCAACGAAATAGACTAGTCGAGGGACTTCACCCAACGACATCACAAACTAGTCGAGGGTATTCACCCAACAACGTCACATACTAGTCGAGGATATTGACCTAACGACGTCACATACTAGTCGAGAGTATTCACCCAATGACGTCACAGCAAGTCACAAGATAGCACACTATTCATTTTAGTTCCCAAAATCACACGAAAAGGAGGAACACTCACATGGTAGTTCAAGTCATAGAACGGATCAAGGACATTTCTCCTGAAATTCAAGTCTTGCAAATAATCCGAATTCAACTCAAGTTATAGTTTCATCACATAAACAAATCACAATTCAAGTCACTTTTTCTTGAAAAATCACGTCAAGTAACATGCATGGAAACTCACCAAAGTCAAAAGCAAGTGAGAGCAAACAAGAAATCAATTGATCTCCCTGCCCACGTGATCACTTGAGACATACATAATTATCGTTACCTAATAATTCACCCAAGGCCAACTTTCAATCAATTAAACTCTCGGGACTAAGTTAAAAGAAATCTTAAGTTCTTGATGAAATCCAAATATTAAGTATGAAATAGGGTGCAAATAATCAAGAAAGTTAGGTTTGAAAAGCGGAAAATGCTTCCAAAGTCATTCTAGACTTTCGTCACTTAACTCGAGAATTTCAGTTTTAGTGACTATCTTTGAAAAATCATAACTTGAATTCTATAAGTCAAAAATTTATGAATCTTATACCTTGGAAAATAGACTCAGTGAACTGAAACTCTCGAGAAGACGTTATTTCAGAATTCAAATCAGAAACTAGTTAAATTTTAGCTCAAAAATGCCGCTATAGTGACACAAGGCAGTAACAGTCTTGATTTTTACTAAATTTTGAAAATTCGCCAAAATTCATAGAAATTGAACTAGCCTCTGAAATTTTTACCACTTAAAGAATTCAAGTCTAGTTTCTAGAAAAACAAATAGATTCAATTTCGATCTTCCTACACCAAGTTACAACAGTTTTAAGAAGGCTGTTTCATCAACCCTGCTACACAAAATTCCAGATTGCAGGGTTGAAAAGAATGACTCATTTGGCCAACGAAAATCATGATAAAATCACCAAATTCTCTACACTAAAACTTCAGTATATAAGCTAGGCCTGTACCAAAATTCAGCCCAAAATTCACAGGAAAAGTCAGTGTTCAAAGCGACAAAATTTCGCTCCCTGCTATGAAAACAAACTGCCAGCTTATCATTCTTTTGTTTTTAGAAGCTTACAACCAACAAAAACACTTCCATTGATTTCCATAATTGACCCCAAGTTCATAACAAGGTTTCTTGTGCAATTGTGACCAAAATGTATCAAAATTCTCAGACCTAAAAGCACTAAAACAGCAGCAACAGTTGGCAGCAGAAAACAGTGAAAATTTCCATATTTTGGCTTCTTCTTTTCATGCGATTTTACCACACCAAATGGAATGATTTTTGCAATGAAATTTACACACATATAGCCCAATATTTTAGCATCCAAACCAGAAATCAAATCATGAAAAATCAAAGGGAAAAATAGAGAAGGAAATTGGGCAAGAAAGCATGAATCAACCTCCTTTCTCTACTCAATCCTTCCCTCATTTTCTTCTAGTCTTCTAACATCAAAAATCAACTAAAATCACCACCATATCATCTCATCAATATCAAAATAGCCACACATTCAAGTCTTTTGGGAATTCAAGAGCCCACTTCAACAACCCAAATCCAATAAGAATAACATCAAGGAGCTACAAAGCTTAAAGCTACAAAATGAAACCAAAAGAAAAGATTTTGAAGAAACTAAAATACCTCTTCTTATCAAGTGAAACCCTAGAATGATGTGGTCTAGAAATGCTCCAAAGCCCCCTTCTTTTAACTTCTCCTAAGCTTGGCTCCCTCAAGACAAGATGATCTTCAAGTTTCAAGTGAAGAAATGGAAGTTTTCTCAAGCTTTTCTTGGCCAATCTTTGCAAGATTTGAAGTTGAAATTTGAGAGAAAGAAGAAGGAAGAAGTTCGGGTGAGAGAGAGAGACAAGTGAGAGTTCTTCTTGTGATTTTGATGGATAAATTGGGGAAAGTAAGAAGGAAAAAGAACCACTAGTTTTGAGTGCAAAAGTCAACAAGTGAATAGTGATCCCTTAATACTCTTAATTGAGCTTAACTCTAATACCTCACTTCTAATCCCTCAATTTACTTTTCTTAAGCTACAGATGATCATCCTTATTTTCCAAAACTACCTCACTCTCAAACCAATTGTTTGCCTCAAAAAATGTATTTTCTTAAATTTTCACTAATTGGTGACAGAAAAATTTAATTTAAGAATAAATGTGTTTTTAAAAATAAAATGAGGTAATGTTCTATGCAATTGCAGTTAAAATGAATAAAATAAATTAACCAGGTCAGATGAAGAAATAAATAATTAAATAGGCTAGTAAAATAATTTTTGAGTCCTCACACTTATCTTATGTCTGGCCACTTATAGAAGTATGACTCGAAAATCTTAGTGCTAAGTGGAAGAGTATTAAAAAGCATTTCCAAGTATTTCTTCATTGGATTTATATTTTGGTAAAAGAAAAAGAGCATTAATCACATAATGCAATAGGCACAACCTATTCCAGGATTAATGTGAGATAAGTATAGTAAAATGATATTAGTTACACGGTAAAAAATTCGAAAGGTAAAATCATCTACATGACTTTTCTCATTGACTTAAGGTCAAGATGTATTGTTAGATGCTAATATTGATCTATAAGAGTAAGTTAATTAATTACTTGAATCAATGATAATCTAAAAGGAGTTTTAATTTATATAATTCTTATTTATTAAGAATTATAACTCATACCTATCTGCAACATATATGAGAATCTAATTGGTCACACACATTAAAAACTTCTTTAACTAGATCGAATAAATTTCAAGTGGGGACTTAATAGATAAGTTTTTATAACTTATAGTTTAATTTATAAGACAAATTAAATTTCAGGAACTTATAGTGCAAATAAGTTTAAACCTTCCAAAGACAAGAGCTATATTAGAATAAGGAAGTTAAATCTTACTAGAAACTAGTTGCATGTTTCCATAAGGATTTGACAACTTATTTATTTATAAATACTTAATAAACTTTTGTAATCAACAAACAAATTATCTTGTGAGATTTTTAAGAAAATCTTAAGAGAAAAATACCCAAAATTCACCTAAGAAAATAAGGAAAAAATAGCATGTCTTATTTCTCTCATTAGGACGAGTTTTCATAGTGAGAAACCCGATTTTTCACAACTTATTTGTTTTTGATTGTTTTGCCAATAGCTAGCACTAATCTAGTTTAAACTAATTCGACCATGGGGATTCTAACTAAGGAGATTCGTGTGGATCATCACTAGATCCGCCTAAGTGGATCTCTTCACTGTTCTTTGCATCAAATCTCCACCAGGTTCAAGGAAGTTTTCATGGATTAAGGTAATCTTCTTGAACTAATTCTATGTTACATAGATTTAATCAAAGGACGATCTACTAAAACAAATAAAAAATTTTAAATTTCCATTGCTTTTATCTCTATGATTCCTTACATAAGATTCCTACAACTTTTTATGAATGAACAACCCTAGAACTTTTTTATCAAAAAGCCAAAAAAGCCATTGTTGCTATGATTCCATATCTTGGTAAATTACTTTTACAAGAAAAAGAAAAAGAAAAAAAGTAGTTTGTAACAAAAAGAGGAAGAGCTAAGGCTCTTAAAGTTCACATTTCCAACCCGATGAAAATTGCAGCTTCAGATATTTTGTTGGTGTCCTTTGCAAGATGTTATTATTCGGAAATTGCAGCAGTTGATAATGTCTATTTCTCTTCACCAGGTCATGTTGAACAACGTATCAAGAAAGCAACAACATGGTAAAAATTGGAGAGTTGTAGCAACAATTGTAGTTTTTCACATGAAGAAACCAAAAACAAGAAGCCAAATAGAGATATAGAGGTCACTGGAAGCTAGTTTTCATTCAGGTTAGAAAGGATCGAACCTGCACCTGCTTGGCTTTTGTGGTAGCTAATGCAATTCTGAGAGGAAAGAAGAGGAAGAAAGGTCAGGCTATTCCCCCGGAATAGACTCAGATGCCTAAGTTCTGGAAGAAGAATAACAAGATGAAAAGACGAATATCTCTTAGAAAAAGAAGTTGTTTGTATCTTTTTATTGTCTGATTCTTCTTGGCATGTTGTATTGAGACCTTGAAACTTGAGGTTTTTGTGGACAGGTGTTGGTTGGTGAGACCTTAGACTGGTCACATCAAATTGATGACCTAATTCCTTCTTACATGGTAGTCTCCACGTGTGTTCCCTGTTTTGACACTTGTCTTGATAGGTGTCTTTTGTTTGAATTGTCCACTTGTTCATTAGTTTTTCCTTTTCACTAACCCCCTCAGGTCAAGGTTTTTGCTCTAAAAACCTCAACCTAGAGGTTTAAATAAAGCAGAATCTCTTTTCCCGCTTTTTTTCCTTCTTCTCTTTTTTTTGGAAACTTGTTCCGCATTAAATGGCTTGTTAAACTGACTCGACTTTTGAGGGTTCCTTTTTTGGTTTCTTCACTATACATGTCTTCCTTATCAGTTCTTTCCATCTCTTTATGTTCCAAATGGTTTCTCTTCATTTTCTCTAGATTTTTCTGATTCCTGCTTCTTTCAAGTCCTTTTTATTCAATGTGGTTACAATTCTTGTTTTCTCAAGTCAGTAAGTTTTCCGCTTTTTTCTTATAATTCTGTGCTCAGTCTGCTAGAGTTAAGCTCCTTCCTAGGATTGACTCTACGAACTCTAGATGGACTAAAGATTTCTTTTACATAGATTCGCGCTTTACTCCTCATGAGACTTGGGATAAGTCGAAGCCTTACTCAGATCCCGCTCCAAAAAAGGGAGAGTATAATAAGTCTGCGCTCAAAGCATTGGAGAGGCCTTGTGACACGCTCTACATGTCATTTATTCCTAAAAGGGCTTTGGTGAATGCTGGAATGAGTCCTGCAGTTTTAGAAGAAAACCATATGGACTTCATGGTTAGGGATGTCCCCTATATTTCTCTTTTTTCTACCCTTTTGGTTATCATGATTTGTTTATTTCAACTCATTCTTTTCTCTATGTTTGTTGTGTTTTTGCAATGACAACTATTGAGAACTTGAAGAAAGTTTCTACTGATGACTTGCAACACTTAGGGGTGCTCAACAGGCTATCATACAGGGTTGATCTCCTCTGTCGTAGCCATAGCCATCGCCTGTTTTGAGAATTGCCTTTGCTCTGAGGAAGAGAGTTAGGTCTACTCCAGTTGCTGAGACCTTAATGCCTTCCAGCTCATCTGTAACTGGAAGAGTTTTGCGTGCTACTAAGAGGGCTAGGATTAGCAACTCCAGCAGTAGCAAGTCTGAGGCTGCTGTTGAAAAAGGTGAATAGGAGACCTCAACATTTCATGAAAAAAGTGGCCCCTCAGATGATGATGTCATTTTTATTGAACACCACTTACTTTTTTCAAGTCGCATTTCAGCCCTCTTGTTCCTTTGACTAAATCTTCCTCTAGTGGGCTTGGTTCCATATCTGAACATGAGCTCTCAGCTCAATAGCCTTCTATTATTCCTAGTGGTACTGAGCTCTCACCGAGACTTCCACAGGTCAACAAAGGAAAGGCTCCTGTTACTGAGCCCCCTAGAATACTTGACGGAAAGAACATCAATTCTATTCCTTACTCCATTTGGCGAGAAAGAAGTGTCTAGCCTGTCATTTTGCCTGAGGATGAGGTTTCTCAACCAAAATTCCAATTCTATCCTGGTTACCCACTAGACCTGAACTATCAACTGAGAGATCCCGATATGACAAGAAAAATCATGTTTTGCAATATCCCTTCTTTAGATTAGAGCTTTTGGATCTGGTTGACCGATCGTCAACTTATGAGATATTATTATACCGGAGTGGGATAGGCAGATATATATATATATATATATATATATATATATATATATATATATATTGGAAATTGGCTACTTCTTCTCTCTCTATTTTTTTACTTAGTATATATATAAAATTATTGGGTTTCAGAAATTACTAACTAAGGTTGGTCTTGCCAAAAGAATAGAAACTTTTATCGTTCAAAAGTCTCGAATTGTTGAGCAACTGATGAAAGCAAATGAGTATAAAGATGATTTAGGAGAGAATTAGTATATGTTAAAAGATTTTTTGGATCAGTCCAAACTGATAGGAAACAAGATTTCAAGGTTGTCAGATGAAAATGTCTAGTTTGAGTCCAAACTTGAGATCTCAGATTCTAAAGTTGGAAGACTATTGCAAGAGCTAGACAATGAGGGCATAAAGCAAAATCTATTGAAGGATGAAGTTGGGAAGACGATTGAAGTTTTATCTAAGTCTAACCGCAAGGTGGCTATTTTAGAAGAAGAGCTCTCCAATTTTGAGACCTCTAGAGTTCCATCTTTGTGGAAGCATGCTTCAGACCTACTACAGCCATAGGTTTTTCAAGGCATTGTGGATGAATTGACTGGAGTGTCTTTTACAGTTGGTCTCACTCATGCCATCAACGTACGCAACTTTGACAAATCTAATTTACCCTCAGTTAAATCAACACTTTTTATCCTTTTGCAATCGAGAGATCTGAAAATTTTTTGCAAGAGTTCTTTGAGGTGTCTAATATTTTTGCTGCTCTTCAGGTGATGGACCTAGACTACAACTTTGAACGTGTTATTGAAGGTTCTAGTGGAGTTGGACCAAGCGAAATTAAGGATCCAAGTCCTTCACAATCAGGTTTTGAGGTTCAATCCCTTATAAATGTTGATGAGAGAGAAGAGGCACCAAGTGAATAGAAATGGATGGAGGATCTTGTAGAGAAAAATATAGATAATTAGTATGGCACATGTGTATGTGGTTGCTCTTATTTTTTGTTAACTGTATGGACATTTTTAGATTTTAATTTAATGCAGTTTTTCTTTTGAGTAGTCTATAGCTTATGTTGATTAAGTGTATACCTAAAAGATAAAAAAGATCCAAAATATAATTCAAATATATACAGACATGTAATAATAGATCATACAAAAAGAAATCCAATAAAAGCTTAAGGAAAGAACCTCTTTAGGTTGGACGTATTCCATACACATGGGATCAACTTCCCTATTAAATCTGCTATCTTGTAGTAACCTGCTTCGTGTGCTACAACAATTTTGCAAGGTCCTTTCCAATTAAGATCTAGCTTTTCTAAGCTGGACTGCCGACTAGCGACATTCTTTTTTAGAACCAGATCTCCAGGTCTAACGTATCTATCTTTAACCCTGCAGTTGTAGTACTTGGAGATTTGGCTTTCATATTTAGCTGCTCAAATGGCTGACAGATCTCGTGCCACTTCCAATAGGTCGAGATTACACCTCATTTCTTCTTTATTTCTTTCAATACTAAAGGTCTGACTTCTGGGACTTGGCTCTCCAATTTGAATGGGGACCACAGCTTCACCTCCAAAGGTTAAGAAGAAGGGAGTTTCTTGAGTTCCAATTTTTAGGGTGGTTCAATAGGTCCAAAGGATCTCAGGTAGCTTTTCAACCCACATAGGTTTCACTGCTTCTAATTTCTTTTTCAGGGCTCCCAAAATAGCTTTATTTGCAAGTTCAGTTTGCCTATTAGCTTGCGGATATGCCACTGATGTGAAGTGTTGCTGAATCATGAGTTCTTGACATCAAGACTTAATGGGATTCTCAGAGAATTATTTCTCATTATCTGATATTAACACATGAGGTGACCCAAACCTCCAAATAATATTTTTTTCGATAAACTTCTGAACAGCTTTTCCACTAATAAAGGCAAGCAGCTCTGCTTCCACCCATTTTGTGAAGGAATCAACTGCAACTATCAAAAGTTGAAAACCTCGGGGGGCTCTTGAGAATGGACCTAATGAGTCCATCCCCCATTGGACAAAAAGCCAAGGGCTTGCAACTGGAATCATTTCATTTGGAGGGATGTGAATAAGGTGTGCATTGAATTGACAAGATAGGCATCTTCGCACCAGTTCCTTGGCATTCCTATATATTGTAGGCCAATAATAACCTAACAAGACGCACTTTTTTGTCAGAATTCTACTTTCGGGATGATTTCCACAAATTTCTTCATGAACCTCTCTAAAGACATAATTTTCTTCTTCTTCTTCTATCAAGCATTTCAACCATGGCATGAAATATGATCTGCGATATAGTTGATTGCACATCATATTGTGTTGATTTCAATTTCACCTTTCAGGCTTCATTTTTGTCTTCTAGGAGGTCACTATTGATGAGAAATTGATGTATTGGTGTCATCCTGTCTCAGAGGCATTTGTTGAAAGTATTTGCTCTAGCTTTATGCTTCTTTCCTGCAGGATCTCAACCAAGACTTCTTTATTTAAGTGATGAAAAGCTGAGGTTGCCAGTTTTGACAAGATATCGGCTTGATGATTTTGTGCTCACAGAACTCTTCAAACTTGGCAGGTTTCAAATTGCTGTTTGAGAGTTTCTACTGCTTCCAGATATCATTTCATCATTTCTTCTGTTGCCTCGTATTCTTCATTAACATGACTGACGGTCAACTGTGAATTATTATTAACAATCAGAATTTTTGCTTCCATATTATGGGCTAACTTCAAACCTACGAGGAGTGCTTCATGTTCTACTTCATTGTTTGAGGTTTTGAAATCAGATCTCAAAGCATCTGTAAGAGTTTCCCTTTCTGAACTAATTAGAACTAGGCCAGCTCCACATCCATTTTGATTTGCAACACCATCAACATTCAATGTCCAAATAGGCTCTAGAGGTGACCTTGACACTTTCTGTTTTTTGATCTCGAAGCTCTTGTCTGAACTTTGCTCATAGTAAACCTGTTCCTTTTGCTTTTGGGATGTTGAATTTTTTTCTTCTTCAAGATCCTGGAATTCTTGAGTCAAAAAATCAGCCAATGCTTGTGCTTTAGTGGCTTTTCGGGGTTTATACTTGATGTCATATTCTTCCAATTCAATCGCCCATTTAACCATCCGTCCTATGGACTCAAGTTTATTAAGAATTTGTTGCAGTGGGAGATTGAATAAAACTTTAATTGAGTGGGTTTCAAAATAGGGTTTTAATCTTCTGGCTACATGTACTAATGACAGAATGACGTTTTCTACATTGGTATACATTTGTTCTACATCATGCAGCACTTTACTGACAAAGTATATAGGGATATGCTTCTTGTCTTCTTCCCGTACAATAACCGCATTGAAGGCTTCTTTGCTAGCTGAGAGATATAAGGCTTCTTTGGATTAAGATTGTCTATGTACTTAGGCTAATTTGTAAAGGGACATAAATGTTATTATATTTTACTTGTATAGCAAGTACAGCTTGTCAAAACATGACATCGTATCCTTTTGAAAATTTTTATAATTTTAGAAACAATTAGTGAAAAAGTTATCCTACTGATTGAATTTCACTTCTTGAACTTGGCACTAAGTTTTACACTTCCAGTTGAACTGACTTGGTGTATATCATTTGTAACAGGGCATCTTTCTGTACTTACAAAATATACTCATCCATAGTTCTATCCAAGTTGTTAAAAATGCGATTTGAACCATAGGATCAGATGGTCTGCAGTCCACATCACACTTATATGTTCAACCTTACTTCTAACTGTTGAATATGATAACTACCATAAACCTCACTAATTTTTTTTCCTACTGCAGTAATCTTTTTCCACAAATAAAGTGAAATATGGATCTATAATTCAATTTTGTTGTTTCATGATGTACATTATAAATAAATTTTGAACTATAAACCAAATGCTGCTAAAAGAAATCCTTAACTATACCTTCTATATTAATTTACATCAAGAGATTGTTTATATGCATATGTTCATTCAGAAATTGGATTGACATAAATGACTTTGTGATTTTTACTCTATATATTATGTAAATTTTGTCAAATTGTGGAACTTTGTCTTTTTCAAAATTATTGCAGTTCCAGAACCAATTAATGAAAATGTTACTCTACTTAATGAATTCATTTCTTCAAATTGGCTCCAAATTTTTTCCCACCCATTTCAAGTAGTCTGGTATAAGTCATCTGTTATTGAGTGTACTTTTACTTATCCATATCTCTAGCTATTGAATTCACCATAAATCTCACTCTAACCCTTGGGATTGCGAACAATTTTGATACGATCTCACCCACAATGTGGCGAATTAGTGAATCAAAGGTGAAATAGAATGTGCTACAATCAAGTGCGGTTCTTGATTGATAAGCCAAAATTGAACACAATAGAAAAGCTCTAAAGTATTCAAGGGAAGCTTGAAAGCTATGAGAAACTCTCTCAAATTTTCTGAATAATTCGTTGTCTATCTTTCATGTATGAAAGATGACTTAAATATATATAGCCTTACAATACTCAAAGTCCTACTAAACTAAGGAAACCAAGTCGGACAGCTTGACTTGGCCCAATAGGAAACTTAAGCTAGTAAACAATTAGGAAACTAACAACTAACCTACTACTACTCAACGCTCGGATTCAAACTCATCTTGACCTATCCGAACTTATTACATTAAGACAGTGAACACACAACTAAAACATGACTAAAATGAAGACTAAACACGAATTGGCTGGAATAATGACAAACACACTTCAATCAATTCTCGGGTGAAACCCTAATGACAATAACAATTGAGTTTGCATTTGGATCAATTACTTGTACGTTCAAGCAGCCTTCAAACAATGTGTGAATGGTTCGAACAAGGCCTTGAACTTGCTCCCTTAGCTTCCTAGCTCGAGCTCTTCTAAGTGGTCCAACCGGTGACACGACTTGAGCTTTCTTCACGCTATCACTCGCCCCTGGTAAGGAAAACAAACTAAATAGTGAGTTTTCGCTCAATGAGGCCCAAGAAAAAATGCAACTAACAAGATATCATACAAGTCTCAAGAATTATAAATCAAAACAAGATAAAATATACACGTTTCAAGAAAACGGTAACTGTAAGGCCCAAAGACAACCTAAGAGGGGGGTGAATTAGGTTGATAATGAACTAATGAAATAGTGCCCCTTTTTTTGATTAATAGTGATCCCTTTCTCAATCAAGTGATTCGACAAGTAAATAAGCAATCAAGACTAAGAAGTATAAGAGCTATTTCAATCAATGAAATCAAAAAGTAAGCTGAGAAATGGAATAGTAAAAAGCAAACCAAACTTCTTCAAAACTCCACTTGAGCTTGAAGACAAACTTCTCAAAATAAGCTACTTCAACTTGACGAATTTGATCAACTTCGTGTACAATGGAAGGATCACTTCCTCCTTGCTTCAAGCTACACTTAGTCAAGCTAGGAAGTTTTACACTCTTACAGAAAACCCTCACAAAGCTACATTTTTGATGAATTCACTCACAATTGAAAAGCTTGCTAAAGAACTCACACTTCAAGACTAACAATTCTTACTCAAAAAGAGTATTTTCTTGCTAAAATCACTCTTGAGAGCTTGTAATCTTAGTGTACAGCCGTTGTTTAGAATATCAGACAAGGCATGTATTTATAGGAGACCAAAAAGTGCCTTGGTATTGAGATCAACGGATAGAAGAAGTTGAAGAGTCAACTAGCCGTTGGAGCTATCGGACGTCCGACACCATGTTGTGTGTCCGATGCTAGCGTCCGATAGGCTGTTTCATTCTTTATCGGACGGTCGATGAATATTCCTGCATCCGATAGGCTTTGCGTCCGACAGAGACCAGTAAGCTCAGAAAATATTCTTGAAAATGATCGGACGGCCGATGCATGCTTTTGCATCCGATAGGTTTGCGTCCGACATCGACCAGAGAGTTCAAAAAATTCCTTGGAAATTATCGGACGTCCGATGGAGTTATTGTACGTCTGAAAGAAGTGTCCGATAGATCCCCTGTCTATCAGACATCCAGTACATCAAGTTGAGCGTCCGATAGAGATGTTTCGAGTTTTATCGGATGTCCAATACAAGGTATCGAGCGTCCGACAGGCACCAGATTCATATACATTTCTTGATAACCTATGCTGCAAAGATCTCAATGGAAAATGTTAAACCAATTTCTTCAATTGTTTTGTAATTGTCAAAACTTGGGATCATGATTAACAGTAACATGATCAGATAAAAGAATATAGAGCTCTTAAGAGTTTGCTCAAGTCGCTTGATCAAGATTCAAGTCTCCCGTTGACACTCCGTCAACTTTATACAAAATTACCAACAAGTAGAACACCACTTCACGCCATTCTCCGTCCACCTCACAACCCCCTACCGGGCCCGCATGCCAAAATCAAGATAGGTGATACTTGAGTACACCGCTCAAGTACAAGTTCAAGATTGAATCTAAATTCATGATTCAAGTGTCAAGATTTCACGTTTCAAGACCCAAGGTTCGTTGATCGCTCTAACCGAGCCCTTGTCGACTCGACTCGACCAACTAGCCAATGGGTTGGGATCCCAAGCAAGCAATTCAAGTACAAGACATTCAATTCATAAGATTCAAGTAATAAAATTCTAGTCAAGATATGGGGTCAAGGGCGACAAGTACACCCTTGCCCATCCAATAGCAATTCGAGTACGAGTATGAAATTTCAAGGAGATAAGTTGTTCAAGCAAGCAAGTTCATCAACCAAACATATACAAGCACTTGGAACACTCACCATAATTTCACAAGGTTTACTTGTCACTCAGAACAACACTAGTTTCTTCACTTACAAGCCCTGGAGCAATAAGGCACGTTTCAGGTAGTGACTGTTAGCTAAAATAGCCATACACAATCATGGATATCAATTTGAAACAAGATTGGAAACAAGAACAAGGGACATTGCATAGTGTATTCCAAAAACTCATTATGTACTTTTTATAGTTAAAACTAAGAAATAACTTGAGCACATTCCCAAGAGGTCTTAGCAATTATCACTTCGTAAGACAAATGAGTTTGCTCTCTTTTAATAGACTCTACTTTGGTCTCAATTTATTCCCTTAAGCAAAGATAAGATATAAGAATATTCGCTAGAATTAATCCAAATAACAACTAGTGTATCAAGCCAAGCATCACAGTTGACAATTTCATTAGTTCCACTTAGTATTCATGCTATGTGAAACTTCACAAACATTAGTCATTTAGCTTCACTAGAATGTCATGGTTTATTCACTAAGTTTCATACATAAAAGTGCACTTAGAATACATAAGCTACTAACTTGATTTGGATTGTCTAGATTCCCTATAGTTTCTTGAAGACAAATCCGTGTGTGAGAAACATTTGGTACACTTCAAGTTGATAGGTCAAGTTCAAGTTCTTAGCACATCCTAGGATGCATCTTGTGCAAATTTGCCAAAAGTGTCTAACATAAGTATCATTACAAAGGTCTTAACAAACATGAAACACTCGGTCGGCAATATGATTATGAGCAAAGTTAGTTTTCAAACTATCAAGTTTCTGTCAACTTGTAGTGTTTTGGTCATAACCAGAGCTTCACTCGTCAGATTGAGATGCATTTTATACCGTTTCAAAGCTAAGCCATAGACCTACATTTCTTATGAAGACATCGGGATCCAATTCATGCATTTTCATGGTCATAAAAAGTAATCTCAGAGGTTCAGAAAGCTGTCGAGTAAAACAGGGTTTTTGAGCAGTCAGGGGTATTTTGATCATTTCACATGATATAGTCCTCCAATTAATCTGAAATTTTGTGAGTCAAAATTTAACTCAATCCTCTACAACTTTCATGTTTTGTACGAGATCCAATTTATCCTTTATCGTAGAGAAATTTGCAGCTCAATTTAACACAATATGGGGCAATATATCAAACACTTACTAGGCAAGAAATATTCCTTTATTTTCGTGATACTCCATCAATTAAGCTTAAACCTTAAGTACTTAGGCTAACCAAGCATCACTTAAATAACATAACAAGAATAAAGTCTTACTAAATTACTCGAGCTAATCCAAGAAACTTCCAAATATCATGCTAATTTATGTCTTTAATACAACATATATATCAAGTTCCTCAAACTTAAGAGAACAGTTGAAGTGTTTTAGCATGCTATACCTCCCATAGAGATCACAAAACCTAGCTTGAGAATTGAGCAAGTCTTTCCCCAAAGTTCCTTGCACAAACTTGATCCAGAAATGAAGAAAGAAAACTAAGGTTTCAAGTGGGTTTTGTAGTTGTTGGAATTGTTTTCTCTCCCTCTCTTTCTCTCTCAAGTTGGCTGGCCAAGACAAGTGAAGAATGGAAGAGAAATTGAGTTTGGAAAGTTTAAGACATAATGTATACTTGGTTTGATAAATAATCTCTTGGAAAATTGTGGTAAATTTTGTGCCACATGGCAAGTTCCTAATGAAACCACATTTCATGCTTCTAAATCTTTCATTAAACCAACCATCTTTCACTTCCAAAAATACCCTTCTATATTTTAAGTAATTCCAATTAAATCCTAACTTTCACTTTCCAGAAATACCCTTGTCCATTTCAAACAATTCCAATGAGACCATAGGTCATTTCTTGAAAGTAGAGAAACATAATAAGTCTTGAAATCATTTTTCCAATTCACTAAGAAATTCAAGTCATCCAAAGTAGAAAATATATAAAAAAAAAAACGTTTTGAAAGCACCTTGAATTTTCGGGGCATTACAATCTCTCCCCCTTAAGAGAATGTCGCTCTCAACATTCCATCTTGTATTTAAAATTTAGGGTTATCACACTCTCTCCCCCTTAAAAGAATGTTGCTCTCAAAATTCCCATTATAGTGCAATTCTAATAAAACACATATATATAAGTCAAGTTCAAGAAGTCAGGTAGTAGATTGGCTAAGGCTCTATTAAGCACTATCAAACTTATAGGCAAGATTACACCAGGAATAACAACATTGCTTTTATTTTCAAATGTCACAAATTTAATATATGATATATCCAACTTATAGGCAACATTTAGCATGCATTCTTGGCAAAGGATATCATGAGTTCCAGTAGGTAAGATCTCAACTATTCATCAACAATGTTCTAATGTTCCAAAAATAAACATGGAACTCTTTTTGCAATTTTCAGTTATCATGATCATTTTCTAACTAAGTTTTCACCAAAATCTCCAAGATTACATGAAAATGCACTCAAAACACTAAAATCTACTTCAAAAAAAAATAATTCTTGTATTTATGGTGGTTTTCAGAAATAAAGTCATAGTCATCTTTGAGAATAAAGCAATAAGGTAGTGAGAATATCATGATAGATAGACTTGAAACCTTTCACTTTTCATGTCCAAGACCAAAACTGTAAAAGAAAATTATCGAAAGAAAACCATGGAAATAACTCACATTTAAAGGAAAAGTCACCCAAAGAAATTATCTCGATATATATTACATATGTAAATCAACTTTTAAGGAAAATTAACATTACTTGATGTAGCAAAGTCAAAGAAAGTAAAGAAACTCATTATGGAATAAAATTTTAGAGTCAAGCCTTTAAATCAAATTTCACACGTAGTAAATCAAACTTGATCATAGGATTTGATCGAACTACATATACATGAGTAACTACCAACCACACAGAAACACGCTACACATAATTTTATCACGTCTAGTTCACCATAGGAAAATTCCAACAAGTTATGACCTATTATCATGTTAGGAAGACCACTAGAATCCGTGTAGCATTTAGTATCTAACTAATTCTTACGAGACCCTTAAATTCATGACATATAAGCAAAGCATATTCTTGATAAGAATCTTGAAAACCATAAATAAACCCAGGAGGTATTATGCCCTCTAATTCACATGATACTATCATTTATACTAATCAAGAACTCAAAGAAACTAAGAAATTTCTCCTTTCTCTCTTGGCCAACTTGATTGAAATTCTAGCTATATTTCTTAAATTTGTTCCATCAAAGTTTTACTTGCTTCACTTAATTTCATAGCAAATTCACAAATAACACATCAAGCATGTTATAAGATGCATGTGACATATATCTTAAATATTACTTTTCCCATTTCACTAGTTTTCGAAGATAACTCTTGATCAATTTTAAAGAGAATGATATAGTAAAAGAAGTCTTGTTCAAATTCAAGAATAGTTTGCATAAAGTGAATGACCTAACAATTTTCCTATAGAAAGCTAGCAACTTTCAGTATATAAACAATTAGAAAAGTAGGATATTCTTTAACAGAATAATTTTAATTTTTTTTACAACATACCATTCTTCCATCATATATCCCTGGATATGTATTTGGTATTACAAACAACCATTGTACAAAATCTTTTTTTTTCTTTTACAAAATTTCTTATGTATCATATTGTTGAAATTCTTTACTACCTAGCCTCAATCTGAATCTTTCTATCACAGTTTAACATAAGTAAAATTACTATTGTCATGGAAGTTTTAAGGTTTTGAGGTTATTACCTCACTAATGCTTATTTAATTTCAAATCAATTTTCAAACCTTACATCAAATACAACAAAGGCTCTTGAATTTATAGAAGCCCATGTATTTATCCTTTTTCGTCAAAGACAAAACATGAATCTATGGAACAACATTCAAAATGATTAACATATTAAGAAGAGAATGTCTTGTTTAACCTTAAATAGAATACTATGAACAAGAATAGATTCTTACATTCGTGATTGTTTCAAAAATAAACATGTAATTACTTTGAGGAGAAAGGAGCAAGTTACTAAGGACAATATATATATATACATGAAAACTTTTCTTCCTTTTGATATCCAAGACCATAATCTTAAAAGAAAATTATGGAGAACATTTAAAGAATCCACATAAGAAAATCAACTTTGCAAAGTTTATACAGCTTTCAAAGAGAATTTAATATAAGAAAATCATTTTTTTTCAAAGTTTATGATATTTTCAAGTGTAGTGATTAAGGAGGAGAAAGAAAGTTAACATTGGCAAACTTTAAATCTGAGTCTTTGAATCAAACTTTCCACATATCAAAATCAAACGTGAGCATGATGTATCAACAATCTATCTAAACATTAACACTTTACCAATCTTACAACATACAATCTATATACACAAAAACAATTACGAGCCACACATGTCACATAGTACAGTTATCATGTCAAGTTCAGCAGATAAGAAAATCAAATAAATCAAATTCAACAGATATGAAATTCAAACAAATCAAACAAGCCGATAACAAGAGTGTATTAAACAAACCAACTTAAGGTGTCACAAAAGTAATTCCTAATGGATCCAAAGATTCTATATTTCCACTGAAATCCACTTCATTCCAACACTAAAATCCAAATGTATACTTGTACTCAAGCACCAAAACAAGAATTAAGCCATTTTATACCGTGGTCGGCTGCCCAATGGTACAAATTAACTCATTCCTTGTTCCTGCCTGGCGTACAAACAAGATCACTCACACAAATTCACACACTAACAAAAAGCATTCACTCCCACTTCCCAAAAAGATCTGAACCTAGCGCTCTAATACCAACTGTGAAGGCTCTACCTCTCCCTAGGGCGGACCGTAAGGTATCAACGGGTTGCTTGCCCAACTCTCGTCAGGATTCAAATACAAATTCACAAGGCAAATCTTAAAAGTGGATATAATCCCTCATAAAAAAAGTCACAACTCCAATCAAAGATATTAAGAATTGACCTTAATAAAAATTCACTATCCATCTAACAAACACATCTCGAAGTATGATACTAGATTTAAACTTACAAGAACCAATTTTCAACCTTACAATCCAAAAGAAAACTAGGGAGGCAAGTATATTACACTTAATTTAGAAGACTTAGATAAAGTCTCTGCCTTCCTCAATGCCCTCATCCACAAGCTCACCCCCGGTAAGTAAAACAAACTAAAAAGTGAGCTTTTGCTCAAGGAGACCCAAGAAAACATGCAACCAACAAGGTATCATACAAGTCTCAAGAATTATAAATAAAAAAAAGATAAAATATACACGTTTCCAAAAAAAGGTAACATGATCAGATAAAAGGATATAGAGTTCCCAAGAGCTAGCTCAAGTCGCTTGATCAAGATTCAAGTCTCCCATCAACTTTATACAAAATTACCAACAAGTAGAACACCACTTCACGCCATTCTCTGTCCACCTCACAACCCCCTACCAGGCCTACACACCAAAATCAAAATAGGTGATACTCGAGCACACCACTCAAGTACAAGTTCAAGATTGAATCCAAGTTCACGATTCAAGTGTCAAGATTTCACGTTTCAAGACCCAAGGCTCATTGATCGCCTAGATCGAGCCCTTGCCGGCTTGATTTGACCAACTAGAAAATGGATTGGAATCCCAAGCAAGCAATTCAAATACAAGACATTCAATTCACAAAATTCAAGTAACAAAATTTTAGTCAAGATATGGGGTCAAGGGTGACAAGTACACCCTTGCGCATCCAATTGCAATTTGAGTATGAGTATGAAATTTCAAGGAGACAAGTTGTTCAAGCAAGCAAGTTCATCAACCAAACATATACAAGCATTTGGAACACTCACCATAATTTTACAAGTTTTACTTGTCACTCAAAACAACACCGGTTTCTTCACTTACGAGCCTTGGAGCAATAAGGCACGTTTCAGGTAGTGACTGTTAGCTAAAATAGCCATACACAATCATGGATATCAATTTGAAACAAGATTGGAAACAAGAACAAGGGACATTGCATAGTGTATTCCAAAAACTTATTATGTACTTTTTATAGTTAAAACTAAGAAATAACTTGAGCACATTCCCAAGAGGTCTTAGCAATTATCACTTCGTAAGACAAATGAGTTTGCTCTCTTTTAATAGACTCTACTTTGGTCTCAATTTATTCCTTAAGCAAAGATAAGATATAAGAATATTCGCTAGAATTAATCCAAATAACAACTAGTGTATCAAGCCAAGCATCACAGTTGACAATTTCATTAGTTCCACTTAGTATTCATGCTATGTGAAACTTCACAAACATTAGTCATTTAGCTTCACTAGAATGTCATGGTTTATTCACTAAGTTTCATACATAAAAGTGCACTTAGAATACATAAGCTACTAACTTGATTTGGATTGTCTAGATTCCCTGTAGTTTCTTGAAGACAAATCCGTGTGTGAGAAATATTTGGTACACTTCAAGTTGATAGGTCAAGTTCAAGTTCTTAGCACATTCTAGGATGCAGCTTGTGCAAATTTGCCAGAAGTGTGTAACATAAGTATCATTACAAAGGTCTTAACAAACATGAAACACTCGATTGGCAATATGATTATGAGCAAAGTTAGTTTTCAAACTATCAAGTTTCTGTCATCTTGTAGTGTTTTGGTCATAACCAGAGCTTCACTCATCAGATTGAGATGCATTTTATACCGTTTCAAAGCTAAGCCATAGACCTACATTTCTTATGAAGACATTGGGATCCAATTCATGCATTTTCATGGTCATAAAAAGTAATCTCAGAGGTTCAGAAAGCTGTCGGGTAAAACAGGGTTTTTGAGCAGTCAGGGGTATTTTGATCATTTCACATGATATAGTCCTCCAATTAATCTGAAATTTTGTGAGTCAAAATTTAACTCAATCCTCTACAACTTTCATGTTTTGTACGAGATCCAATTTATCCTTTATTGATAGGGTGCAATTTTAGTTATTTATTGTGTTAATATTTCCTAGTTATTTAATCTAAAAATTGCATTCTTGGGTAGATTCTGCTAAATTTATCTATTTGGTGGTCAATTGCAGGATTTGGTGAAATTGTGCTGAAAAAGGGAAAATCCAGAAGCGTTCCTGACAGTTAGGCACGGGCGCGCCTAAGTCACACGTCCAGCTTCAAGTTTCCAAAATTTCCAAGGGCGTGTGGGTGATTTCCAAGAATGTGTGAAGTCCAAATTCTGAAAGATTGTGGAGTTAATTGTGATGTTTTCTTATTTAGTAGTTGGAATTAAGTTGGTATTTTGTTTTTAGGAAACCTTTTAGAATAGGATTTGGTATTATTAGTACTTTTTGTTTCTTGGAGGACAAATAGGAAACAGATGAGGCATGGCTGGGAGTTATTTTCAGAATTGGAAACGGAGTGCAACGTGGGACTTAATTCGGGGAGCCAATAACAAAATGGAATCGTGTGCGAGGTATATATATACCTCGGTGACTAGTGGTGAAAGTTCCGAACTTCTTGGCTTATCATATCTTTGGCTTGAGGAAAATAGGAGACATGACCATTTTATCTTCTGGGGGAATCCATCTTTTGGAGGCATCGTCATCTTTTGGCCTGAGAAAAAGAAAAGGACGGGAACGTGAGGACTCATCTTGGCTGGGAAAAGAAGGAGACGGGACAAAAGACGACGCACACAAGAAGCAAAACCGAGTCCAGCCATAGTGTTTCCCGTCTTCCGTCGTTCCTTTGCCACTTTCGTTAGAATATTAATAGATGATTTTCCTATTCTCTTTTAACAACTTTGGTGGAATTCCATTCGTGATGTGTGACTAATTTCATCTTTCTAGTCAAGGAGCACCTAAGGATTTGGTTCATCTACTACTGTGAGATCTAATCGATTTTATTTATTTCTTCCATTCATTGGTATTTGTATGTTTTCTGCTTTATTGGCTATGATTATTGTGTGTGATTAAATAGATGCGCAATATTTGATTATTCACATAATCTATTTGCTAATTAGGGTAATTGAATCCGTAATTGTTTGATTACTCTAATCCCGGTAGCAACTGGCATAATTGGTTTTGTGTCAAAGTGTGACAGCCCCACTTCCCCTAAGGCGAACCAGAGGGGTAAGCGGACCGCCTGCCGAGCTCTCGCCGGGAGTCAAACATTCATTTATGGAACCATCATTAAAAGTATTTAAAAACGCCGACAAATTCACACAAAATACAAACCCCCAACATTCCATCCAGGAGACCTTCATAACAACTCCAAAATACTATAAACCGTCAAAATCATTCATTAATTTCAATCTTATATAAACGAGGAAATCCTACAAAAGTACTAAGAGGAAATCCAGCAAGGATACTAGGTTCCTCGATTCGTGCCCACTTCCGCACTGTAAGGAAAACAAAGCTTATGGGGTGACAAAGCCCAGTGAGGTCAAGAATGCATGCACAAGCAGGTGAAAGCGATAACAATTCTTGACAACCAATAACAGTAGAAAACTTGGAAATCATATGAGACAATATAAAGTAATCACGATAAAAGGATACAGTGCCGTTCCATCTTTCTGCCATTTTCCACATCTAGTTTCGGTCCAGTCCCAAGTCCGTAGTTTCAGTAGGAATGTTGACACTCACAACCACTATCTCACCGAATCGTAGAAATCACTTTACTCTCACCCGCCTACTTATACCTCCCGGCCCGCTCGTTAAAATAGTATTAACATCAAACCAAGTCGGGATGAGCGGTACCTCCCGCTCCATAGAGCGTGGTATATACTACCGCTTGGTAAATGAGTCGACGAGACTACGCTCCAATCGACTTAACTAAAACCCGACCAAAACGGGAGGAGAGGCACCTCCCACTCACTCGAGTGTGGTATATGCAACCGTTTGGTCTTATCAAGTCAAGAACAAGCACAAGTACAAGCACTTAACGACTTCAAATCAAGCAAATTCAAGCAAGGGTGAGCGCGATAAAGTACACGCTCACCAAGTCAAACAAGCATGCTTTTCAAACGAAGTTCACCAAACCAAGTATTCAGTAACAAGCACTTGAACACTCACCAATAGTTGAGAGCAAGCGAGAAAATTTAGAGGACCAAACACGTTCTTTGAGGTCCACGGAATCCCCTGAGATATGCAAATTCAAACAATTACCTTTTCGATTTCAAATTAAAAGGAATCTCGTAAGATTTGGAAAAATCCATTTTCAAATGTGAAATGACGTGTCGTGCATATACTCAATGAACTAAACTCTCGAGAAATGCTTATAAACACTTAAAATAGCAAAAGGAGCACAAGCATGGGCGTTAGACGGAAAGCGGACAAGAACGGAACGAAAATGGAAAACACACACTAAAAGGTGTGAAAGGCATATTTGACACCTCTTGCTATTTTGACCATAACTCATGGTACGAGTGTCGGATTGAAGTGCACGAGGTGCCGTTTCGAAGCTAAGAGAACAAGCTATAACTTTCATGAAGGTAATTTTTACCCAGATTCATTATTTCTAGGTCAAAAAGTGCGGAAACATGTCAAGGAATTTCAGTATCAGGATTTCCAACAGGTTTGATTCAAACAAATATAACTCAGCGTTCACAAATCCAAATCAAGAAATTCCAAAGGCGTTGGAAAGCTAACATACAAGGTTACAATTCTTAAGGAGACATCAAAAGCAAAAACATTCATGTTCCTGGTCAAAAGGACCCATTACAGTAGCAAAAAAACATTTCTGACAGAAACAGGGCATCAGGGACATTTTAGTCATTTCACATGCTACAGTACTCCGATTCATCTGAAAACTTACAGGTAGAATCCTCACTCAATTCTCTACAACTTTCATGTTTTGTGCTAAAGCTAATACAGCCTCCATCATATTCGAATATTCAAACCAAATTCGGACAGAAAATCTAAACAAAAAGTAAAACTTGGAGTTCATCCATACCAACCAATTTCCAGCCATCCAATTCAGTTCCTAGCTAACTAAATTCAACTTCCAATCATCAATTCCCAACATTAAGTCTTGCAACTAATGAAACCCTAACCCTAGCTCTTGGCCAAGGTTCAAGACAAGCAAAACAATAAAAGCAATCCATGGAATCATCTTAGAAGTTAAGAATGAGCACTAATCAAGGCTAAATATCAACCAAACCCATCAATTACACCATGTACAAGAAATTCCAACTTTCAAAGTAAAGCTAGTTACCTCCTAACTTGATGTTCTAGGCAAGAACTCCAAGCTCCCAAGCTTCAATCACTTCCTTCTAGCTCAAGCTTCAAGATTGATGATTGGAACACAAGACTTTCTTTGTTTTTCTCTTTTTTTTCCTTTCTTTCTTCCCTTGCTCACGGTTTTCTCCCTTTTCTTTTCAGCCTTCACCCGACTCTCTTCTCCCTTATTCCTCTTAATTGGTCTCAAATTGGGTTACAAGATAAAGCCTAGGAGATATTTAAGGCATGGGTCAAAGGGTTGGTCAAAACTATCAAGCCAACCCTAGCATTTCAATGACCTTCCACCTTGGCCCCAAGTGATTTCATTTCCTAGCAATTAAGTCCATAAGTTGTAAATCCAACTTAGTCCACTAATACTTAATCACACCTAGTTAGGTCACTAATCACCCAATTGACGTAATTAACTCCCGTGAGCATGCAAGTTCACACCGAAAATTCATGAAATAACAAACGTTAGATTTGTACATATAATTAGGGTTTTGAGAAAATATATTAGGGTTAGTACATTTAAAGTTTAGTGTGCAAACAAATTAGGGTTTTGTCGAAATTTAGGGTTTTCAAAGCAAACTAGGGTTTAAATTTCAAATTAGGGTTTTTAGACTTGTAAAACAAAATAGCTAAAACAAAACATTTTGTGAAGTAAAACAAACCATATAAACACTTTGGTAAACAATAATGATTATAATTAACATTATGTTGTGTTAAAGTCGATGTTAAAATTTAAACAAAAATATTAAATAAGTAGGTCAAATAAAATAAATTTTCGGGTCCTCACACAGAGAAATATACAATCTAATTTAAATGGACCCTCGTAGCGTGTTTGTTAATTAGAATAGGGTTTCTCTAATTTTTAATGCAATTAGAAATTAAATCTTATGGTCGTACCTAGGGTTATTTTCTAGATTAGGGAAATAGTCAATGGTCGTACCTTGGCTATCAAAACAGTAAGGAGAGACTGCTGTCAGATCGTATCGGCAGTGAAAAACCTATTTGTCAATGAATGTTGTAATTATATTTGCATCAATGATCAGTTATTTGAACCATCTCTGAAGTGTCTACTTGGCTAGAGTTCTTCCCATTGATTCTCTCTCTTTTAATTATTTTCCATAGTTGATTATTTAGTTTATCTTTTGTTAGCATTTAATTCCTAAAATCCCCCTACTTCTTGTAACTGAAAAAGGAGTTAATTTTCCCCAGTCCCTGAGGAGACGATCCTACTCACCCTTATACTCAAAATTTATATTTCTTGGAGTAGGTATTTATTATTGCACAGGCTCGACACCTGTCAATTTTTGGCACCGTTGCCGGGGACTGGTGCCTAAATTATTCACTCATTTTTTAGTTTACTTTGCTTTATTTTTATTTCTATTTTATTCTTGCTTTTATTTTTGGTGTTCTTTGCTAGTTTATGCCTCGTTCTTCTCGTACAGGTGAATTGATATACGATCCAGAGGTTGAGAAGACAGCGCGTAGGCTAAGAAAGGAGACCAAAGAACGAAGAGAGGGCAATCATCTACCCCATCTCCTGGGCTCAATTTGGCAATTGAATTGACTGAATCTTCAATTGATTCCTCTAGTGATTCAAAGCAAGAGGAGTACATTATGGCCAATAATACTAGGACACTCAGGGAGTTGGCTGCCCCAGATTTAACTCAACAACCCCTTTGTATAACTTTTCCAAACATAGTTGAAAATACTTCGTTTGAGTTAAAATCTGGTTTGATTCACCTCTTACCAACTTTTCATGGACTTTCAGGTGAAGAACCCCATAAGCACCTCCAGGAGTTTGACGTGGTTTGTTCAAGTATGAAACTGCCGGGGGTAACTGAAGAACAAATAAAGCTTCGAGCATTCCCATTCTCACTTAAGATGCAGCCAAAGATTGGTTATACTACCTACCAGCAGGTAGTATCACCACGTGGGCACAGTTGAAGAAGAAATTCTTAGAAAAATATTTTCCTGCATCCCGAGCTGCCAGTCTACAGAAGGAGATATGCGGCATCAAACAGCATCCTGGGGAATCCCTGTACGAATACTGGGAAAGATTCAATAGATTGCGCACAAGATGTCCACAACATCAAATTAGTGAGCAACTATTGATCCAGTACTTCTATGAGGGACTTGTTCTATCTGATAGAAATATAATTGATGCTGCAAGTGGAGGGGCCTCAGCTAATAAGACCCTTGACCAAGCATGGGCGCTAATTGAGGAGATGGCAGAAAATTCACAACAATTTGGCACCCGTGAGAATTCATCCATCCGTAGAGTCAATGAAGTGGAGGTGTTTTCTATGCAACAATAGTTATCTGAACTAACATCCTTTGTTCGGCAACTAGCTGCAGGGAATGCCCAACAGACGAAGGTGTGTAGGATTTGCACAAATGGAGGGCATTCCACTGACACATGCCCCATGTTACAAGAAGATGGGGCTGAACAGGTGAACATGGTTGGAGGCGTGCCCGCGCCTAGAAGACAGTATGATCCATACTCAAACACGTATAATCTAGGATGGAGGGATCATCCTAACTTCAGCTATGGGAATAGGCAGCAAAATTCATTTCCTAATCGGCCTCCAGGATTCCAGCAATCTTACCAACCCAAACCACAACAACCCTCCTCTAGTTCATCCAATGCATCTCTCGAGGACATAGTCAAGAGCCTGGCCTCTAGCACGTTGCAATTCCAGCAGAAAACGGACTCCAGCATACAAAGCTTACAGACGCAAGTGAGTCAATTAGCAACTGCTGTCAACCGCCTAGAAGCCAAGGTAGATGGGAGGTTACCCTCACAGCCTGAGGTGAATCCCAAAAATGTAAGTGCTATGACCCTCAGAAGTGGGAAAGAAGTTGAAGGTCCTAAACCAGCAATTCCCAAAGACAAGAATGAGGACCAAATTGAGAAAGAATTGGAAGAAGAAGGGTTGGGCAAGAAGGCTCCCGAAGTAACTCCTGATCTGGTAATTAAAGCTAAGGCTACTCCACCACCATTTCCTAGTAGGTTGGAAAGGCCAAGAAGACGGGAGAATGAGAAGGAGATCCTAGAGGTATTCAGAAAAGTGCAAATAAATATACCTCTGCTGGAGGCAATCAAGCAAGTGCCCAAATATGCTAAATTCTTGAAGGACCTGTGCGTTAATAAGAGGAAGCTGAGGGGAGATGAAAGAGTGGTGGTGGGGGAGAACGTATCAGCTGTGCTACAAAGGAAGCTACCACCAAAATGTGGAGATCCAGGTATGTTCCTCATCCCCTGTAAAATTGGAAATTCTAGAACTAGAGGTGCCATGTTAGATTTAGGGGCTTCTGTTAATGTGATGCCTAAATCTATATTTGATTCCCTAAATCTAGGCCCATTAAAGAAAACAGGGGTGATAATTCAGTTGGCTAATCGTACAAATGTTTATCCTGAGGGTTTAATTGAGGATGTTTTGGTTCAAGTTGAAGGATTAGTTTTTCCTGCTGATTTCTATGTGCTTGATATAAATGACAGGAATTCTCCAAATCCATCACCTATTTTGCTAGGGAGACCCTTTATGAGTACTGCCCAAACTAAGATTGATGTTAATAAGGGTACACTCACGATGGAATTTGATGGAGCAATTATTTACTTCAATGTTTTTGATGTAAAGAAACATCCTACTGAGTCTCACTTTGTATTTGCTACCAATGTAACTAACCCTGTTGTGCAAGAGGCAATTGATTTGAATGACAGGAAGAATCCAGAAGTTGTGGTGGCCAAACATCGAAAGCAATTGAATGCAAAATCCAAGCCATTACTTGCTCACTTCAAATCATCCCCGAGTCACAAGAGCACCACAGTTCATGAGTTCAAAGACTACTCCATCTATGAGGGCTATCAGGAACATATGGAGCAAGCCATGACAAGAGTGGAAGATTTTTATCCTCCTTGAACAAATAAAGCATTGTCTAACCAAAGACATTAAAGAAAGACGCTACTTGGGAGGCAACCCAAGGATTTATGATTTGCTTATTTTTAGTATTTTTAGTATTTTTGTATCATATTACGCAATTAGATTCAGTTAAAATGATCATTTTTTTTATGTGTCAGGTCACCACTAGTTAGGCGTGCCCACGTAAATTGGGCACCCTTAAGGAAGGGAACTCTCGCTTGTGGTCAGAAGCGTCACCAAGGGTTAGGCATGCCCACGCAAACTGGTCACGCCAAATTCCGTCTGTGGACAGAAGCGATAGAACTGGTTAGGCGTGCCCACGCCTAACTATCTCCAACGCTTCTGGTTGGGAATCACAAATTCCATCACCTCATCAGAAGCGTTGGCATGAGTTAGGCATGCCCACGACTAAATCTCTACAACGCTTCTGGTTGGCCTCTAAAAAAAAAAAGAAACCAGATCCTAATCTTTTCCCCTTCTTTTCTTCTTTTCCTTTCTTTTCCTTTCTCCTTCCTCTCTTCTCTATTTCCTCTTCCCTACAAGTCCGCTTCTTACCACTCGACGTTACCATTCCTCCGCACCTGTTGTTACATTGTCCGGTCGCTACCAATAACCTCCGCTGCTGCTGATCGTAGACTCCACCGCGATAGCCACCACCTCTACTCCCACTGATCCGTTGCCATCGTTTCCCACTAGTCATCGGATTGCCATCCATCTCCCTGCTACCACTGTTATCACTGCCTATCCTCCTCGCACGCCGTGGCTGCTGCTGCCGCTGCTCAATTCGATGCTTTGTCAAGGCTCTTGGCCTCTTCTCTCCATCATTGGCTCGCGAGTCCGCTGCTTCACCACCTAACTCCACGCTGTTGTTTCCTCCACCTTTCCATCCGTAACTCAGTGACTCCAACCGCTGCCCAAGTGGCAGCCTTTGTGAGATTTCTCCTATTCCTAGCCTTTAATGCCTTCGTGATAGCTTGTGATTTCTTTCAACTCCTTGATGGCATGATTAGCTCCAATTGTTGAGTGTGGATGATTTGCTCTAATTCTGTGACTTGGGCTACTTTCTTGGCTCTGTTGGCTATTGAAAATTAGTGCTGTGGGCTACAATTGTTTGACTTTGACCAGTGATTCTGATTTTGTGAGTGGAGTGGTCACTACAATTTTTTGGGCAATCTTTTGGTGTGTGGTGTGGCTTGGATCTTTGTGGCTGGACTCCTCTGGCTGTTGATTTAATCTGTGGGCTTGAGTTTCTGGTCACATGTATTAATTTGACTGGCTGAATTAGTTAGTTTGCACGTCTCCCGGATGGCTCAGAACTTGGCCCAGTATTTTCACCATATGGACTTCCATCCTCCGTTTCCCCCCGCCCCCCCGAGCCGTAGTTGGATTGTTACCCTCCTCCATGATTCAGGGAAGTCCCGTTGTCCATTTTTACTTCGTTTTCATGTTCTCTATTTGCTACATTAGGGACAATGTAGGATTTAGGTGTGGGGGAGGGTTAACTATACTTTTGGGTGTTAGTTTTCTTTTCTTTTCCTTGTTAGTCCTCTGATTTTAAACAATAATGATGAATGCAATCAAGATGTGGGTATGAGTAGTGAGTTCATGCCATAAGGTTTCTTATTTTTCTTGATGATGGATTTAATTGATGGATATATTAGATTTGGCATCAATTCTTTACTACTTGTGAGATCCTTGGGCCCACACGTGAGCACTTGCCTAAATTTGCTCCATTTTTCATTTGTTGAGTGGTATTCCACATGGGTTGAACATTCTAGAATTTTCTCGGTTATGCATGTCAAGGCCACATTTAAATGAATTTTGATGCATTAAAATGACAAGGGCATCTAGGATTAGCCACTTTTGACTTTAGAAAAAAAATCCTTCCTTTATTTTGTCTACCCCTAGTGAACCAAGTTGAGCCGTTAACCCTGTTTCTTTGTTTAAAACCACATTTGTTAGCTTAAGACTTGTGATTAGACTTTCTTTTTAGCCCATATGTTAAAGAAGTGCTTGAATTTCAGTGCATGTGGGACTAGTGTATTAGTTGCAAGGCAATGAAAAAAAAGAAAGAAGCAAGTGTAGCGAGTTAAGGTGCTTTATGCGTGTTTATTTCCTTTGTCTTGGAAGAAACCAAAAAAAAAAGAAAAAAAAAGAAAAAAATTTAACAAAAAAAAGTGAAAAAAAGAAAGAAAAAAAAAAACAAAAGAAAAGAATGAAAAATGGAAAAGGTGATGTGTGAAGTTCTTGTGTTGTGGAATGTGATAAGCACCAATACAAGCTACATTTGCTGGGCTGGAGAAATGCTAAATTGCCTTGAAAGTTGAAATTTGTGAAAAATTGTGCATTGGAATTTTGGCATTCTCTTTGACATATTTACACCAAAATTGACCTTTTATCCTACCTTCACCCAAGCCCCACTACAACCTTGTGAAAAGTCCCTTCGATTTTTGTATTAAATTCATTATTGAGTGGTGGAGATGTGATATATGAGCAAGCCTATGGTAATGTCATCCCATTGTGTTGATTTGAGTGTTGTTTTATACCTTATACACCTTGGAGTGTTTGGGCGTCAAATTCTGTGTGAGGTTGTCAATTTGATATATTCTAATTTTGGTGAAATTGTTGGGGAATATGGGAAGCTTGATTGGTATGGAATTGCTACAATTATCCTATGTCTTGATTGTGCTTTTGAGTTGGGATATGCTTGAGGACAAGCATCATTTAGGTGTGGGAGAGTTTGATAGGGTGCAATTTTAGTTATTTATTGTGTTAATATTTCCTAGTTATTTAACCTAAACATTGCATTCTTGGGTAGATTCTGCTAAATTTATCTATTTGGTGGTCAATTGCAGGATTTGGTGAAATTGTGCTGAAAAAGGGAAAATCCAGAAGCGTTCCTGACAGTTAGGCGCGGGCACGCCTAAGTCACACGTCCAGCTTCAAGTTTCCAAAATTTCCAAGGGCGTGTGGGCGATTTCCAAGAATGTGTGAAGTCCAAATTCTGAAAGATTGTGGAGTTAATTGTGATGTTTTCTTATTTAGTAGTTGGAATTAAGTTGGTATTTTTTTTTTAGGAAACCTTTTAGAATAGGGAATTCATAATAGAATAGGATTTGGTATTATTAGTAATTTTTGTTTCTTGGAGGACAAATAGGAAACGGATGAGGCATGGCTGGGAGTTATTTTCAGAATTGGAAACGGAGTGCAACGTGGGACTTAATTCGGGAAGCCAATAACAAAATAGAATCGCGTGCGAGGTATATATATACCTCGGTGACTAGTGGTGAAAGTTCCGAACTTCTTGGCTTATCATATCTTTGGCCTGAGGAAAATAGGAGACATGACCATTTTATCTTCTGGGGGAATCCATCTTTTGGAGGCATCGTCATCTTTTGGCCTGAGAAAAAGAAAAGGACGGGAACGTGAGGACTCATCTTGGCTGGGAAAAGAAGGAGACGGGACAAAAGACGACGCACACAAGAAGCAAAACCGAGTCCAGCCATAGTGTTTCCCGTCTTCCGTCCTTCCTTTGCTACTTTCATTAGAATATTAATAGATGATTTTCCTATTCTCTTTTAACAACTTTGGTGGAATTCCATTCGTGATGTGTGACTAATTTCATCTTTCTAGTCAAGGAGCACCTAAGGATTTGGTTCATCTACTACTGTGAGATCTAATCGATTTTATTTATTTCTTCTATTCATTGGTATTTGTATGTTTTCTGCTTTATTGGCTATGATTATTGTGTGTGATTAAATAGATGCGCAATATTTGATTATTCACATAATCTATTTGCTAATTAGGGTAATTGAATCCGTAATTGTTTGATTACTCTAATCCCGGTAGCAACTGGCATAATTGGTTTTGTGTCAGGGAAAAATACAATCTAATTTAAATGGACCCTCGTAGCGTGTTTGTTAATTAGAATAGGGTTTCTCTAATTTTTAATGCAATTAGAAATTAAATCCTATGGTCGTACCTAGGGTTATTTTCTAAATTAGGGAAATAGTCAATGGTCGTACCTTGGCTATCGAAACAGTAAGGAGAGACTGCTGTCAGATCGTATCGGCAGTGAAAAACCTGTTTGTCAATGAATGTTGGAATTATATTTGCATCAATGATCAGTTATTTGAACCATCTCTGAAGTGTATCCTTGGCTAGAGTTCTTCCCATTAATTCTCTCTCTTTTAATTATTTTCCATAGTTGATTATTTAGTTTATCTTTTGTTAGCATTTAATTCCTAAAATCCCCCCACTTCCTGTAACTGAAAAAGGAGTTAATTTTCCCCAGTCCCTGAGTAGACGATCCTACTCACCCTTATACTCAAAATTTATATTTCTTGGAGTAGGTATTTATTATTGCATAGGCTCGACACCTGTCATTTATCGTAGAGGAATTTGCTGCTCAATTTAACACAATATGGGGCAATATATCAAACACTTACTTGACAAGAAATATTCCTTCATTTTCATGATACTCTATCAATTAAGCTTAAACCTTAAGTACTTAAGCTAACCAAGCATCACTTAAATAACATAAATCAAGCATCACTTAAATAACATAACAAGAATAAAGTATTACTAAATTACTTGAGGTAATCCAAGAAACTTCCAAATATCATGCTAATTTGTGACTTTAATACAACATATATATCAAGTTCCTCAAACTTAAGAGAAAAGTTGAAGTGTTTTAGCATGCTATAGCTCCCATAGAGATCACCAAACCTAGCTTGAGAATTAAGCAAGTCTTCACCCAAAGTTCCTTGCACAAACTTGATCCAAAAATGAAGCAAGAAAACTAAGGTTTCAAGTGGGTTTTGTGGTTGTTGGAATTGTTTTTCTCTCCCTCTCTTTCTCTCTCAAGTTGGCTGGCCAAGACAAGTGGAGAATGGAAGAGAAATTGAGCTTGGAAAGTTTAAGACATAATGCTTACTTGGTTTGACAAATAATCTCTTGGAAAGTTGTGGTAAATTTTGTGCCTCATGGCAAGTTCCTATTGAAACCACATTTCATGCTTCTAAATCTTTCATTAAACCAACCATCTTTCACTTCCAAAAATACCCTTCTTTATTTTATGTAATTCCAATTAAATCCTAACTTTCACTTTCCAGAAATACCCTTGTCCATTTCAAACAATTCCAATGAAACCATAGGTCATTTCTTGAAAGTAAAGAAACATAATAAGTCTTGAAATCATTTTACCAATTCACTAAGAAATTCAATTCATCCAAAGTAGAAAATATCTAAAAAAAATATGTTTTGAAAGCACCTTAAATTTTTGGGGCATTACAGATGCCCTTTCGACTATATGGCCCAGGGCATCAGATGACGAGTCACCGTGATTATTAGAGAACCTATTCATACCTAGATCGAGTCGTGCTTGCAATAGTGGATAAGAGGTAGAGGCTAGTACTGGAAAATGAGAGAACTCACACCAAAGTGCAAGAGATGAGAGGAATTCAAAGGATGCAAAATGATAGGATGCGAGAGCTGGAGACTAATATGATCAAGGAACAAGAGCTGACTAATGCCCTACATAATTAGTTATAGGAAGTTAATAAACATGTTATTGAGTACTGAGATAGATGAGCGATCTTGGCAGAGTGTGAGATGATAATTGAAGAGGTCATGGAGGCGAAACTAGATTAGGAGAACCAGGGAGGAGAAGAGGTTAGGAATGGAGATGAAGTCAAGCCAGTAGAAGAAATAGGATCCACTAGTTCTGCAATAGATTAACCTAACAAAATACTAGGTTAAAAGCTTTTGTAACAGATGGTTAAGTTGGAATCTCGACATGGTGTTTTGATTTTGGATGTACTATATCAATGACTTGTTTGACTTTCTTGAAGTGTACTTGAACTTACTCTATTCTATAAATTATTCGTTTTGTGATGAACTTATTTTTGTGATATTAATATGTGAAATGAATGTATTTTTCATTATGACTAATTGTTATTGTATATAAAGATAATTGATTATTACCCATTCATATACAGATGAGTCGTGAGAGATATGAAAGTTGGGGAATATCGTCGGGTGTGAGAACCCTAAAATTTCTCATGCATAATTTACTATTTAATTCATTTGCATGCATTAATTCATTTAAGTGCATCATGTTCCCTTTAGTATAGTTATTTTGTATTGAATTAATTCAAGAACCACTGGGGTGTACTTGTATGTTTTAATCCCTAGTAAATATGGAATTACATGATAACTTTTAAGACTAAACTAAACTTGAGGGAGTTAGAACATAAGTAATTGAGAGGTAAGAGATAGTCATACCTTGAGCCTTTGCCACTTGTCATCATCTAAGTGATTCTTGACCAAGTCAAGGTTTAGTCAAATAACCAAGCTTTCTTTCATTTCATTCCTAGTCTTCATCTTGTCTAGGAGAGAGAGAGGGAGACCGTGTGACAGCCCACCTTCCCCTAAGGCGAACCAAAGGGGTTAGCGGACCGCCTGCCCAACTCTCGCCAGGACTCGATAGCTAATATAGACCAACAACTTGAAACTGATAAAACTAAAATCTTCCAAAAATCAAAAGTCACCCAACATAGATACATAAGTTTCGTACCATCATTCAAACTTAAATTTAACAGGGTATTCAGGTTACAAGCCAAACAAAAACTAAGCTTATACATGATAGGGTTTCCAGTACATCGTCTCTTAACAGCAGTTACCCCCAAAAGCTTATACCACTCGCACGTACTTCCAATCCTGACCTCAAGCAAATCCCCCTGCTAAGGAAAACAAAAGGGGAAATAGGGTGAGCTAAAAGCTCAATGAGGTTTCAAAAGCATGCAGTCACATTAATACATAGGAGAAATCCAGAGGTCAAATATCGCATTTAAAATATGCAATAAGGGACAAATGACACAACCAAATACAAAATACATCGAGCCTCTCGACTAGGAGAAGGTGTTCATGAGGAGAACACTGCTCGAGCCTCTCAACTAGGAGATGGTGGTAGAACACTACTCGAGCCTCTCGACTAGGAGATGGTATTCACGAGGAGAACACTGCTCGAGTTAGCAAAAGTAATAAGACAATATAATAACAGATATATTTAAAAGGATACGGGTGGCTTCCAAAAGCCAATTTCCCCGAAGCTTGATCAAATCACATCCTGTTGACTCTCCGTCAACATTTATAGCTCAGAGCCAGACCGTAGATCCCCACTTTTCATCAAACACCGTCCACCGTTTCACCCCCTACCGGGCCCGAACACCTCAACAAATCAAATGTAGGTAATACTCGAGTATACCAGATTTCCAGATTCACATATCATATCCCGTGGCTCGTCAACTTTCCCAACCAAGCCCGTGCTGGCTCGAGTCGATTGACTCACCAACTAGGTTTTGAGCTCGAATCAAATCATATTTGTCGATGGGATATCACCCAAGCGACTCACAAATCAAATGTGGCCAAAAGCCATTTCACACGAATTCGAATATCCAAGTACAAAATTCCAAACACAAGAGATCGAGTGTGATAAAGTACGCACTCGTCTCGATCACATTAACTGGCTCACAAATCACAAGAATGCAAATCATCACATAATTCAAGTATTTCAGTATTTCAGCTATCACATAGGTCAAGTAACAAGCATGAAACACTCACCGAGTCGAGCAAAATATCTTCAAGTATTCGCACCCAAGTCCTCTTTATTTCCTCCTTCCAAGTCTATTAACAAATGAAATAGAACATATTTAAGCTCGACTACCCAACCAAATGTGATCAAATGCATATGCTCAAGGTTTCTTTTCATGTGATAAAAGTCGTATTTTGGATGCACAAATCATGAAATGACCAATCCAGTTTATGAAGATGAGCAAATAAAAGTCTTAACAACATCCTAGAACCACGCATGAGTGGGTCGGGGCACGGCAAGAAGACACGAGAATCGAAAGGAATAAAAGAAGCAATCACAGGATTGAAATCAATGTTGGACAGGTTTGTCAAGGTTCAGTAACTTGATCATAACTGTGGCCACGCTTATCGGATTGGAGTGTACTTTATGGCGTTTCGAAGCTAAGACATATATCTACAACTTTCATGAGAGGTCAGATATCAATTCATTCTTTATCACAGTCAAAACGGCAGATATCAGAGAAGCAGGAAATCTGTCGGGAAAAATTCAGACTGGACGAACAGTCTCGGGAAAACAGTCATAACTCGACGTAGAAAAATCGAAATCAAGCTCCGTCAGTGGTGTTTAAAACTAGGTTCATAGGGATTTCTAACGGTATAAGGCTCGGATGCTAGTTCATTTTCTACAGGTAACAGGAACCTCGGGAAGTGGGCTGTTTCTCATTCCTGCTTTCTGAAAAAAATTTCTGGTTAGTTGCTTTTCTTCTATCAACCTTTTAAAACCATTTCCCTCACTTGCCAAGGTGTTAAACCAGCTAAAACAGCAATTAACTTCATCATTGAAGCATCACAAAACATCAAGCAATTTATCAAACACTTGGCGGCTAACGAATGAAACCTAAACTCATGTTAGCAAACATAAGATTTCCTTCCATTATCTCTTCTTCCAAACATCAAGAAAGACCTCAAGACATCTAACCAACATTTCCCCAAGGAGTTAAAGCTCATTAAAGCATAATTAGGAGAGGTTTTACCTTGCCAAAGGTGTGAGCAAAACCACCAAAACTCCACTCCTTGCCACCAAGTTGGAAGTCTATGGATTAACCTAGCTTAGGATTTCACTCCAAGTAGTTTTTCCTTCACCAAAATTGACTAATTTTAGCTTAGGTTTGGATGTTTTTGCTTGAGAGGTTGGCCGGCCAAGAGGTGAGAGAGAGAGGGAAATTTTGCTTCAAATTTTTGAATTGGAAGATTTATATAGGATGGCTTAAGGTCAAGATGTCATAGGTAGTTGACACTTGGCACTTTCTTGGCCAAAAGATGAAATAATGTCTTGCTAATTAGCATCAAACCCCTAGTTAAAATATAACTCACATAAAACCACATAAATTTAATGCATTTATCCATGTAAAACATGAAAAATAAAATTCTAATTTAAACCATGCAATACACATGAAATTGAACACTTTAGGAAAATTTATGCACTACTAATTATATGATGCACTCAAGTAGAATTCCTTCTTTTCTCCCTCTCTTTTTTTTTTTTCCTTTTTTTTTTCTAGGGTTCTCACAGACTGGTCCTTAGAGAAGAAAAAGAGAGAGAGAAACTCCAAAACTCTAGATTTGATTTCATGCTTAACTAGTGAGAAAACAAAAGAGAGATCACCTAGGTAATCATCAACTATACTTCAAGCTTGTAGAAGGAAGTTAAGGCAACTTGGGAGGACTTCTTTGCTAGCTTTGGTGCAAGGTAAATTCTTTTGAAACCCTAACTTGATGATGTTAGATTGAAGGTTAATGAATGTTTAATTGGTGTTTGAGATTTTAGAACTTTAAAAGAAAGATTGCTTGGAAAGGTTTCTTTTATTAGCATTTTTAGAAGTAGGTTTGGTTAATTGCCTAGTGGGTGTTTGATCATTTTTCAAGGTTGTTAGTGGTGATGTTTGTGTTGGTTTCTCTTGGTAAACTTGTATGAATTACACCCTAGAACATGCTAAGAACAAGCTTTAGTACATTTGTTATGGAATTAGAATGTTTAGTTGGTGAATTGTGGACAATTAAAAGCTGAAAATTATCTTGCTAGGCTGGCCGAAGTCAAGAAAGGCATAAACAGCCTTAATTCCATCATTTGTGTGACGATTTTACCTTATTTTTGTTCAAGAAACCTGTTTCTACTTTAAGCCTTGCATGTGTGATGAATTTGGGTTGAAATATAGAGGTTTAGTTGGTGCTATCATGCTATAAATGCAAGCTGATTTTTCTGGTTTCCTAGCCACACAGAACTGTGCTGTTTCCACTTAGTTTTCCATTGTCTTTAATGATTTGTAGCAAAATTGTGCTCCAAATACTTGGTACCACTTTGCCCTTGACTTATATGCATGAGTTGAGTAAAACCAATGCATTTTAGGAAGAGTAAAACTACATTTGTTCCTTGGATTTCTTGCTGCAAATTTCTGCCCTGATCAAGCCGTGAGAGAGAGTGTGTGCTTTCAGTTGTCCTTTTCTATTCTTGTGGCTATTTTGCTATGGTTATGCTCTATACACTTGCTTGGACCTTACCGTAATCATGTTTGGTGGATTTGAACAACAAGAAAGAGGTTTAAGAGGAAACAAAATGGTTTAGCTCCAATCAAGTAGGCTGAACAGGGTTGCATTTTTAGTCAGGTTTCTAAATTTTCTGGTACTGATAGGAAATGAATTAGAGCCTAAATTTTATACCGTTGGAAATATCTCTGAGTCTAGTTATAAACGCAATTGACGGTACTCGATTTTGACTTTTTGACATCAAGTTATAGTGAATTTGCCAAAACTACTCCAGGCTGACTATGTGAAGTCCAGCCATGACTTGTTTTCAACCTTAATTTCCTATTGTTTGGTGGTCATTTGGACTCATCTTGTTCATATTACTTGCTAATAGCTTGAATTACAATTGCGTGTCATATTGGAATAAAACTAATGAGGTTTGGGAAGAGAAAGAAAAGCTAAAAATGTTAATGGCTCTTGGGTGAGCCTTAGAAGTTCATTATTTCACTTGAGATAGTGACCCTTGATGTTTTCTAGTTGTTTGGTCTTAGGACTTGAATGTGAGCAAGAAGGTGATCCGAGGTCCCACAATTAAAGTTGATTGGCTTAAAAGTGGTGAGTATTCCAAGTACTTGTGAATGCTTGAATGACATGTATTCTTGTTTGAATGACTTGTTCTCTTGATCGACAACTTGGCATTTGAGTGTGTGTTAATTGGGCAAGTGTATACTTTATCATACTCGACCCTTCTTGAATGGATTATTATTATTTTGTTTCAAGTGAAATGACCTACCTATGAAATGATTTACTTGTGCTTGAATTGATAGTCGTTTGGGTTGTTATCCTATCGACTCCCTTGCGTGCTTGGGGCCCCACTTTGGCTAGTTGGTCGAATCGAGCCAACAAGGGCTTGGTCGAAGAGATCAACGAACCATGGGTCTTGAACTCGTGAACTTGAACTGGTATACTCGAGTATTACCACCTCTTGAATTTCGGTATTTGGGCCCATCAAGGTGGGATGAACAGTGATCGAGATTGATGTTAAGTGGTGATCTACGGACATTGTTTCTTGAATTTCAAACATTAACAGAGAGTCAACGGACTCGGATGTGATCAATCTACTATGGAACTGGCCTTTGGAAGCCACATGTATCCTTTGATCCTGATATGTTTATCTATTGCTATAATTACTTGATAAATGAACACTGATCTTCTAGTTGAGAGTCTTGAATAATGTTTTTATTGTAAGCACTAATCTCCGAGTTGAGAGACTCGAGTAACATTCTCCTAGCGATCACATGTCCTTTTGGATATTTTAATGTTTTTGAATGATTCTTGATTTAATGTTCCTTGAATGATTAATTATGCTTCTTAAATGAATGCTTGTTTTGGAAACCTCACTGGGCGTAAGCTCATGCCACATATTTGTTTTCCTTAACAGGATTCGAGACTAAGAGGATTCAAGGATAGCATTAGGTCATTTTGGGAGTTGAAATAGTTTGTTTGGTATAAATGCCTGTAACCTCTTTACTTTTGGGAATATGTGAATGTACTTAAGTTGAACTCCAAATGCTCAATTTTTGTATGTGAGTTTATGTAATTACTTGTGAAGATGTGTAAATGTTATAGTGAAGTACATTCAAGGTTGTGTTATTTGGGTGAACTTTAAGTATGTTCTTGCAAAGGATTTGTGGATTGTAATGAGTCCTGATGAGTGTTGGACAGGCGACCCACTGATACCTTAGGGTGCGCCCTAGGGAAAGGTGGAGTCGTCACATCGGGGGCATAGAACTAGATAAACCCAGGATCAAGGAAAATGATAAGGCTCTAGAGAGGTTTCAACAGTTTTCCCCACCCAAGTTTTTAGGAGTCCTTGCGGCGGCCCCACCTTCCCCTAAGGTGAACCAGAGGGGTCAGCAGACTACCTGCCCGACTCTTGTCAGGATTCAATCGGTCACTTGATAAGTTATTTGGATAAATACTACAAAATAACTAGCAATTCATACTTAAGCAAATTACAAACTTATGCCTGACTATTTTTACAAGCCGAACTATATTCAAATTCTAAAATTTAAACAACAATGTACAAGTACCTAATATCACAAAAGTCGAGTCCACAGAGGTTTATCTACTAACTCTTTAAATCTCCAAGTTAGGCTCCAAACCTAGGAAGGGAAACAGTTAAAGGGATAAGCCTAATGATTAGTGAGTGTCCCGATAAACGATCAATTCAGTCAATTTCATAATTGACATGTCGACAATTAGCACGTAGGCCCATTGAACGAGAACAATAACAATATCATGTATCATAATTTTCACGAGTAGTGGATGAACAATAACACTTTCAATAAAAAGATACAGTCAAGTACAATTGCTCATTGAGAGCCATTCCATTCATTCCGCCTACCATCCTCCTTATCCCTCCACAAAATTTTTAGAAAACACTTTTGCATTGTTCATTCATTCATTTCATTGGCCATTTCTCCACCTAACTTCAGGGTAATACTCGAGTATACTAAACATTATCTTAGGGTTATCAGCATCCCGACCTAGTCCTTTACTGGTTTGGGTGGCCGGTAACGAAGGGCAAGGGCCCAGTTCAGCCAGTAAATATGGCTTACAATCATGCACAAGTAATTCACATAAGGTAACATTATTTAGGGTGGGTGTGATAAAGTACACACTTGCCCGTTCCACATAATTGGTAAATTGTTACATAAACAAATAGGCAAGTACCACGTTTGATATAAATAGCAAGTAAATAAATAAGCAAGTCAAGTCCCTCACCTTTTGTCATCTAAGTCTGATTTACTTGTCTCGATAGTTCTCATAACTCCTAGTCGGGTCCTGTGAGTAATTAGGTATTAGGTACTAACTTAGCCAATTTTCTTATTTTAAAAATAGTTCTGTTTAATCTATTTCTATTAATAGGCTAACAGTGTAAATTAGGTTGAGTTCACAAGTCGGGATATGGTTCAGGGTTCGAGTCTGTATTAGGGTTGTACAAGTTGTGGGGTGTGGTATCGTTTGTGTGACCGGCTCTAATCAGCATGTTATGTGTGCAACCGGCAACAGTCGGCACTAGTTGGTAGGTTATGGGCGCAACCGGCAACGGTCGGCATCAATCAGGTTCAATCGCTGATAGTCGGCACCAATCAACACCGGTCGATACGCATCGGCACCAGTCGACACCATTTGGTGTGGATCGGCATAAGTTGGTGCAAGTCATGTGGGTTCAGCAACGATCGGCCCTAGTTGGTGTGTCTCGGGTGCGACCGGTAACAGTAGAGTGAAAACAGAAACGGTCGGCTACCTATGACCATGCACAGTCAAGGTCCAGGTTGTCTGGGACTTGGCCGTTTTAGGTCTGACACGGGTCCATTCCATATTTAATGGGTGAAGGTTACCTTGAGGTTACTGGTTATGGCTAACGGGTGACTAGCGATAGTGTGGGTGGTTGGTTAACTGGTATACGTAGGTTAGCGATTGAGTTGTGGGTGACTAAGGTTAACGGAATTGATTGGGTGCTGGGTACGATCGGTGTTACGGGGCTAGGCAATGGTCAAGGTTAAGGCACAGGGTCGCTACGGTAAGTTGTCGCGAATGGGGTGTCGTTTCTAACAGGTATTTGGGTAAAGGTCAGTGTCGGGCCGTACCGGCACTAGTTGGATGACTGTTCCACAGGATAGGTATGGAAATGGCCGATCCGTTGCTGTACATAAGTCGGGTGCCGAGGTCGTCGGTAAGTCAGGTCATGTTTAGTAGGCTACCGTTCTGGTTTGTCATTTTGGCCAGTGTGTAAGTGGGGTTTGCCGGAAAATCTCCCTGGACACGGGATTGCCTACAGACCTGCGTAACGGTTGGATGATCATTTTACCTGACGGGATTGACTAAGATACATGGTTCTGCTAACGGGTCACACGACGGCTGGGCAATTCCGTTAACGGATCGCATGAGGGCTTGGTAGTTCTACTAACGGATGGCACGACGGCTCGGCAATTCCGTTAACTGATTGCATGAGGGTTTGGCAGTTCCGTTAACGGATCGCACAACATCTCGGCAATTCTGCTAACGGCTGGGCACATTGATCCGACTCTTCTGCTAACGGATGGGCTATTCTGCTAACCGCTGGGCACGTCGGTCTGACACTTCCGCTAATAGGTGCACACCAGAGGCGGCACTTTTGCTAACGGATGGGCACACGGGCTAGATGTTTCCACTAACGGATGCATACCAATGGCAACAATTCTGCTAACGGACACACATATATGGACAGCCATTGCTGCTAACGGAGGGCACATCGGTTCAGCAATTCCGTTAACGGATCGCGCACCAGTTAGCCTATCCGTCGCAATTTATTTCACAGGTCATAACTTGAGATATACAGGTCCGTTTCTATCTATTTTATATCATTAGAAATAGGATTCAGAGTACTACAATTTCTCAGAAGACATCAATTTCAAATTCAGTTCAGAAAAGGGTCAAATTTTGCCCTAGACGTGCTTAAGAATAATTCACAGTTTTGACCGATTCTGAAAATCAGGTCACTTGGCAAGATTGCTGCTTTATGTACAAAATGAATCAAGCTAGGTACTTTATACTGATGGAAAGCCTTTTGAGTCTAGTTTCAAATGCCACCAATGGTACTTGAATCCGACTCTCCTACAACAAGATATGGACATTTTCCCAAGACTGGTTTTGGCAACTTGTCATGACCCGAAACTAGGGTTCTTGGCAAAATCATGCCTTTTACTCATTTTAATGCCACCATCTTAACTTGAATTTCATAGCCAATCTTCCATACACATCATTTAGCATATAAGTCATGTTCATGGTAAGAATTTCAGCAAGAATCATTCACAATAAACCATACAAGTCATGCTACAAAAGCTGGACTTTCTTAAGCATGCTCAACTAGCCACAACATCGATTTTCAGCATATGAACCAGAAATTTTCTTGACATGCTAGGCGAGATATTGAACCATAAATAAGGTAGATTTTCAGCTTCAAGTTACCTCAATCAAGGCACAAAATGTTTGGAAGGTTGAAGAAGAAAAACCTTGTAGAATCCAAGCAAAGTCCAAGCAATAATCAAGCCAGCTTCAAGCCTTCAAGCCTCAGTTTTGGCTGTTTTGTAATAGGAAGATTTGGGTGTTTTGTTGGCTGGTTTTCCTCTGAATTTCATCCAAGAGGTTATGTAGGGAAGCAAATGGTTTTAAGTGCTGAAACTCCATGTATTTATAGGCTAACAATCAAGCATGACAAAGCAAACACTTGACAACTCAATAAGCTAAGGGATTGACAAGTTTCAAAACTTGCTTTGTCAAGCTTGTGAATGAATTTTGCAAGAATAATCAAGGCTTATTTCTAGCTAGAATTTTGTCCAAGAGGTGAAGGCATCAATACCAGAATTTTGCTTGGCTTTTCTATTTTTAGTAAAGCCCTCAATTGCAAAAGATCAATTTATTTTTCGGTCCTCGAATTTCAATCACTTTTATACTTTGCTCCACACATGTTTTCTAACACTTTTTGCTAGTTTTTTTAACATCACTTTAGCATTGTAAGTTGGTGTAACAAGTGCTGAAATTTTAGCAAAAATCCGCCTTTCACAAGTAAGGTTTTGGCACGATAGCAAACAAGGCAACACAATTGTTCATTTATGCAAACCTTGTAAGTACATTGACCGGTAATGTATAGGGTTTACACGGGTGCTCACAGTCCTGACCCAGAGGTAGCTAAAAACTTGTTAGAGAATATAATTAATATTTTTGAAGATATGAGATACTCAGAGGAAAGACGAGCATCTCTTGTTATATTCCAATTTGAAAGGACGACACGTTCTTGGTGGAATTGATATAAAACTTGATAAGTTATCATATGACTTAGAAGTTAGAACACCCACTAGTGAACATTATTTGGTGACAATACAATATACCAGAATTAAGATTTCTAGGTTGAAGAAAGGAAATTGTTGGTAGATCTTATAACTCTGCCTATTCGAGAATATGATATTATATTAGATATGGATTGTTTGGCCCAATATCATGCTCAATTGAACCGTAGAACTAAGATAGTTGAATTTTATATACCAAGAAAGCCTACCCTAAGATTGGACATAAGGGTAAATTAGCTTTACCTGACCTTATTTTAGGGATTCAGGCTAGAAAGGTATTGACTAAAGGGACACAAGGTTATTTGGCTTATTTAACATTCCAGAGGATAAGGTGAAGATGGAAAATGTGCCAGCGGTGAAGGACTATCCAAATGTTTTCCTTGAGGAATTAGTGTCATTTCCTCCAACGAGAGATAGAATTTAAGATTGAATTGATGCTTGAAAACATCTAGGTAGATGAATCCTCAACCTGTGAGGAGCAACCAATATGAATTCTAGGCTGAAAGGTGAAAATTTTGAGGAACAAGCAAATTCCTTTAATCAAGGTCATCTAGAAGCATCATGAGTTGGAAGAAGCAACAAGGGAGTTGGAAGAACAAATGTAGAAGACATACCCCAAACTATTTCTAAGCAGAGGTAAGAATTTCGAGAACGAAATTCTCTTAAGAGGGAGAGAGTGTGAGGGTCGAAAAACTTACCCCCTAATATTCCATAAATTATCTAGAAATTTCTTTTCTTTCTTCTTTTCGTGTGATAATTTCTCAATTATTGAATAATATGTGTATTTGTTCTTTACTTCATTTAAGTGAATAAATGTACTTTAAAATTTTGTTATTCGAAACTTAGAAAAATTATATTATCGAGAATAGAAATTTAGTGGGGCAATAATATGATCGTGTATAAATGTATGGCCTCAATAAAATTAAAACATTTTGTTGCGTGAGAACCAAAGGACACTTGTTGATTTCCTTAAGCTATTTGTGAAGTTCATTTCATGCAAGGCTACAAGAAACAAAACCCCAAAATTCTTCTCATTTCCTCTTGTCTTTGCCTTTTGCTGTCCGAATAGAGAAGGAGGGAAATAGATGAGAGAAACACTCCTTGTACTCTTGAGCTAGGAGTGAGGGAAAAAAAATTTCCGCTTAGAATCCGGTTGTTTGAGGACTAATTTCAACTTAAATAAGGTGTTGAATCAGCTTACAATCTGGTTTGAGAAGAAAGCAAGCTATTTCTCAATTTCTAGCTTCTATTTTCATTTAAAAAGGTAAAATTTTACCATGAAACACCTTCATTTTCTTGAAAAAATTATGTATATTCATTGCATGTTGAATTTAAGTGGAGTTACATGAATTTTGGTTGAAGAAAGTTGTGTTTCTAGGCTGCTAAGAGTGATATGAAATAGCTTTAGTTACAGATTGTTGTGTAGCTTTAAATTTCTATAAAAATTGAGGTAGATGGTTATTAAAACACTTATTATTTGTGTGAATCATGCTATATTACGTGGTTATCTTTGAATCAAGTAATAAAAAATAAAAATAAAAAAGAGTGAGTGAATTGTGGAAAACTTGGTGAAACTTGCTGGAAAAATTTCTGGTTGAGTTCGGATGAAGAAAGATGAATTCTTTTGGTTTGTATATAAATTGACTATTTTGGGTGGTTTGATAGAGTAAATATTATTTTGGGAGTGAGTGTAGTGAGTTCTGATGAGAGTCAGGCAGGCAGTTTGCTAAATCCTAAAGTACACCCTAACGGGAGGTGGAATCGTCACACCTACTAAAAGATATACTTAGGTATGCACTATCTGCCCATTCAGATTGTCCACATACGTACGTTAACTAGCAACTAGCATAAATATCATTACGATTTACTTATATATTTAGTGCATCTTGTCAAATCATGATGTCTTAACTTTCAAAATTTTTATGTTCTATAAAAAATTATAGTAAAGGTTACCACTAAAGGCATTAAATCATGTCTTACATCTTATCAAATCATGATGCCTTAACTTTCAAAACTTTTATAATTCTATAAAAATCTATATTAAATTAATTATTCCATGGTGCATACATTGAATTTTGAACAATGTAACTACAAGTTAATAAAAGAAATCATTAATCATACATTCTATAATTATTTGGATTCAAAAATTATCTATGTACATAGGTTAACTTGAGAGAAGCTTGTATGTTATTATGATGTACGTGTATAATAAATACAACTTGTCAAAACATGACATTTTATCTTTTTTTAACTGAAAAGGTTACCTTACTTATTGAATTCCACTTCTTGAAGTTAGTTCCAAGTTCTGTACAATTAATTAAATTAATCTGGTGTATATCATTTACTCTTCTATAGTTCTAACTATTAGATATCACAACTACCATAAGCGTCCATATCTTTTTTATAATGAACTACGCTTAATAGTTTCACAATGGATGTTTGTATTAGTTTTTAATATTTTGTAACGTATACTTTAAATTTTGAACAATGCACCAACATTCTTGGGTGTTATACTTGGGTCATGATGTACATGTTCGACAAGTATGGTGTACATCGGCACACATGCGAAATACTTGCAATTTTGTGAGAACACAAGTGGCCCCTTGTACAAGCACTTTCCACTTGGCAAGGGAGTCACTTTAACTTATTTTACTTGTCTCATAGGCCGTGGAGTACAACATATTAAATCATGCATTTTATATTTCCAAAATTTTTATAGTTTCTGAAACAATTTTTGAAAAATTTACCTTACGTATCAAATTTTACTTTGTCAAATAATCTCTAAATTGTATGACACCCAATTAAAATAGTCCAGTGCACATCATTCATAGCAAGGTGTACTTTGTAGTCACACCATCTACGCATCAATACTTCTTTTTGTATTGAAGTATGCTTTTTTACAAATAAAGTGAACCACAGATATATATTTATATTTATATATATATATATATATATATATGTGTGTGTGTGTGTTTAATTTTATTATACAGACAATTAATTTCATGATGCAGACTTTAAAATCTGAAGTATACATCAATATCCTACTAAAATATGGAATTGAGTATGCATTCTATGTCCGTTTAGATTTAGATGCTGTCCATGTATATGTGCTAACTTAAAATGGGCATAAATATTATAGTAAAAATCTCAGCGGCCTTTAAATTATTCCCCACATCTACTGATGATCATCAAACTATTTTTTGTCTCCATTCAACCACTTAACTAACTAATCAATACAAGCCACTTCATCAGATTTTGCTTTTAATCTACAAAATAAACCAACATGTGCAAAATACATGTCAAAACCTAAGGATAAACATGCCCACTGATCTTCACAACTCGAATACAAAAAATCCCAATAGTCACTGAACTATTCTGATCGTAATTTTTAGCTACTGATTAACTTTTAACTACTCAATTAATTTTTGATTCAAAATGGCCACTCAACTCACAAATGTGTACATTAATGACCATTTTGTCCAAATTTGGTGCTAATCCTTACGGCATGAGTTGCATGTGCACATACATGCCAAACATCATAGATAAATTCATCCATATAGAGGATACAAAAATTTTAAATAACCATTGAACTATACAAATATACTTATAGTGATCTTCATTCAAATTGACCACTCAACTCACCAAAATACTAGTATATTAGCATGCTTTAATTAAAACTTTGTCATTAAATCTACTATTTTCATTTCAATTTCAAGGTTCATAGAAATAATTCACAAGAACTTGAGCATATAATTTAGATTTTTTTTCAAAACTTATAAATTAGAATATATTAAAGAAACTATTATTGATTTTAAATTAAACTCTAGATGGGAAAAAAATCTAAAAAATTGAACTTATGAAATTGTCCTCATCTTTTAGTATGTGAAATGCACAAAGAGCTCATTTGGTTAGCATTATCAAAAAAAAAAGTTTGATAGAATGACTGCTAGCATGCTGATTTAAGAATTTAGTAACTATATTGAAATAAAAAAAACCTTTGAGTGGCCAAAATTGTATAAGTGGAATAGTTTAGTGGCTATCAAATTTTATAAGTTCCAATTGAGAAGTTTAATAGACATATTTACCCTTAGATCCTGATCCGTGATTTGCATGTGTTCGGTTATTTTGTAAATTAAGAGTAAAATCTCATGAAATGGCCATGGATTTACTAATTAATTAGTTAAATGGCTGAATTGTGATGAAAACTAGTTCGATGATCAAAAGTAGATGTGAGGAACAATTGGATGGCTGTTGAAATTTTTGGCCTGAAACATTATTATAATTTACTTCTATACTAAGTACATCTCTTGATTTCATGACACTATCATTTTAAAATTTTTAAAGTTTCAGATCAAATTAAAAGCTACCTTATTTAATGAGTTACACTTCTTTAAATTGGCTCCAAATATTATGACAACGTATTAAAATAGTTTAGTGTACATCATCTAAAATAGATTGCACTTGCATACTTAAAAAATGTACTTATCTATATTTTATCTATTAGATATTGCAATCACCATAAACCTCATTATTTTTTTTCATTGAGGTACATATTTTTATTAATAAAGTACAGTACAAACATTTATATTAATTTATTATTTCATGAAGTACAATTTAAATTTTGAACTATATACCATTCTCCTAGTTAAAGAAATGCTTAAATATGCATTCTATATCCATTTGGATTAAAAGATTGGCTACGCACATATGCGGACTTGGAATTAGCATATATATCATTATGATTTAGTCCTATATTAAATAAATCTTGTGAAATGAGGGCATTTTGTCTTTTCAAAATTTTTAGAGTTTTAGAAATATTATTGAAAAAATACCCTACTAATTAATTTCACTTCTTTAAATTAATTCCAAATTGGATTAAGAGATTATGTACATATGCTAATTTGTAAAGGGCATTACGATTTACTTGTATAATAACTACAACTTGTCAAGACATGATATTTTATATTTTTCTAATTTTTATAGTTTTAGAATCAATTACTGAAAATGACACCTTATTTATGAATTTCATTTCTTCAAATTGGCACCAAATTTTGTGACATCCAGTTAAATTAGTGTGGCATATATCATTTATAATAGAGTATACTTAATACTTACAAACTGTACTCATCCATAGTTCTAACTATTGGACATCACAATTACCATAGGCCTCATTATCATTTTTGTATTGAAATATACTAAATAAAGTTTACCACGGATGTTTGTATTAATTTTAATATTTCAAGATTTATATTTTAAATTTTGAACTATATACCAACATCTTACTGAAACAAATGGTTAAGTATGCATTTCATGTCTATTTGGATTAAGAGACTCTCTATGTACATACTCAACTTGGAAAGGGCACAAGTACTCTTACGATTTACCTGTATGTTAAGACAACTTGTCAAATCATGACATTTTTTTATCTTTTCAAATTTTTATAGTTTCGATTTTTACCTACTTATTGAAGTTCATTTCTTCAAATTGATTCCAAAATTTATGACACCCAATTGGAATAGTCTAGTGTATGGCATTTGTAATAGATGTACTTCTGCACTTATAGAATATACTCATTCATATTTTTAAGAATTGAATATCAGAGCTACCACAAGTTTCGCTATCATTTTTATATTAAATTACATATTTACACTCATAAAGTATGCTATAAATATTAATTTTATTATTTGATGATGTAGACTTTAAATGTTAATTTGTAAGCCAACGTCATACTGAAAGATTGAAAAGATCTTGACCTAGCAGCTAAGGTTGAGATTCTAGAACTTAGATGTCTTACATTCAAATCCCTTTTCCCTTTTTCCACTTCTTAAATCCCATACCTTTCCTGGCAATTTTTTTTTAGATCCTATTAAAGAAAATTGTTAAATGTGCATCATGTGTTGATTTGAATTACAAGATTGTCTATATACATATGCTATTTAAAATGGGCATAAAAATCATTATGATTTACTTGTATGTTAAGAAGTTCAAAACATGACATTTTATCTTTTGAAATTTTTTTTAGTTTCAGAAATAATTATTGGAAGGGTTATCCTAATTAATAAATTTTACTTTCAAATTAGCTCGAAATTTTAGGAAACAAATCAAAATAGTTTGGTGTACACCATCCATAGTAGATTGTACCTTCATACTTAAATAGAAAGCACTCATCATATTCAACCATATTGAGAACCAAAAGTACAATATGGTACACCTTGTTGGTTTCAGAGTATACTATTTTATTTATCATTTACCTTATTCAATGAATTTTACTTACATCATCTATAATTTGGTGTAGTTCTATAACTACAGAATATACTCATCCATATTTCCAGCCATTGGATATAACTTCCATAAGCCTCACAATAATTTTTCTATTGAATTACATCTTTTCGCTAATAAAGTACTCCTTGATTGTGCATATCATTTTATTAATTCTTGATATATACTTAAATTTAAAACTATGACCCAACATCGTACTAAAAGGTATGCTTGATTTTGCACTATTTGCCCATTTGGATTAAGAGATCATCTATGTACATACGTCAACTAGGAATTAGTATAAATATCATTATGATTACCTATATTTTTATTACGTCTTGTCAAATCATGGTTTCTTAGTACAAAGGAATTATGATGTCCTAAAAGTTGGGAACTGCTGGCAAAATTGTGAACATCGATTATTTTTTGGCTATCGCGGTCTTATCCTGGCCGAGAACCGCATGGAATGGTAGGAAAGGAGAAACGCACTGGCTCGGTTTTGCATTCATCCTTTCTGCGTTTGGATAATAGATTTTTTGGAATAATTTGTTGAAAAGAATATTGTAACACTACTGTAGCACTTTTTTGATGTGATATATCTGAGATAAAAAAGTGATTGGAATTTGTGTCGATGATGTAAGCAAAATTTTTTAACTAAATATAAGCAATCCAAACGCTTAAATTAAATGAATGGGGATCCAATGCATCTCAGATCCTGCACACAACGGTTGGCTTTTCCCAGAAGAAAATTAAAAAGAAAATGATTTTGCCCCAAAGAGAATGTATTGATTTTGCTCTAATAATAACGACCAAAGCACCGACCGCTCTAATGTGGAGACAGCACGGATGTCTCCACAGTGGGAAGATTGACTGTGAGGCAACTAAGTATGGTTGGGTCCACTTTTAGCTAAATCATCCGTTAGCATGTTACTGGTAATCTAACCGATATTGACAGTCAAGGCCATAAAATATTCGGTTTGGAAAGGGCTGAAAACTCAAACATAGAAAAAACAAGGGGTTGTTGGCAAATAGAAGGGACAGTGAAAGGCCTACTTTTAAAGGATTGAAGACAAGTAGAAGGAAGGAATTAGGGTTGTTTTTCAAGTTTTTTATATTGACAAATGTATTGACTCTCCAGCCTGGTGATTTGGGTTCAACCTAGTACTCATGGACTGCTTTCCAACTCTTTTATGTCCATTTTCCACAATGGCCCATTTTGTAGGCAGCCTCCCCAAGTTTTTTTTTTCCCCCCATTAAAATGCTGGCTTTGTTCATGTCTGTCTTCCTTATGTGCTAAAGACTTTATTTACGTTGCCTTCGTATTTACTTGCTCTCGTTCCAAGACATTTATTACCTATGTTCATCTGACGATACCAGTTAATTTTCCATTTTGTATATTTGCACTTTTAACCTTGCAGAGTTGATTACCAATTTGTGTATTTGCACTTTGCACCATGTGGGATCCGCAAACATGAGGGGTAAAACCGGCTACCAGTTTGGTAGAACTACCCCCTTGTTCCACTTTCACCTTGATGCGTTGTTACTCTATTACTCTGCTACCCCCTTGTTACTCTGTCGTTCGATCTCTCCAACTGTGGAGAGTCTCCACCTTAGATGGAACCACCAAAGCACCAAAATTTTTCCATTGTGTCGTTTCTAGCTAGATTTTGAGAGATATATGGGGAATACGACATTTGAATAACTAGGTAAGAAGGCGACTAAAAGGCCAGCTCTATAAACTTGTCAAAGGCTAAACAACAGAGATGATTTGGAGCACAAGTTATTCAAAAACTACCAACTGAAGAGAAAAGAAGTCCAGTGACTTCTACCCAAAAATTTGGATAAATCATGGGTGAGCATTGTAGGACGAGAATTATTTACAAGATTAGCTAGAGATGAAATAAGATGCTAAAAAGTGTTGTTGGTTTGCATCTACTTAGAGCAACTAGACTAATTCTTACACGATTTCTTGATGAAGTAGAATGTCCACGACCTGTCTCATTGTAGGCCTTGCATCCATGTCCTCTTCTGTGCACTTCAGAGCCACTTTAACCAGTACTTTCATCCTGTCAATATCAAACTCTCCTTTCATGGCAGGGTCTACAATTTCCATGATTGGTGTTGGTGATTCTCTTCCATCAGCTTCCCGCATTTTCTCCTTCACCCAACTGATAAGTCTCCTTGGCTCCACTAAATTGCTGTCACCATTTCCATTTCCACCTGAGGGGTTTCTTCCAGTTATCAATTCCAACAGAACAATTCCATAACTATAAACATCAACTTTGGAAGTTATGGGCAAATTGAAAATCCACTCAGGTGCCATATACCCTCTAGTTCCTCTTATTCTGGAGAAGCTTGAACTGTTGATGCCACTTCTAGTCAATAGCTTAGAAAGACCAAAATCTGCTACCTTTGGCTGATAATTGGAGTCCAAAAGTATGTTCTGAGGCTTCACATCACAGTGTAAAACCCACTCTAAGCACTCTTCATGCAAATAAGCAAGTCCTCTGGCTGTGCCTAGAGCAATTTCATATCTTTTCCTCCAATCAAGTTTATCAGAGTACAGATTTTTGGCAAGAGTCCCATTCTCCATATATTCATAAACCAAAAGTCTACGCTTCCCCTCTGCACAGTATCCCCACATTTCTATCAAGTTCATGTGATTCAGCCTGCCTATTGTGCTTATCTCTGCAAGGAACTCAGCTTCTCCCTGTATGGCTTCCTTGAGATACTTGATTGCCGCAACTCGGTTATCTGACAGGATCCCTCCATATACAACCCCTCCGCCTCCCCTTCCAATTTCTTCGGTGAAATTTCGTGATGCCTTCTTAAGCTCAGCATAGCTGAATTTTCTAAATCCAGTTGCAATCTGCAAGTAACCTTGTATTCTTGAATTGAAGCGCTTTTGAGTTTGGAACAAGTAAGCAAGTGCACAGATGATCTCAAAAGACCCTACTCCCAATGTACACCATAGATAAGGCTTCATCCAATCTTGTTTCTTCTTTTTATATGTCCTGTATAAGGGCGTGACAACACTAGCGCACTGCAAATTGAAGTCTCTCTGGGGATTTTCGTCTGTGGTTAGATAAACTTTGGGCAATCTTATGAACATGGGATCATGAAAATTCTGTGAATGATATCCGTTGAATAAAATAGTCTTTGGGTAACACTGATAGTAGCCAAAGTCTACGTTGAATCTGTATTGAACACCTTTACACTCGCAATATTTTAGACATTCATTTTTACATGCCTCAAAGGAGATGTTAGGAATTAAGCCAAGATCAAAACCATAAAATTCCACACGGAGGAGTTGCAGGAAACCTGAAGCACTTTCATCATTGCATGAGAGCTGGAAATCTGGTTCACACCCGTAAGTCCAATCTGTTTGATTTTTCATCTTGTATCCTGGCACACAAGTGCATCTTCTGCCAATCTCAGGATCATTGATACATAAACTATTGGCACCACAAATCCCATGGATCCTGCATGGTTCAGAACTGTGCTGCCATGTAACTTGCCAACTTCGACCCTGCTTATCTAGGCTGTAAACTCGAAGGTCCCCATCAACATCAAGAACCATTCTTCTCTGAGGTCCAATGCCATAATCACTGGTATTAAATTGCAACAGATCCGATGACTGGAAATAGCCTGATGAATCTAAAACCGCAATCTTACTGCTGTTTGAAGAGGTCCTCCCGGCACTCCCAATGGTTATCCAAGTGTTGGGCCAGTAGACACTCGTTATTTCGGGACCTTCATATCTTAGACGAAGAATACCATCTCCATCAAAGTATAACTTATAAAAGCCAGAAGAGTGATTGGTTTTGCTTCTAGAAGAGACAAGAATTGTATTTCTTGTGAATAATTGCTCAGGAAGGAGTGTGTCGGTAGGAAAATCAAAACTCTGCCACAGATTTTCACCCTCAAAAGTACTTAAAACAAGATTGCCGTTATCTTGAAGTTCCAACCGTAATGACGAATTTGATCTTGTATTGCTTTTCCAGACAGTAAGCTGGCCTGCATCTGTCAACAAAAGATTGCCAGAATCTTGCAGGAAAAGCTTCGTATGCTTTCCATTTACCGGCTGTTCTCGATTGGCCATCCAAACTGTGGTGTAGTTACCTCTGTATGCATCTGTATACCATATACCGAAGCAATAAGCATTTCCACCAACGCTGAAAAAGCCAGCCGTGAAAGTAGGATATGGGCTTGAAATTAGAACATCTCGAGTAGTCAAGGAAGAACCCTTTGTTAAACTAGTGTAAGTTCTGGAGTAAGACAATAGTGGCAATGAAAGGGCTAAACAAGAAAAGAGAACTAGAACCAAGACAGCCATGGCTCAAAGTATCTCCAATTAATACTCCTGTTGAATTTGCTCTAATATAATTTATAGGTAGGGGTACAATTTGCTACTACTTGAATGGTCATATATGTCACGCCGGCAGGCCCTTGACGCGACCAGAGTCTCGGCAATCAAACTCAACTATTTGAGCTCCGTTGTTGCTAACCCAAAATAGATATCCCAAATTGAACTAAACGGATATCCCAAATTGAACTTGAGTACCTAGACTCTATTTAAGTATTGGTCCATAACCCCTATGCAGAGACCACACAGGGTCCCAAATCATTTAAGTTGGTCCTAGAGACCACTTGTTAGTCCCGCAAACCCATGACGCGACCAGAGTCTCGACAGTTAAGCCCAACTACTTGGGTTCCGTCCTCGCTAGCCCAAAATGGATATTTCAAATTGAACTTGAGTGTCTAGACTCTATTTAAGTATTGGTCCATAACCCTTGACTATTTCGATGTGGGATGAGGTATCACAATATAAGCTCATCAACAGATGTTGGTGGAAGCGGAAGGAGTTTGCATCCTTTAATCACGAGATAGAATGGAAAAAATAACGTTGAGAGAACTTTCCTCACAAAGGATCGATGCGGCTTGAGCAGGATTAGTTGTTGACCTAAAATGGATATAGACACATGTGGTTTATACCTTGAAATAATAATAATAATAATAATAATAATAAAAGGTCGTAACTGGTAAACATTGAATTCGAAGTCCTCCGTGTATACTGCAGCAGCCTGATCTGACTTCATTTATATACCTGGGACCTATTGCCTACAGAAATGTGCACATATTGCTTGATTGGTCATATTCTGTGTGGATGAACGTATTGTTTACATCAAACAACACTTTGTTATAATATTGCTTATGGTCCTAATGTTTGGAATTTGTATGTCTCAAGACAGTTGCTAACTCGATTTGTGCATATAATCATTCAACTTTGCAAACCAATAATTGGCAAGAGGTTAGTCAAAGAAAGCAGGAAACATGTTTTTTGACTCTTTTTTTTTTTTTTTGAAGATGGAAAAGATATTCATAATTGATAATATTAAAATTAACATCACTGTACATAATTATGCCATCTCCAACCACTTGATACAAGTTGATTTGGTTACCGCAATTGTCCTTAGAGGCTTTTTTATTGGTGATTTTAGTTTAGAAAAGTTGCTCGATCCAAAAATTCTAATTACGACCATCTAAGAAGAAATACAATTTTTCCCATTTTTTAGCGTAATCCATATGATACGAACATAATTCTAAAATGATCTTTATTTACTCAAAGAATAAAAATTTTTAGTGGGAATTTTGTTCTTCATGCTTCAATCTAACGTACACAAATATTTTTACTTGGAGAAATCATGTGGCTGTAAACATTTGTGTAGCTGAAAAGCTCTAATATGTACGATATGTTGGATTACCTATGTAACTTCGGCAATAAAAGTTTTGCACACTAAACCTTTGACTTGAATTATTGAACATCCTCCCGTACTGTTAACTCTTGAATCAAGTTGCAAAGAGTATTTTATGAGTTCCCACCATAGGTCAATATTGTATGACCTTCTAGTTTCGAATAATTTAGACCTTTTTTTTTCTAAAAATTCCTTTAACACCGGAGGAATAAGATTTAAAAAGTAGGCAGGAAAAATAGTGATTTGAATCCATTAGAGTGTTAACTTTAACTACACCAAGTTGAACACTTAAGACCAGCTGGCTTCAATATCAAACTTTTAGAGGACCTTACTGGATGGTTTGCTGTGCATAAGCGAAACTCAAGTCAACAAAACCCATCTCAATCCTTGCCAAAAAAATGAAAATAAAAACAAATAAGGGAAAACTACCAAGCCAAGTTGAAGACTTAAGCCCTACTGAATCGCTTGCTGCGCATAAGCGACGGTCAAGTCAGCAAAACCCATCTCAGTCCCTTCCCCAAAAAAAATAAAAATGAAAAAGGGAAAACTTATCTGACCCAAAACCCATCTCAATCCTCTTCCCAAACTGAATAAAAATAAAAATAAAAAAGGGAAAATTTATCTGATCCAAGTCGATATTAAACTCACAGGAGTAGGAGTTAAGAAGTGGGGAGGAGGCAGAGGGATTTGAATCCAAAACTGCTAATTCCTAAGATCTCAACTTTTGTCACCAAGCCTTCTCATCAAAAAATAATAGAAAAGACTAACTACAAGTTAGAGGTTAAAACCTTGGCATTTACTGAAACCTTGAAATTTATAGTAGTGTAATCTTTTGATTTAGAATTTAGTTCTTCTCCGTCTAAGCTTCCTTCTGATAGGTTAGAGTGGGAATAATGTGGATGTTGCAAATTGACCAAATACAAAGTATAAAAATTGATTTTAAAAATGTTTTTTTTTCCTTCTCTCTCCAAAATACATTTACTTTTAAAATGCTATAAGCAATTTTTATACAGCCTTTCACTCCTAGATATCATAGCTAATTGAAAAATACTTTTGAGTTTTATTTGTTTTGGATTCTGTTCTAGATCCACTTGAATGCATCTTAGAATATAAATTTTCAATGTCCCATGTTTTACCATTCAAATTAATTGTTTACATCCTCGTATTTTTCAAACATAGTTCCATTTAATTATTTAAAACATTCTCTTTGTTTGCTGTAGGCTTCGAATTCTCTTTCTTCCAAACACACGAGTCGGAAATATGCATGACATAAGAACGAGTAAACAAAGCTGCTTTTTTCCTATTACGATATGCTTGGGTGTTAGTGCTGACTTCTTGTCTCTTTTCCCGGTTTTTTGATATAGCTAAAATTTTATTGATATTGTCTACGTGGATAAATAATCTTCATCCTAAATGAATGCACTTTAATCTAGAATTTTATTATTATAAGCTCAATGCTTTTCTAATTTTGCTTATTCTGATTGTTTTGTTGCTCTTTCTTTTATTAACCCCCTCATCCATTCCTACACTCTTCCTATCCCAATTGTCAGATACAAACTCAATGGGAAGAGCTCAAAAAACTCTCTTTTGACCACTAGGCAATTTGTTGCTTCACTATGAATCCATCTTCAAAATCTAATTACTAATGAAATGACACCATTATCTCTTCAGTCTGAAAATCTTTTATGAATAGCAATTTATTTAATAAAACTCCACGCTATTAAAGGAATAAAAACTTTTAGACTTGAGTATTTAATGCACTATGGATAATGCTATTTACGTTCCAATTATACTATTTGCATTCCCACTAACCCATTTTCATTAGAATGAAACTATATTACCCCTACCCTAATTTCTTCTCCTGTCCTATCTTGTGTTCATTGCCTATATACGATTCCACAAAAGTGAAGTTCGATAGACAATTTTGGAGCAACAAATATCAACTCCAATTTCTTCTATTCCATAAAAGATTTTAACCTCCACTTTTTTCTCTTCCATAAAATTTTCAGGGTATTCAAACTATGGAAAACAATTCTCTAGAAGAGATTGATGAATTAAACAAGATATGCAACATGATTAAATCCAACAATATAATTTTGTGAAGTTTCATAGAAAACTACATAATTATATTAGTGACAATTTTAAATTAGACATTTTAATGTGTAATGGAATAATTAATTGATTTTAGAATGTAAGAGAAAATTTGGTAAAGTTAACTCATGGTCAAAGAGAAAAAAAAAATTCGGCAGGGCTAATATGGTCTCATCATAATGAAAATAAATTAGTATGAGCGTAAATAACATTACCCTAAATTACATGCCAACGTAGATGCTCTGTACGTGTCACAAGCAGTTTTCATATTTAATGCTGAAGTTGTCCACTCACTGTAATAACTTCTTCTGGATAGCTTCAATATCGTTTTCAATTAACGAACAAACTATTCTCCAAAAAGAAAACAAAAATGAACAAGTTAATTAATGTAACAACCAATCATTAGATGGTTTTCATGAATTTAGATCATAACTACGAGTATAAAGCTTTTAACCCACCGTTTTAGTTTTTTTTTTTTTTTTTGGGGTAAAGTACAGAACCACCAGTGGTTTAGTCAAAACTCAAAAGTCATGAAGCCTCCTTGTCATTTGAAAACACCCACTCCCATTTGGATTTCATGTTTTCAACTTGTTTTTCGAAAAACTATTTTTCAAATATTTGTAGTACACCAATCAAAAACAACTCCAAAAACACTAAATTCAAACAATATTTCAAAATAACTTACAAATATACCCAAAAAATTACCCCATCTTTCTTTTTTCACCTACCTGCAGCACCCACTGCCAACCTCTCTCTCTCTCTCTTCCCTCCGCTTCCCTCAGCTTACCCCCATCCCTCACTTAACGATTGGCGGCTAGACCCAATTGATTTAATTTTTTGTAAAGATATTGTAAATAAATTTTAAATATATCCTAATGTACAACACTAAAAAACACCATAGATATATCTATATTAATTATATTTTACATCTCAAATGCTACAGTAAAATATTTGAAAAACATTCCCAAAAAATAACTAATCCAAGTAAAGTTATTTCTCGTATTCCAAATGTTACAGTAGTGTTTTTGAAAAACATTTCCAAAAACAGCTAATCCAAACAGAGTATTTTGGACTGTTTTGAAATTTAGACGGAAATCATCCAAATTGACAGTGCGTGAAGTACACATGCATGATAGGCATGTGTACACGACAATGGATGAAGGTAGATTGGTAATTTTACTTCTCTTCTTATTTTTTTTTGTTTTCTTTTTTCATCTTTTTTTTTCTTTTTTAATTTCTCCTCCCTTTCTTCAAACCGAAAGTCATTTGTTTGCCTTTTCTAGGGGTGTGCAAATTCGGTTCGAACCGAATTCATAACCGATTTTGAATTGAATTTGGTAATTTGGAATCGGATATTTGGTAATTTGGTACATAATCGGTATATACCGAATTCACCGAATTCGAATATGGTATGAAATAGGTAATGAGATTTTCAATTTGGTAATAACCGATTTCGAATTCGGAATTCGGTAACGAAATAGGGTACCGATTTACCGAATTCAAATTACCAAATTAATTTATAAAATTATATATTATATAGGTATATAATATATATACTATGAATATATTATATATTTATATACATAAAAGCTAATGGGCTATTTAATAATAGATAGTATATAGTCTTATCATGTACCTATAATAACAATAATACATAATTATTTACAATATAGCGATATGTCATTATCATCTTAGTATTTGGAATATGTCCATAATATTATAATCATACAAATATATAATCATAAATAATTATGAAACTTATCCTTTTATATACATAACTAGAATTACATAATAAGTAAAAATATACTTGTATAATATTATCATGTACCTCGAATAATATACTATTTTAGTTTTGTAAAACTGTAATATGACTATAATACTACAAATATATAATATTATGTAACCATAAGAATTATTCTTTTATACATAACTAGAATTAGATAATGAGTATAGCAAATTAATATATTAGTTTTCACGATTGAAAACAATCAAGTCTTTTAGAAATCAAGCATTTAACCTTTATATAATAAATAAGACTAAATGTAAGAGTAACTGTGCAATGCATTATGCATTATATAATTTGTAAATTATAAGTGACTAAATGACATATCACAAAATTAATAATCGTTGATTTGATTCATTATAAATCATAAATTTGTAAATTGTGATACTATGAGGCTCATATGAGCATTAGTATAACAAATGTAGGATTTGGTTTAACTTATAATTTTGTCGACCATACTTGAAACTCGAAAGCATTAGTATGAGTTATAACTTATAACCAATATCACTTATCATTAATTATTGTAAATTGTATCTGTATGAGTAAGAGTAAGTTGTAATTAGATTTGAATTAATCAATAATCACTTTTTATTTGTACCAATTCCGTTATAACTGAATTCATTACCGAATCCGAATTCAATTCGGAACCGAATGAATTCGGTTAATATGAATTCGGAATTGGAATCGGTTTAGATTTTCATTAGTAAACTAACCGAAAAAATTGAATTCATTAAACCGAATTACAGAAAAATAACCGAATGCATACCCCTAACCTTTTCCTTTTTCTATTTTTTTCATTTGTTTTTCTTCTTCTTCTCCAGCACATGGAATTAGAAGCGGCCATCGCCGACCGTCACCTCCACCATCGCCGACCGTCACTGCACCATCACGGGCCACCATTGCTTGCCAAAAATAGTGTTAAAATTTCACCAAAATTTTATTTCAAACTCAATTCATCATGTAAGTTTCGATTACGATATCTGATTTGGCCAAAAATAATTGGAAAATGGTAAATCAGGCTTAGAATTGAAATGGGTATAACCCTCCTTAAGTGACCAATATATTTTCTAAAATTGATACTAAAACGATTCTCAAGACCCAATGTTTTCCTTCCTTTATTTGTTACCTCATGAATTTGAAACAAATCTGAAACCCAAGAAAATGGGGAAAGTGGCGATGGAGATGGTGTTCAAGGTGACAACGGTGACGACAATGAAGGAAGTGGAGAAATTGGTGCTGCCGCTACGTTGCTTGGTTTGTTGTCATTTAATCATCGGAGAAATATATAGTGGGTCCCTGAGCCCATGAAAAAACAAAGCAATGAATGTGAATTTATGCCCTATGAAAACAAATGAAAAGTTTGGCAGATGTAGATTCAGATTCTCAACTCCATAGTGGGTGATTGCCTCCATTTAAGGCTTCAAATCCTTGGGCTTCACCAAAAAATTCCATCTTCATGCCTTTCATCGCTTTTAGCTAGAAGCATCTTGGTGCTGTTTGAAACTTTTTCTTTAATTCTTATATAACTAGAATTCTGATCCGTGCTATGCATGGATTTATATTTAAAATAATAATAATAATTAATGAACTATTTGTAATAGTTATACGAAAAATAAGTTAAAAATAAAAAGATTATTATTTTAGTATATAATTTATATTATATTTATGTATCTCATTTAAAACTTTAAAATAAACCAAAACATATAAGGAAATGACGGTTATTCTGTAGTGCTATAATGAAAATTATAGCACATGCTATAAGATGACCAGCGTGTACTTGCAATGTATTAGAAGGGCGACGCGTGGAGGCACAAAATATGAGGTCCCGGTTATTGGAAGAAAACCATCGGTTTGGAGAGCGGTATTTGTTAAAGTGGGACCGAAGTGGAAAAAAATAAAAAGTGAACACCACTTGAGATGTTACGGAAAATAAAAGGACAGCAAAATGTGCAAGGTATCAATAGGAAACGAAGGTACAAAAGAAAGTACGAGAGGCTGCAGGAACAAATGGCGGTGAAATAAATAAAAGAGGATGTGAGGAACGAACTAGAAAGGGAAATGGAATCGATAAGATATGTGAAAAAAAAAGTAACAGAAGGAATAGATAAAGGACGAAGATGAGAAATAATGGGATTGAAATGAGAAAACGAATGAGATAAAAATGATGTAGCGAAAGCAACTACGAGTAGGGACACGCAAGCACTGCATATATCCAGTAGGACCAGTGATGGTTAATGCAGGTAAGAGCAAGTAATGATAAATGCTGAAGCATAACGTAGTAATGCATTAAAAGCTGATATTTGGCGGTTAAGGTGGAGAGGTAAATGCCGAAGCATAACGTAGTGATGCAGCGGTAGGTAGGATGGTTGGGACTGTAGTGAATGTGACAGCTGGAGAACCTAGTACGTGGATAAGGTGTTGATATCATTGTGGTAGGTGTAGGAACAAACCTGGGTCATTGGCAGGTGCAAGATGGAAAATGAAGCAAACGGTGTGAAGTTTGACCTTAATGATGAGTACACATGGCATGGAGAAGAACGTAGGGCAGATGAAGAGCTGGAGGCGGAGGAAGCAGATGAAGAACCTAGCATGCAAAACAGCTTAGAAGGCGGGGAGTGCGTGGATGGAGATGCAGAACTATGGGAGAGCGTGATGGGTATGAGTTTTGGTAGCTTGGAGGATGCAGAAGAATTCTACAATGGGTATGCAAAGGCAGCTGGGTTCAGCATCAGAAGGCACACCCGTGCGTTTGGAAAAAGTGGTAACATTTTGTATAGATTGTGGGTATGCTGTTGCCAAGGTTATAGAGACGAAAAATACAAAAACATGGAGAACCGGATGAGAGAACACAAGGGGGAGACTAGATGTGGATGCAAAGCATGCTTTAGGGTGAAGTACGATGAAGGGCAAAGCAAGTATGTTGTAACCAGATTTGTGACAGCGCACAATCATGACATGGCACTCGAGACAAGCGTGCAGTTCATGAGGTCGCACAGGAAGGTGGATGATGAAGAAATTGGGAATTAAGGTGTCGCAGATAATGAAGTATTTTGCACTGCAAGCGGGTGGGTACCATAAAGTTGGGTTCATGTCTAAGGACCTATATAATAAAATGGACGAGGACATGCACAAGGTCTTGGACTTGGGTGATGCAGAAAAAACACTTGGGTATATGGCAGGTGTGCAAGATAAAGACAACATGTTTTTCTTCAAGTACATGGTAGACGATCAAGGGAGATTGAGCACATTGTTTTGGGCAGATGGTAGGTCGAGATTGGACTACACGCGTTTTGGAGATGTTCTAGTATTTGACAGTACATACCGAAAAAATGGGTATGGTAGGCCATTGGTTGTATTTGCTGGGGTGAATAACCACTACTGCAACATAGTATTTGGCTGTGCATTGATGGCGCAGGAGGATGTGGAGACTTATGAGTGGGTGCTAGAAACATTTGTGGAGACAATGGATAGAAAGAAACCGGAAGCTGTGATGACAGATGGGGATAGAGCAATGCAGAAAGCAATAAATAAATTAATTCCAGGAGCTTGCCATAGATTGTGTGCATGGCATATAGATAAAAACTGTGGAACAAAAGTCCGCTCAATTGAGTTCACCAGTAGATTTGTGAATTTAATGAGAAAGAAATGTACCGTCGAGGAATTTGAGTATAGATGGAGAACTTTAGTGGATGAGTTTGGTATGGAGAAGAATGCATGGGTGAACAAGATGTACAAAAGGCGAAGCATGTGGGCGGAGGCGTATCTGAGGGGACAATTCTTTGCTGGAATGAGGACAACTCAGAGGTGTGAAAGTATGAATGCATATCTGAAGGGATACCTTAGCCCGAAAATAAGATTGTATGACTTTGTGAGGACGTACGCGATAGCTATATTGCGGTTGCGACACACGGAGTGTAAAGAAGTGCACGAAACTATGGATAAAACACCCGTCATAACAACGGAGATGAAGCTGATCGAGAGTAGTGCAGCTAATATGTACACAAGAAACGTTTTTTACCGGGTGAAGAAGCACTTGAAAAGGCAGGGATTACTTATAGAAACAGGAAAGGAACAATTTGAGGGAGGTTGCAGCTATAGGTTCATAAAGTACCACGACAAAGAAAGAGAGTGGGTTGTTGAACTAAACAGGATCAGTGGAGAAATGAGGTGTTCATGCATGAAATTTGAGTCGAAGGGACTACCCTGCGTACACATGTTTAGGGTAATGATATGCGAGCAAATGGCAGAAATTCCAGAAGCGTGTGTTTTGCACAGATGGACGAGGCAAATAGAGGAAACAATTGAATTGTATGGTGTAAGGAATAAATGAGTCGTGCCACACGACTTGACGAGAGTAGCCAGGTACAGCACCCTTACCCGTGAGTGCAGGAAAATGTGCTTCTATGCCTTGGAAGATGGCTTCTGACAGACGAGGAAGATGGTGCAGAGGGAGACTGTGACAGCCCCACTTCTCCCTAGGGCGAACCCTAGGGTATCGGCGGACTGCCTGCCCAGCTCTCGCCAGAACTCAATAGCTAATATAAACCAACAACTCACAACTTACAAAACTAAAACTCCCAAATTCAAAAGTCAACCAACATATATACATAAGTTTCATACCACCATTCCAACTTAAAACATAACAGGGTATTTAAGGATACAAAATCAACCTCTAAACTTATCCATGACAGGGTTTGCTAGTACATTCACCCTAAACAAAAGTACAACAAAAACTTAAACTACTTGCACGTACTTCCAATCCTAAGCTCAAACAAATCCCCCTGCTAAGGAAAACAAAAGGAAAATAGAGTGAGCTAAAAGCCCAGTGATGTTCCAAAAGACAGGCATGCAAAATAGCAATTAGAACATTTGCACCACAAAGATTTTGATAAACAATCACACTAACACATTTGCAATAAAATTTGGAATTTCAAGTATAAGTACAGATGATCACAAGTAATCACAACCAGAGATGGTGCCTATGCACTACTCAAGCCGCCGACTGAGATCAAGTGCTCACGAGGAGTTCAGCACTCAAGCTTCTCTTACCGGAAGATCGCACAAGGATCACTTAAATAACAATTTAAATATAAAAGGATACATGGCTCGTGAGCCAAGTTCCACAAAGAAGAACTTGATCCAAGTCCGCTGACACTCCACAACCAAGGAAATGCAAGAATTAATATCCAATAGAACCCCACTCGTCCATACCCGTTCACCCATTCTCCCACCTTACCGGGCCCAACACCAACACGTGAGGTAATACTGAGTATACCAAAACAAGAAACGGGATCCAAGGGCATCATTAGTCTACTCGACCAAGCCCTAATCGGCTCGATTGACCAACGAATGCCGGAGTGGACTCGATCATGAGTCCCAAGAACTAATAACAAGATTAGCCCTTGTGATATCACACAAGTGGCCATTTCATAGGTAACAAGCAATGTAAACAAGTTTAAACAGATTAGTCGATGGGATATTACCCAAACGACTCACAGATTAAATATAAGCAAGGGCCAAATCCACAGGTATCACGATATCAAGGATGTACAATTCAAGCAAAAGAGATCGAGTGTGATAAAGTACGCACTCGTCTCGATCACATTAATTGGTTCACAAATCACAAGAACACAAATCATCACATAGTTCAAGTATTTCAATATTTCAGATATCAAGTTGATCAAATAACAAGCATGAAACACTCACCGAGTCGAGTGAAATATCTTCAAGTATTCGCACCCAAATCCTCCTTACTTCCTCCTTCAAAGTCTAATATCAAATAAAATGGAACATATTTAAGCTCGGCTGCCCAACCAAACGTGATCAAATGCATATGCTCAATGTTTCTTTTCATGGGATAAGAGTCGTATTTTGGATGCACAAATCATGAAATGACCAATCCAGTTTATGAAGATGAGCAAATAAAAGTCTTAACAACATCCTAGAACCACGCATGAGTGGGTCAGGGCATGGCAAGAAGACACGAGAATCGAAAGGATTAAAAGAAGCAATCGCAGAAATGAAATCAATGTTGACAGGTTTGTCAAGGTTCAGTAACTTGATCATAATTGTGGCCAAAGCTTATCAGATTGAGTGTACTTTATGGAGTTTCAAGCTAAGACATAGCTATACAACTTTCATGAAGAGGTCAGGTATCAGTTCATGCTTTTACCACACTCAAAATGGCAAATATCGAGAAGCAAGAAAAACTGTCGGAAAATTCAGGCTGGACGAACAGTCTCGAAAACAGTCATAACTCGGACGTAGAAAAATCAAATCAAGTCTTCACATGGCGCTTAAAACTAGGTTCATAGGGATTTCTAATGGTATAAGGTTCGGATGCTAATTCATTTTCTACAGTCAACAGTAACCTGAAGTTCACTATTTTTCCAACCTGATTTTCTGCGAAATTCCAGCTTTGGTACAACTTCTTCAATCAACCCCTTAAGGTTATTTCCATCATTTGCCAAGGTGTTTAACAAGCTAAAACAGCAATTAATTCCATCATCAAAGCATCATAAGTCATTAAGCATTTCATCAAACATATGGTAGGCATAAAATCAAATCAATTCTCAAGTTGCAACTACAAGAATCCAAGCCTAAAACTAGGTTTTCAAGCATCATCCTTCCATAAACATCACTAACAACCTTCATTAGATTAACTTTAGGATCATAGAACTAGGGTTTGATAGAAAAATACCTTAAGAAGCCAAAGAAGTAACTTTCAAGCAACCAAAATCTTCCCCTACCAAGCTTGAAGATTGATGGTTAAGTGCTACCAACTTCCTCTCTTTGATTTCCTATCAAACTAAGCAAGATTTAGGTTGGTTTTTTTGTGAATTTTCTCCTCTTTTTTTCTCTCCCACTCGTCCAAGACCTCCTCTCAAAATGAAGCTGAAATTGTGTTGTTTTTAAAGAGATAAGTTTGAGGGAAAAGCCATCAAGTCAAAGTTTGAATCCTAGGGTGACAAGTGGTGATTTCTTGGCCATTAGCTAACAAAATCTCCTTAATTGCTTTCTAACTCCTCCAATTTAATTTAGTCTCCAATTAACAACCAACACATCCTATTTTCTTGGCAATTAAACCATGCAAGAAGTTCTCACTAATTCTAGAGTTCAATCCTTAATCAAGTATAATCAAACTAAATGAATGCACTTGGAAAACATGTCACTAATGCACTAAATAAATTTATATGCACTTAAATGAGTTAAATGGTAATGTATATATGGAATTTCTAGGTGAAATATATGTATGAAATTTCTAGGGTTCTCACACTCTCCTCTTAAAAGAATTCAAATTCTCACCTTATGTCATTGTTGCATATCCTTCTCTTTTCTGGCTCATTTAGCTAATCAAGTAGTAATTTGATGCGTAGAACTGCCAGAACGAAAGCATTTTCGTCCTTTCTTCCTACACTCATTCTCATGATGATTGTTTCCACAATATCCATAAATTGTTTAACTCCATCTCAAGCATCTCATGTCCTGTGGAGTTTTGTTCCACTTGTTCCTTTCCACCTTGGAGGTGGTGCATCTTGTTCACTATCAACTTTTTCAAAATTCTCACTAGGTGCTCCTCGTTTCCTTGTCTAAAAAGCCTTGACTTGAAGAGTTGACTCTCCACCTAAGCTTTTTCCGTGAGCTTCTCCAAATGTATTGATCCTGAAGCTGCCGCTAAATCCTTCCGATTTTACATTTAGTCCCCTGTATTAAATCGCTTATCCTTTTTTGTTCGGTGACCACCAACTCAGGGGCAAATTTGGATAACTTGGTAAACTGTGTTTCATATTCGGCAACACTTGAGTGAATGTGGAAGATGTAATGCTATGGTTTTGTGTCAAAGAATGGAAAATTTGGTTTGTAAAAAATAGCAAGTAGCAGGGTGTTTGATTCGTCTTTGAAAAAATGACTGAAGGCATTGACAATTAATTAAGAATTTGTGTCAATCAGGTGTTTAGCATGAACTGAAATAGCCTCGAACATCAGGTAGGAAAAAAGGTGTGGTGGCACCAACAAAGCCTATCTCAAACCGAATAGTTTGGTGGGTTGAGGAGAAACAAATACGCAGTGTTAACCTGGTTGTCGATGGTCGAGTGATCAGGGTGACATACACATATGATTATATTTCGGAAAAGGGAAAATAAATTTATTTTTATTGATGCCCATGAACAAGATAGATTGAAGTATTTGGGCCGATGAAAAATTTTATCCACGAAATGAAGAAAGGGCCCATTACAAAAAAGTTGTCATCAAGGAACGTTGTTTGGGCCTCACAAAAATGCGGATTGCATAAAGGCCCATTCAATAAGAGTGTGTTGAATGAAGTTGTTGGGCCGAGAAATGTGGATGCAAGAGTACAAAATTGAAGGCCAATTTGTTGTTGTCCATGAAAATGATGCACTTTGAACGGTGTCGAGCATTCGAAATAGTTGTTAAACAAATTTTAAAGAAGCATAACAGTTGTTAAATCACCGTTGGGAACAACTGACAAATTTTCCCAGTACAAGCATGTAATACTACAGAATGACTACGACTAATCGACAGAGATAACGACCATATCACGCTCGCTATTGACACAAAGATTTTCCAAACCGTAATAGCGTAAGCCAAATTGAACACGCAATGTGTGGATAGTTTGATCCACAACCAACGGTTTGTTCATCACACCCCGCCACTAGCAGCGCGCTAACAATTTTCCGCCGGGCCGCCTCCTCCTGGTGTGGAATCCTCCGGAAATCGTTCGAATTGCACTTCATCCTCAGCATCAGGAACACACTGTGGGGCAATGAACTTATGCTTCTGTGAATTGTGATCCCGAATTTTGATAATTACAAAACAATTGAAGGAAATTGGTCTAATGTTTTCTAGTGAGATCCTTGACCTAACAGACATCATAGAAACCTCGTTGAAGAAACCGTTGATCGTCTGGACGGACGATACCTTGTATCTGGACGTCCCCGATAAAACTCAAACTTTCCCATCGGACGCCAACCTCGACGTGATCGGACGTCCGATAGACAGATCTGTCGACACCTCTTCGACGCACAACATCTACATCGGACGTCCAAGATATCCAAGAAATTTGATGAGCTTACCGGACGCTGGACGCAAGCCTTGGACGCAAAGACATGTATCGCCGTCCCGATCGATTCCATGAAAATTTTCTGAGCTTATCGCCACCGCCGACGCAAAGCTATCGGACGCAGAATTATTCATCGCCCCGTCCGATAAGACTCGAAACTTGCCTATCGGACGCTAGCATCGGACGAGCAACAGAGTGTCGGACGTCCGATAGCTCCAACGGCTAGTTGACCTTTCAGCTTCTACTATCCGCTGACCTCGCTTAGGCACTTTTGGTCTCCTATAAATACAAGCACTGTCCAAATATCAAAACTCACTGTACACTTGGATAACAAGTTCTTAAGAGTGATTTTAGCTAGAAAATACTCATTTTGAGTAAGAATTGTTAGTCTTGTAGTGTGAGTTCATTGAGAAGCTTTTCAATTGTGAGTGAATTCATCAATTGTGCTGTGAGGGTTTTCTGTAAAGAGTGTAAAACTTCCTAGCTTGACTAAGTGGAGCTTGGGGCAAGGAGGAAGTGATCCTTCTATTGTACACAAGTGTGATCGAATTTCACCAAATTGAAGAAGCCTGTTTTGAGGAATTCTCTTTAAGCTCAAGTGGAGTCTTGAAGAAGTTTGGTTTGCTTTCCATCATTACTCTTTTTAGCTTGCGTATCATATTCATTGTTTGAAATCTCATACATATTTATCGATCTCGACTTGTCTATTTGTTTGATAAATCATTTGTTAAAGAGCTTGTGATTAAAATTTGAAAAAGAGGTAATACTTGGCTGATTATTAGTCAACCTAATTCACCCTCTTAGGTTGTATTTGGGCCTTACAATTGGTATCGAGCTTGGTCTCTAGAATCAAGCTTTACCGCTTAGAGTAAAGATGACAACCAACAATGCCATGTTCTGTGAAGGTCAATCAATTACTAGACCACCAATGTTTAATGGATCAAACTATGTAAGTTGGAAAGAACGTATGATTATTTTCTTGCAATCTATTGACATTGATTTATGGTTTATTGTTAGTGAAGGTCCTTACACTGCCATTATAAATGATCCCATCACTCATGTTCCTAGATTAAAAACTAGAGATGAGTTGAATCGAGAGGATAGAGCTAATCTCACATCAAACGCAAAAGCCATGAATGTTCTTTATAGTGCACTAGATTCGAATGAATCCATTAGAGTAAAAGGGTGTAAATCTGCCAAAGAAATTTGGGATAAACTAAGAGAAATTCATGAAGGTAGTGAGGATGTAAGAGAGCAAAAGAAATCCATTCTTGTTACTAAATATGAATCATTCAAAATGGAACCTCATGAAAACATTGATAAGATGTACTGTAGATTCAATGACCTTATTAAAGACCTAGAGGTTTTGGAAAAGGAATACACTCTTGGTGAAAAGAATAGGAAAATTTTGAATGCTCTACCTAAAGAATGGGAGAACAAAGTGACTGCAATTGAGGAAGCCAAGGACTTGAACTCTATGTCTATTGAGTCTCTCATTAATTCTCTAACATCTTATGAATTAAAGCTCAAAAGCAAAGTACAAGATGAAGAGGAAGCAAGAGCTAAAAGAAGCATTGCTCTAAAGGCTGCTCAAGATGAGGATGACTTGGCTTCACAAGATGAAGAAGATGGTGATTGTGATGATAGTGATCTTGCACTCATCACAAAAAGCTTCAAAAGAATACTCAACAAGAGAAGATTCAGAAAAGGAGGACCAAGCAATCAAAACAACAATCAACTCAATACAAAATACAAAGCAAGATATGATGCAAACAAGAAGCAAGGAGATAAGTGCTTCGAAAGTGTGGGCAGCTCGGCATTATGCGCGTGGACTGTCCAATGAAGAAGAAGAAAGATATGAAGAATGAAAGAAAACCAAAGTTTAACAACTTTCAAATTACTTGGAACGAATGCAACTCGGAAGGAGAGACTGAAGAAGAAGAAGAATCAGCTCAAATTGCCTTTATGGCAATTGGTGACAATGAGGTAACTTCTCATCCACAATAATGATAGTGATGATGATGATGATGATTTAGAGTCATTTGTTGCAAAACTGCATGAAAGCTTAAAAGAGTCTTATTCTAGAAACAAAGAACTAAAACAAAAAATTACTTTTCTTTTGCAAGATAATGCAAACTTGTTTCAAGATAACAAGAAGTTAAAATATGACAATGATTGCTTAGTAAAAACTGAAATGGAATTGCAATATGAACTTGATAGAAAAACAAGCCTTTGTGAAATGCTCAAAGAAAGACAAAATGACTTGAAAAAGAGAATGGATAATCTTGACGTGATGCTTCAAAACAAGAAACAAAATAGTTTCACAAGAAAGGTGTTTAACCCTTATGAAAGGAAAATTATGTTTAATGCAAATGAATTTACAATCCATAGAAAAGTGGAGTTAGATTCATTAAATCAGTTCATGTAAACGACTCTACCATTATGTGTGATTTTGCTGCCAAGTAGGTCACTTGAAGCATGATTGCTATGTGAAAAGAAACATGAGAAAAGGAATGAGATGTATGTGGTTAGTCAAACATTGACTCTAACCATCAAGGACCCAAAATTAAAAGGGTACCAAACTTTCTATTTCTTGTAGGTAAAATTGAAAAGGATATGAAGAAATCAAAATGGTTCATTGATAGTGGATGCTCAAGGCACATGACCGGCGATTCTTCACAATTCATCAAGCTCAAATCAAAGTCAAGTGGAAAAGTGACTTTGGAGACTACATGAAAGCTAAAACAATTGGAGTAGGTGATGTGGGTAAGAATGGTGAAACATTTGTGCATAATGTTCTTTAGTAGATAATCTAAGTTATAATTTGCTTAGTGTTAGTCAACTTTGTGATAAAGATCTATTTGTTTTATTCAAAAAACATGAATGTTTGGTTCTTGACTCAAATTTAATATTGTTTTCAAAGGAAGTAGATACAATGACATCTATGTTGTGATTCTTGAGAAAATTGACTCTTCTAGTTTTAAATGCCTTAAAATCTCAAATGAAGATCCTTGGTTGTGGCATAGAAGACTTTGTCATTTTAACATGGATGTGATAAATGAAATTTCAAAAGGGAACTTGTTAGAGGACTTCCTAAGATTAAGTTTGAAAAGGATAAGATTTGTGATGCATGTCAATTTGGGAAACAAACCAAAACATCTTTTAAACCTAAGAAAAACATTTCTACATCTAAGCCGTTGGAACTCTTACATCTTGATCTATTTGGTCCTACACCTATTGCTAGTCTAGGTGGTAGAAGATTTTGTTTAGTTATTGTTGATGATTACTCTAGATATACATGGACTATTTTTCTTACTCATAAAGATGATGCCTTTAAAAGTTTTGTCTCTCTCTTTGCAAAAGTGCAAAATTTACTTGGATTGCATATTATCAAAGTTAGAAGTGATAATGGTTCGGAATTTAAATATTGTGGATTTCCAGAATTTTGTGATCATAATGGAATAACTCATGAATTTTCAATTGTAAAAACTCCTCAACAAAATGGTGTTGTTGAAAGAAAAATAGAACACTTGTAGAAGCCGCAAGAACCATGTTAAGTGAAAATGATTTACCAAAATATTTTTGGAAGTGAAATACAGCTTGCTATGTAATGAATAGAGTATTACTAAGACCATTTTGAACAAAACTTCATATGAGTTGATGTTTGATAAAAAGCCAATTGTTGGTTATTTTAAAGTTTTGGATGCAAATGTTTTATCTTAAATATCAAAGAACACCTTGGAAAGTTTGATAAGAAAACCGATGAAGGTATTTTCTTGGGATATTGTGAAAATAAAAGAGGATATAGAGTTTATAATAGAAGAACTCTTGTGATTGAAGAAGCTATACATGTTTCATTTGATGAATCTAATGGCAACTCTTCAAATAGCACTTGTGTAGATGATGATGTAGGTATTCAAAAGAATCTTGAGAAGCTCACACTTCAAGAAGAAAACAATTGTGATATGGAAGAAAATTCAAAAGATGGTGATTCTCAAGAAATTCGAAGGCTAGATGAAGAAGACAAGAATGATGAATCACTAAAGGATTTTCCTAAAGCATGGAAGTTCATTCAAAATCATCCAAAGGATTTGATCATTGGTGATCCATCCGAGAGGGTAAGAACTCGTTCTTCATCAAAGCCATTATTTGATAATTTCGCATTTGTATCTCATATTGAGCCTAAAAACATCAATGATGCCTTAAAAGATGATTATTGGATTATGGCCATGCAAGAGGAGTTAAATCAATTTGAAAGAAATAATGTTTGGACTTTAATTGAAAGACCTCAAAATTATCTATCATTGGCACTAAATGGGTGTTTAGAAATAAATTAAATGATAAAGGTGAAATTGTAAGAAACAAGGCTAGATTAGTGGCTAAAGGGTATGCTCAAGAAGAAGGTATTGATTATGATGAAACGTTTGCTCCCGTTGCTAGATTAGAGTCTATTAGGATGTTTCTTGCATTTGCATGTTTCAAGGGTTTTAAGTTGTATCAAATGGATGTTAAAAGTGCTTTTCTAAATGGTTTCATTGATCAAGAAGTGTATGTGGATCAACCACCCGGTTTTGAAAATGAAAAGTTTCCTAATCATGTATTTAAACTTTCAAAAGCATTATATGGCCTAAAACAAGCCCCTAGGGCTTGGTATGAACGTTTAAGTGGGTTCTTAATTGAAAATGGTTTTAAAAGAGGCATAGTAGACACAACTCTTTTACAAAACAAAAATCAAATGATCTTCTTATTGTACAAATTTATGTTGATGATATTATATTTGGTGCTACTAATGAGGACTTGTGCAAGGATTTTTCCACCATTATGCAAAATGAGTTTGAGATGAGCTTAATGGGAGAATTGAACTTTTTTCTCGGACTCCAAGTCCTTCAAACACGTGAAGGAACCTTCATCAACCAAATAAAATACACCAAAGAACTTCTCAAAAGGTTCGGCATGGAAGATTCAAAGCAAGTGGGAACACCAATGTGCACGTCCACCAAGCTTGAAAAGGACGAAGAAGGTACAAATGTAGATGAGAAAAAGTATAGAGGTATGATCGGAAGCCTTCTTTATTTAACTGCAAGTAGACCGGATATTATGTTTGCCGTATGCCTATGTGCTCGTTTTCAATCTTGCCCAAAAGAATCTCATTTGAATGCCGTTAAAAGAATTTTTTCGTTATTTAAAGGAACCATGAATTTTGGTCTTTGGTATTCTAAATGTAATGAATTTACCTTGTGTGGTTATCGCTGATTTTTTGGCGGGTGTAGAATTGATAGAAAGAGTACTAGTGGATCTTGTCATTTTCTTGGAAAGTGTTTAGTCTCTTGGTTTAGTAAGAAACAAAATGCTATTTCCTTGTCAACAACCGAAGCGGAATATGTTGCTGCTAGTGCATGTTGTGCACAATTAATTTGGATGAAACACACCTTGAATGATTTTGGTTTGACATATGATAATATGCCCATTTTTTGTGATAATACTAGTGCAATCAATTTGACAAAAAATCCTATTCAACATTCTAGAACAAAACATATAGACATTAAGCATCATTTCATTCGTGATCTTGTTCAAAAGGTGAAATTTGTGTAAACTATGTCCGCTTTCGAATGATCAAATTGCTGATATTTTCACAAAAGCACTACCCTTAGAACAATTTAGACATCTTCGTTCGAAATTGGGTATTTTAGAAAAGGAGCCTTAAGCTTTTCTGGTGAAAACTTATCGGACGTCCGATCGATGAACGGACGTCCGTTTCTTGGTCATTTTCCGAAAATGCTATCGGACGCATGGGTCGGACGCTTCGGACGTCCACATGAGCGATCGCCTTGAATCAAGTCATTTCACTTCACTTCCATCGGGTCAACCACATTTAATTCGGACGCATCTTCCCAACCACCTCAATTCAAAACTCCAAATTCCCAGCCAAACCTTCACCATTTCTCAAAATTGAAAGTTCAGACTTCACCTCTCACCTATTGCGGTCCAATCTTCATCAATTGTCTGCACTATAAATCACTCCTCTTCTCATTCCCAAATCACACCAGAAACCCTAAGTTCTCCTTTCTCCTCTTTCTGGCTCGAAAAATTGATATATCTTCACCTAATTTAAAGTGTGTCACTTTCTGCATTGCGCTGTAAACAACTCCTCATCACTCAAAACACAACACAAGCAAGATGGTACGTCATCTACGGACGCAAGAAAATGCCAAGAGATGAAGATACTTCCTCCCCACAGGGCAAACGCACTTCCAAAAGAACAAGACGTGGCTCTGCTACAAAACAACCACCTCGTACTACTCCTTCTCGATTCTCGGGTTATAATAGAACCCTCCTTTACCTAAATTCATAGATTACGATCTTTGAGTCTAAGTTTGCCTTATTCTCTCAAAAGGTTTCATTATTCAGCGATCCATTATTCCTTCTCGAAGTTTAAGAAAATCGATCTAGAGTCTCCTTAAGTTGTTTGAATTTCAGAAATGGTCTCACATCATTGTTATGCCTAATATCTATTACCCGACATGATGTATCGCTTTGCTAATCTTAGGAAGGGTAATTCCCGTGATGAGCTTAAATCCCGTGTCAATGGTATTGATTTGGTATTTGATTCTGATGTTGTGAATGAAATTTTAAAAACCACCATTGAGTTTGGGTGCAAAAGTAAGATTGCAAACTTCTTTTCCTATGAGGAAACTCCAACAAGTTTGAATCATTTCAATGCTGAAAAACTAATGGCTTATTTTCAATCCCCTTTTCAAACCCCTGTTGATGCCAAGTTGGAAGATTTAAGTCCTAAAAATCTGATCATCTTTTCAATCATCTCAAATTTGCTTGTTCCAACTGATGGTCATCGGACAGATGCAAACAAAATGGAGTTATATCTGTTTTATTGCTTTGTTGAAAGAATCCGAATAGATTTTGGCTTTGTCATGTGTAAGTTTCTGATGAAACTCTCCACTGATACAAGAAGAAAACTCTCTTATGGAAAGTTTTTAACTCCCATCTTTGAACATTTCAAAGTTCCTATTAGTGGTGTATGTCCTAAGGACTTAACCACTTCTGTGTTTTCAAAACAGTATTTTGAAAGAAAGAATTTAAAATTCTTTGATGGTAATTGGTGCACCAAGGAAGCTGTCTCTGAATCTCGTTCAAAGAAAGGACATGATGCTCCTCTCTCTCCTAGTATTACTAGAACTCTTAGATTTACTCCAGGTCCATCAATTCATCCTAGGAAGTCAGCCTCTAGGATTTCCTCTCAATCTGATGTCTTGGAGTTGTTAAACGAGTTCAAAAGTCATGTTCTTCTACTCGAACATGGTCTTATGTTAACCATGACATCTGACCAAAAATCTGACTTTCTTGACAAAAGAAACCTGTTACTTTCTCCTCCCGAGGATGAAAACACCTCCCAAGCCAAAGAGCCACAAACTGATCCTTCATTGGATGACCAAGAGATGACTGAGTCGCAAAATCCACAGCGTGATCCCTCATCATCTACCAAGGGAAAAGAACCAGTGGTTGTGGAAGATGAAGAAAACGAGGATGATGGGGAAGAAACTGCAGAAGAAGATGATTCAACATATTGGGTTGTCAGAAGGCGACCTGGAACTCGATCAACATTCACCCTTTAGGCACTCTAGGATGCACTTACACTTCACATTAGAATGCACAAGTCTATTTTTGTTCCCTTTGCTGGTGTGAAAGTGTATCAATCTATTTTACTGCTTTCATCTAAGACTTTTGTAGAACCAGCACTTCAGTACTCTTGTTGACATTATTTTCAGTTAATGATGATGGCCTTAAATGATTTTGGATTATGTTACTGGATGATGTTATCTGATGTAATGAAATCTGATGTTATCTGATTTTGGAGATTTCACTGCTTGTTTACATTACTACATTATGCTGATTCTGCTATATATCTGGCATTAAAGTTTTCATTGCTTCGCACATTTTGTGTTGAATGTTTTTGTGATGACAAAAAGGGGGAGTAAAAAGAATAAAAAAGATGAGTTATTCGAGTAAGGGGGAGTAGATAGTTATTCAAGTAAGGGGGAGTTTTTTTTTTTAAAAAACTCAATATTGGTTAAATTACATTCAATTGTTTTGTCATCATCAAAAAGGGGGAGAATGTTAATTGTGATCCCGAATTTTGATAATTACAAAACAATTGAAGGAAATTGGTCTAATGTTTTCTAGTGAGATCCTTGACAGAACAGGACATCGAGGCAGGAAACCTGTTGAAGAAACTGTTGACTGTCGGACGGACGATACCTTGTATCGGACGTCCGATAAAACTCGAAACTTTCCTATCGGACGCTCAACCTGACGTATCGGACGTCCGATAGACAGGGATCTGTCGGACACCTCTTTGGACGCACAACATCTACATCGGACGTCCAAGATATCCAAGAAATTTGATGAGCTTCTTGGGCGCTTTGGACGCAAGCCTTCGGACGCAAAAGACATGTATCGGCCGTCCGATCGATTCCATGAAAATTTTCGAGCTTCGCCACCGCCGTCGGACATAAGCTATCGGACGAATATTCATCGTCCGTCCGATAAGACTTCAAACTTGCCTATCGGACGCTAGCATCGGACGAGCAACAGAGTGTCGGACGTCCGATAGCTCCAACGGCTAGTTGACCTTTCAGCTTCTACTATCCGCTGACCTCGCTTTTCTAGGCACTTTTGGTCTCCTATAAATACAAGCCTTTGTCCAAATATCAAAACTACTGTACACTTGGATAACAAGTTCTTAAGAGTGATTTTAGCTAGAAAATACTCATTTTGAGTAAGAATTGTTAGTCTTGTAGTGTGAGTTCATTGAGAAGCTTTTCAATTGTGAGTGAATTCATCAATTGTGTAGCTGTGTGAGGGTTTTCTGTAAAGAGTGTAAAACTTCCTAGCTTGACTAAGTGGAGCTTGGGGCAAGGAGGAAGTGATCCTTCTATTGTACACAAGTGTGATCAATTTCACCAAATTGAAGAAGCTTTGTTTTGAGGAATTCTCTTTAAGCTCAAGTGGAGTCTTGAAGAAGTTTGGTTTGCTTTCCATCATTACTCTTTTTAGCTTGCGTATCATATTCATTGTTTGAAATCTCATACATATTTATCGATCTTGACTTGTCTATTTGTTTGATAAATCATTTGTTAAAGAGCTTGTGATTAAAATTTGAAAAAGAGGTAATACTTGGCTGATTATTAGTCAACCTAATTCACCCCCCCTCTTAGGTTGTATTTGGGCCTTACAACTTCTTTTTTTTCAGGCGATCATTGTGTTTTTTGCCGACCATGCTCTCTAACGCTTGTACCCTCCTTTCCTGGGATTGAACATAACAGTGAGTTGTAAAAAATGCAGTTTATTGAACAATGATGTGGCTGACGGTTTCAACAGTATGCTGCATTACTTACCATGTTAGTTTGATTACTAAAAGAGCTCCACAAATGATATATCTAGGCGCATTTTTTAGTAACCATGTGGCAAAGGCCCATGTATTGGCGTAGTATGTCTTCAAACCAAGCTCGAGGAACCTATTGCATAAGAAATTAAAAAACGACCTGGCTAAGTGTGTATCACAGCAGTGAAAGAAAGATTTAATAAGAAGTGGGTAATGACGTAAACAGGAATAAAAGAGTAGTTCGGGGCGAAATGGGTAATTTATAGTCGACCCATTACCGTGTCGCCAACATAGTCAGGCAATGGCAATCCCAGTATTTCCCCAGACAATATCGGTATGGGCTCTTCAATGGCTGAGCCATCTCTCTGTAGGCATGTAACAGTCCATGCAGGATAGTTAGGAGGGGGTCTGTATGGACACGGCATTTCAGCATCATTCAACTTCCTCTTGGCCCGCTGTCATGACGAGACAGACATGAGATGTGATCCAACAGTGAGAGGGCGCATTAATCGTCTACGCACGAACTCTAAATAGTCACAGAACTCAGGTTGAAGGGGGTGAAGTTTATGACATTCGATGCCCGCAAATAACTCCTTGAAACTGTGAGGAGGGATATCATTTGTATGGTTCATGTCCAGTGGGGGGTTAGGCGGCTGTACGTACTCACCACATCCAGACACCTGGCCACCTATTCTCTCACCCAAATAGTAGAACCTCCCAACTGGACCATCGAGCAACAACTGGCGAGGCGTTAGATCGATGCACAACCTGAGTTCGGTTGGAATCTGGATCATTTTCCAGGCTGACCAGTTAATCTGTTAATGATATAATCAATGTAAGATAGTTAAAAAAATCATGAACACTGAAATATAAAATGTATTGGCACCTAACCGTGTGGACTGATAGTTCATCGATAGCCTCCCGGAAATGGTTTATTTGGGACACACCTCTCCTGACATTCCGATTCTGACTTCTCCACCTCCACATTTGTGGAAAGCAGCATGGCTCATTATGAACAAGTCTGTATGGCAGTAGTCTGAGAACTTCGTATGACCATATCTGTTTAGCAAAGTTGGAACAAAATGAGATCTGCCGATAAAATGAATACTGAAATACAACTTTAAGAGATGCAGTAATGCATGACCTCCCAAACCAGACTAAATCCTGCAATGCTCTTTGACTTGTTTCGTGAAATACAGCACATGTATCGGAAAAGGACGGCCAAAGCAGCTCCTCCCCAATTGTACTCGCCTATTCTATCGATATCTTCAAGGGAAGGTAGGCAATGTAGATGGATAGTGTCTCCTGTGTTGGAGAATATTGTCCTGCCAAGTACGTATAAAATAAATGCGCGAGTGTATTGGGCCACATTAGTGGTGTTTGTCTCCTCAACTTGTTTCTCCCTAAACTCGTTGAAGATATCTGTGACTCGAATTGCCCCACCTGCTGCGAATTGAGGCATCCATCCAAGAGAGTTTACAATGTATCCCAACTTTTCCCGTATATTCCAATCCCAAGAATAGGCTTTCCCCCAACTCGAATGCCAGTAATGCATGTGAAATCCGTTGGTGTGAGAGTCATTTCGCCGAATGGTAGGTGGAAGGTGTTTGTGGTATCCCACCAGCGTTCTACAAGAGCATATGGCAGCTTCTGATCCCGTCCAACTGATGGGAGGAAATCCAGAAAGTAACCAAATTTGGCTTTGGCCACCTTCTCAACCACAATCTCAGGAAAGGCGTCCCACCATTGAGAGATATCTGCGGTGGAATCCCGAGAGTATATGTGGAACTCCTTCTGCAAGTATTGTAAGTGAAACAAGGCAACACACCGCTAATGTTTTAATAGGAAACAAAACCAGGTATTTGCATAGGTAGGTTTGAAAAGCAAATTAACACCCAGACATACACCCATATGTCGGTTACTGAAAATCGAGATTTGGAAATGTACAAAATTACATGTGAACGGCTGAAATTATGACTACATAATCCAACATCAACTGCATGGCATTCATCAATAAGCAGTCAAATCTAAACACAGCAGTGATTATTAGAAGAGCAATAGGGGGATTTTGTATGCATCCATAGTGGTCAAATAGGCAATGAAATTGAAGTGTGGTGTGCGCCCTAATTTTGTATTTGACATGTGCAGGATGAATAAATTAAAAGTGCTTGTAATGGTAGCCATATAACGTACCAGTCCTTGCCGGAAGCGCTCCGATAGGTGATTGTCCCGGTTTCGTAGCAATGGGTAAGCATCATTGTGGACCGCATGCGTACCCTCACATCCGGCCGGGTCAGCCATCGCTTCAACTTCGGAGTCGGGCCGGGTGATTCTGAAGGGCCGCCGACGACTTTGGGTTGTGCGACCATTTTGTAGAACGGATGGGCGTGTCGATTCGGTTGGAAATCGCGGAGGTTGCGGGTGCTGTTGAACTTGAGTTCAAAAAATAGCGCATTCTCATTGGCTTTCAAAGACGCTGATAGAGGGCGCGAAGGTCATATTAGCGGTGACCTGTGGGAATGAAACGCACGCGTTTTGGCCAGTTTAACAACCTCCCACCAAATTATTTTGATGAATTTGTGCATGAACTGTACAACTAAGTGTTATGATAACCAATTGGGAGTGTAAAATTGGAATTGCTAATGTAATTATTTGGGGTATTCGATAAATATGGTGGAATATCGATCTAACCGAATTTGAATAAGGTATCCTATTAACAATTATGGGGCAACCGGCGGGGCCAATTTTTTTTTTTTTATGGGGCAATCTGTAACTAAAAAATTTAATTTGGGTTTATTATTTGGGATAATTTCAAAAATCTACCCTGAGGTTTCTTATAATATCACTTAGCTCCCCTGAGGTTTTGAAAATCTCACTTACCTCCCTTAAATTGACATGTCTTGTAACATTTTAGCCCATTTGAAGAAAATGCAAGAAAGATAAAGCTTTTATTCCAATACTACACTTATATTATCCTATTTATGAAATCTATAATAACAATGAAAAATAAATTAAAGTTAAATGTTTATAAGGTGTAAATTTCTTGATTTAAAACATTTATTTTAGTTGTATAGAAATGAGAAAAAAATTACACTTTGAAAAAATTACACCGTAAAAATTTACATGTATAAAGAGATCATTTTGGTTTTCAATAAAAACTATATTATGCATTAAAACATATTTTTCAAAAAATTTCGTGAGTTCCTCAATTATAACTATACATGAACATTTTCAAAATGTTAATTACTCACCAAAATCCTCCCAAATGATTGACGTTGACTAGATTTAAATTATCAATGTCTTTTGCGATCTCAGCATGATCTCGATGCAGAGAAATTTAAACTATTAGTAGATAGTAATTTATTGTTCTTAATATACAATTTTTAGTTTAAAATTTTGATTTGGGTTTGAATTTTTGGTTAAGTAGTTATTGAGAGCAAGGGTAGTAGTTATTGAATTTGTGACCTTGAGTAGGAATATTTAGTCTTGCCAAACTGATGAGGGAGGTGAGTGAGATTTTGAAAACCTTAGGGGAGCTAACTTTTGAAAACCTTAGGGGACCTTGAGTAGGAATATTTAGTCTTTTTCAATGTAGATATGTGCGTAGTAGAAATTTGATAACACTTGATAATATTATTTAACGAGTGCAATGTAGATATGTCTGTAATTATCACTGTACTTGTATGTTTTTAACTGCCTATCGTATACATGTAGTTACATTTAATTATTGGATCCACGTTAGAAATTTATTGAATCTTTATCCACAATGTCAGAATATCGAGTAGAGTAGTTAGCTCAGAGCCACCGCTTAAAGCAATAGGTGTGCTCGGTGTAGTGTGTCGTGTATGTCACTGTTAAGTTAAACAAACATCATCGTCACCCACACTCACTACCTATGATTAAATGTGTTGTATTCGAATTCCGTAATTGACCCTGAAAAATTATTAGTAGTCACAATTAATACACTTACAGTTCACGCTTATTTTCTTACTTGACAAAATTACTGTATTATGATGGTTAAATATTTGTTAAGCAAGGGTGTTGTCTTTTTTGTTCCTTTACCCTCTTTCTCCCGAGTGAATGTGTATGCCTAATTCTTCTTTATTTCATTATTCCTGGGAACAATACAAGAAACTGTACCTTACTGAATGAAGCTAAGAATATAGACATTGCAAAGATCTATCTTCTACTCGAATGAATGCAGACATGTTCCAACCATTCCCCAAAACCCCATTGGTAGCAATTTAATCCTTTAGCCAATGTTTTACGATAAACAATTTTTTTATTTAATAATCATTTGTTGCAACTTATGACAGAGAAAATGAATTCCACTTCGTAGCTTCTGATGTCTTTTAATGCCTTATCATGCCTTTGCATTTAGCATTGGAGACCTGTTGATTCATCTTATTCCGTCATTTTTTGCAACTTATGACAAATGAAATCAATTGAAATTATCTTTTGATGCCTTCTAATAAGCATTCCAGCTTTAGTTACATTAAAAAAATGCAATTACTATAGAAGGGTAATTCTATCGTATAGGGGGCAAAGTGAAAAAAATTAAAGATGTATGGATAAAGATGCGAAAAATTAGAGATACTTTAAGTGGATTTATTGCAATTAACCCCCAAATTTGAAAATGTAATTGTTAAATACCTTCGGAACTTCGTTTCAAATGAATGGGCTACAGCAATAGGCGGGCATCTCCCCCACCAAAAATGAAAATTCGCGCGGTTAACTAGTTCAATCAATTGGGAATTGCTTCCACTTGCTATGTTTCCTCGTATAGCAGATTCGGGAATTACGTATTTTTCCAAATTAAGGCATCCATAAATTATCGAAGCACGATCGTACTAATGACATTCCAACTCTTGTAAGATAACGATTGATTTGTGATGCTAATCAGTTGCAAATTACATGTTAATTATTCAAGTGTTTTTTATTTTTATTTATTTTGAGCTTCGTAGTTTGTATGTCCGCATATTCGTAAACGATGAATTCCCCTAAAATCTGCTCACATTATAAAACAAGTCTTGACAATTTCTTTTGCTATATGGCTCCACACATACATGGGGGTCACAACAAACCCATACAAATACCAGCTTCGTCCACTTATTATGATCAAAGATAGTTCAAAAAAAAAAACACAAAATGGTAGCTAACATAAGCAGCTCTCATGATTGGGAAGCAGTTGAGTACGGTGGAGTATGTCCTATCACAGTACGTAATCTTTACAGCACATTGGAATGCCATTGACCATCAGGCAGTCGGGCACATACTTCACAAAATCATCGTCGCTCGATTCAGTGTAGTCGGACAAATCAGGGTCGGACATAAGCATTTCGTCCTTATTTAATTGCTCAGCGATGAATTCCTTAACAACTGAATGCCTGCGTGCAGCTTGAGTTTCGTGAAACCTGTGGAGTCTCCGTTCCATTTGCATCACCTCTCGTTGGAGAGTATGAAGAATGACAGCGTCGTTTGAACCACATGCCCGTGCTACATTAGCCGACATTGCTCTTGGCACACGAAGAGAATGAAACCGGCATAACATCTCCAAATCCACCCTTGTGTTCTGCAGCTGTGACCATGGTGGTTTGTTCCCTTGCAGTTCACGCTTATCCGGAACACTTCGATAAGCTCCACCGATAAAAACATGTCCAGCTAGACCCATGGAATCCCTGGTGTTTAAATGAGCGTTTTCTTCAAACAAAAGTTCGGCATTGGGAGATGAGTATCAATCCACAATTCGGTTGATGGATTCAACTGTTCTATTTCTCTGCCTGCGCCGGGATGCTGAAGCTTCGGAACGCCTCTCACGCCTTTCATTCAAATTCCCACCACGGTTCATTGTTAAGTTGAGTACGAGGAGCAGCACTGCCAAACCCACGTGCTCATGTAGATAATTAGAAGGGGACTGATTGGGTCCTGAAAGTGAAGATATCGCTGATGGTGTTAACAATGCACTGTATCCGAGTGAGGGGTTGGTGCTGGAATATGGTGTCTTGAGTGCTTCGACCCGTTGGACAAAATCGATAACGCATACGTTACCGTGTAGTCCTCCTGGAAAATTGACAAGTTCGGGGGAGATTTAATTGTGGGGACATACAATACCTGCCTAACATTAAAAGTCACGTCCACTGTGCATACGAGGATGTCACACTTGCTTCTGCTTACCCGTGACATGCCAGTAAATTTTTTGCCGCATGCTTGCGCATATTTCACATCGAAAGCATAGCTTTCGACTTCAGCAATGGCAAAAGGGTTTATCGTCTAGCCTAATATGGTAAGGCCAGGCTGGCATGTGAAGCTGATCTTTCGAATGCTTCGTTCCGTGAACGGATATTGAATAAATTCCCTCCATAATTTTTCCCGTTTTATTAGGTATAAATACAAGTGTCGGATTTTTTTATGTACACAGATCTACCAACAGTCCTTCAACCCCAGCACCGATCACAAATTGCAAACATCAATCATGTCCACCATCCCCATTCACACAATCACGATATACGACATAGCAAACCCAGACACAGTGACATTCGAAAGATGGCGCACAACCCAAACAATTTGCTTAACTATACCTGGCTTATTGGAAAGGTAACGATGCAGATCACTCCACTTTGGGATTATGGTGCACCACCGTCCGTCTTGGTGAAGTCATATTTCGGAGCTGGAAACTTTGACAACGAGGAAGCATTCAAAGCCAATGCACTGTGGCCTACTTCCGTTCCTTGCATGCTCCCCAAGCTTAAGTCATTCCAGATTGGCACAATGAATTGTCATACCATGAGGCCAACACGGTTTAAGAATTTGCACAAGTTACTTGACGAGACACACACCCCCAATATGTGGGTATTGTTGGGTCCCGATGAGCGGGCATGGGACCGACCCCAAGTACACAATACCACGTATCTAAACTCAAACCTGAAATGGAGGATACTAAGAGGAGGAAGTGGGGACGCTTACACAACTTGGTTTTTCTGGAACCGTGAATCATTGAGCGTCACCTTCAGGGGTGTGGAAGAAGAAGATGACAACAGTAGCATTTACGTCACAATCAGGCGAAACTTTTATGAGGAATTTGTGGCTTCTGCAATTACATATGCAAAGTAAAACCCACGCGCTACCTTGACAACTTTAACGCTGTAATTGACCATAAAATATTGCCGGCATTCCAACCCATTCCCATTGCTGTTCCTGCATTTGGTAGCAGCCGGGTTCAGGGAGGGAGCTCAACGTTTTATTTTAGCGATTATGTGTTGCTATAGCCGGTTTTACTGCCAGCCATAAAATAAACATTCGTGTTTAGTAATTAGATTAATTGTCCTTAATTACAGCGTCAACGTCCTTAATTCGTTAGACATCACGGTAATGCCTAGCCCCAAATGCATATGTCCAGTTAGGAGGGGAAACCTTGTATTGTACAAGCAAGTCTTGATGATATGTTGAATAAAAATTTTAAATAAGTGAAGTCGATAAATCTCCAAAAATTACCAAGGCATAAAAAGTCAAGGTCCTTAAATGTAAAATACATAACCGACATTTGCTGTAACATATTTTAATTTGTCATAACGAATGTGCTATCAATCTTGGGTAAATATGATTTTGGTCCGATATATCAAACTCCAACAGTTGGCGGAGAGTAACACAATAAATTATATGGGTTAATTGTGTGGAAAAGTGTTTGTTAATTAGGTAACGAGTAAATAACTAGACACATCCCATACTAATAGTAGAAGAGAAGCTAAATCAGTACTGGCCGTCTATCAAGTCACGGCCACTCCCACACCCCGGTTCATAGGTTACACATGACATGGAAAGGCCCCATTCACATCCGCATAATGGGACAGGCGCGTGGTTGCACCAAATACCATCGTACGATGTTTTGCTCGGTTCCAACTGCCTACAAACGTCAAACGTCAAAGATTCAGTGGTCAACATGACTATGATGTACAAGCAAGTCTGTCTCGCAGAATGTTGAAGCGGGTCCATTACTCTTCTTTTCGCTTCACAGTCCATCATCCTCTACATAAGGGATTTCGAACCAACCCGGCCCATCATCAATTCTGCAACAAAGCCTCACCATTTTTCCTCTTTCCAGCTCTCCCCCCACTCCACATCTAGTCTTCTCTTACAGTCCGCAGTGGCTACGTAGAGGCGTGAAATGAACACCCTAAATCTCATCGACACAACAATAACCAACACAACAGTTGAACATTGAAAAAAATAAATTCACTTACACATATTCACCGCGTGAAACCTACCCACTTCATCGATTTTCAAACTTCACTCCTCTACAAGAGGCTGCGTTCCTCCTCCACATCAGTAGCGATATCTGTTTCTTCCACCCGTCCCGAACCCAGGATCCAGTCGGACTTATTTACCGCTCCATCAAATGCCCGCAGTGCGACACCTGGGCAGTCATTAGGGTCACAAGTTCCGGTGACCACCGGGGAATGTTGCACTACAGGTGCGCATCGCACAGATTCATAGCATGGTGCAACCCCTTGCCAGAGACAAAGAAGACGAAGTAACCTCACCGCTGTCCCCAGTGGATGGACGACACGTCACCCCCATCTTCCTGCCATCTACAAATTGCTGTGGATAGTCTTGGTACATTCGGGTTCTACAAATAATTGCTACGCTTTCAGCATTCCACAGTTCTAGCCCCGATTGCATCTTGTCTGTTGGATTGAAGGTGTCTGCTGAGTTCTTAGCTCTTGTTACGCAAAAAGACAAACTACCCTATTTTTTTTTATTAGGTTCTGTACAAAAATTTCCCTTTTTTTTGTTCCTACTATGTATGCATATTTGCCTACGTCGCCATTCAATTTTTTTCGTTAGTGTCTTGCATTGATTAAACGGTCCAAATTTTGTATAACATTAAGCCCAACTCAACATTTCGCGCACAGCCTATTAGTAATACGAACTTGCCAGTCGATTCTTTCTAAAGTCGAGCGTTACGCTCACCATCATTAGGCCCACAATTGGTATGTACAAAAAATTCTTTCACATTCTGCCAACCCTGTTACTTTGGCCCTTAGCGGTTTTCATATACCTCCCCATCTCCAAATAAAATAAACCCATTTCTATTTCAAGCTTCTCATTTTGTACACGTAAACCCTCGTGGTCCACCCAAACAAAAATTCATTCTAGCCCGATCGCCCGGCCCCATTATCTGCTCCGTCGGACTTGTCACCGATGACTCTTCGTCCATTCGTCCACCCTACTCAGAACCGCACATTTCGCTGAGTTGCTTTCTTCTTCAAATATTTCAAGGGCAATTCGTTGCCTCTCGGCAGGTGAATCAAACTGCAAACAAACAAAGGAATAAAATACAGTAATACATAAAAACTCCGTTTCACTTGAATTTTTCTGCACAACACCCATTTGGCAAATTACAACTATCAAAATAATGCCAATCATTACCTCACATAGGTCCTCCAATTTCCTGTCCACATCGCCACAATAGTCCATGAATTTCAACACGTACACCCCGCAATCATATCTGCTCACAAATTAAACTTAGTTAACCGATGGTTGTACACTCACATGCATTTTTTTTACTTGCTTATCTAATCACAGCTAACATGCCATATCTGTTGCAAATCAAACAAAAACTAAATGTTCCCCGTTTTCAATCTACGTGGAAGCCTTCGTTTGCTTACCCATTGTCTTGCCGGGGGCATCCAGGGTAAAACATATATTCGAACAATTCCAGGTTCCCCTTGTATGTCCCTGCAAATCCTATCCTGAGGGCTTCGTCCAGTTTCTTGCACTAAGAAACATCACACTATAATGTTATGTTCCAATTGGTAACATTAATTAATCAACGGCACGAGCTAAATGAATCTTTAGATAGGTTTTCTTCAACTTACCACTGTCCTAACAAGGCCTAGCCTAATCTCATCCTTCGCTTCATCTCCACACATTGAGTCAAACAGAGTAACCTTGCACTTCGTCATGTCGACTGCAAACAGGTACCAATGATCATCATGCCAAATTGGGCTGCATATCTATCCCACTCAACACACTATCTTTTCCATTAAACCATCCCACTTTCATCGAATTTTCAAAAAACTTTATTGTTCAAATACATTACCTTCTCACACTTCATGATCGGCCCACCAAACTTATCATCACTCAGGTAATTACGCCACAACTGTCCATCTTTCCAGCCAGAATCATTGTCTGCCAACATGTACAGTATATTATTAATGCATCTACTGCTTTTCCACTCATTTGAATAAAGAAAAAAAATTGATACTTTTTTCCCAACTGCGCTAGGGGTGGCAGGTACCATACGTTATATGGCTCCCTCGGTCGTTTCCTTCTCCCTTGAGCAGTTTTCACTGCAGCATAGCAGCTTACCACCTATATACAATTCATGCATTATACACTTTTATGACAACACTTACTCGGCAGTGGAGATTACTCTACTTTGTTCGAACACTTACACAGCAGCAAAGCCAGCTTCTCGGTCTCAACGTTATCATTGCCTTCCGGTACATTTCTTCCTCCCCAATCCGTACAACAACCTCCCTGCACCGCCTCACCAAATACAACACATGTGCTATTATATACATTCCAATTTCTTTTCTTCGATAAACACACACATAACCATATTCACATGCAACTATAGCATAAGACCCTACCCTAAATCCTTCCTACCATCTAACAGCTAGGTCAACAGTTGTCTGCTGCTGTCATAACACTGTTTGATGTCCACCTCCTGCAATTTCCAAGCCTTTGCTTACTGCATTCTTCGGTCAATAGCGATAACTACATTCACATTCTGTTATGAATTCCTTACCCTATCATCGGCATCCTCGTCTCTTGCCTTTGATGTGCATTTTTGCAACCGTACCTGCAACCAACAGCATTCACATTACATTTTTTGTCGTGTCTCGCATTCACTTCTTTCACTACATTACCTACTATACCTATCAATCATACCTTCTCATAATTTACGTTTGTTCCCCTTTGTTCCACCCGTTCCTTCCCTTGTAACCACTCCTCCTTCACCCCCCTCATTTTGCAGCACATAGTTCTTTTCCCCTGCGTTGTAGCCGTGCATCTGCCCCCGTCAATCCTAGACTTATCAGCCTTTTCCTTCGCCAACCTACAAGACCTTCTCCTTGGTGGTTCTTTCGTACTCTTGTTCACTTTCATAGGCAACACTTGCTTGGGTGTCTAGTTCCGACCTTTTACTATGCCAAATGGGCCTTTGAACTTCGCCACTGGTTGGTTGCACACGCTTATATTACCAATTGGTAAGCCTGACAGACTTTTCATCCTCTTTCTGCTGTCCAAATCTACCCCTACGTTCAATTCAGGCTCGCCTTTATCGTTTCCCATCATCTTGCAATCTTGTTTTACAAACGATGCCGGTGCTTCTTCCGGACTATTCTTCGGTTTCTCTAGACTACCAAGCTTTTCATTTTGTGCATCTACCTTTTTCTCCAATGCTGCTATCCTTTCTTGCATCGTTATGTTCTGTTTTTGACACTCCACTACCATTGCCGACAGACCTTCCACCTTTTCTAATAAATCTGACAGTGCAGTCTTCTAGCTCTGCAACACATCATCCTCCACTTTCCTGCAATTGGGACTTTTGTCCCCCTGCCAAAATAAAGATGAATTACTATCACCCCATTACATTACCCCACTGCCTTTGCAATTCAAACCACGTGTTATTTCTTACCTCTAGAACACATGATCCTTTCAACAGTTCCCCTCTGCTTGATTCTTCTTTCATTGCCTCTTCCTCTTGTCCTCCAAAACTTGCCTTCGCTGTCTGGTTCGAGCCTAGAATGCTTCCATGCTTTCCTCCATTGTTACAACTATTTTAGATATCTTACAAGTACTTCACACATTCACCAACCATTTAAATGTAAGCAATTGCCGTTACGCTTCACTGACATAATTTGACGTATATTACTTGGCTTCAATCTACGTAGCTTCCTCTCTCCTTCTATAAGCTTTTCGTTCTTTTGGGTCTTGGTTGTCCACTTCCACACCATCGTGCGTCTTCCTCAGTCACCACACCCAAGTAAGCAGCCTAACCAACCAATTCCCGTTTCAATTAATTAATTTTTCACTACACATTTCCCACCTTGTCAGTTCTCTTTGTTTCTATTTCTTACGCCTCGGGTGGTTTAAACGCCTCTTCCTCTCTCCCGTAACCTCCTCCTACCACATTTGTTGTTGCCTCCCACTTATCCATCTTCACTTCTTTCTTCCACTCCTCCATGCTCAGATGTGCCCATCACTTTCCTCATTACCCATTGCCTCCTCTTCAATTACCTGAAAAGAGCATTTCAAGTTATTAGCAAAAAAAACCCACTACACACCTCTTTCAAGCAAGGCAGGTCAATTCCCATGCTAGCTCCGTTCCATCATTTTCACAAACACTTTGTGAATGCCTACTGTGCACTTTCTTGATCCGCGACACTTGCAGCTAAATGTGTCCTAAGCTACCCTCCCACAACTGCTATTACATCTTCGCTCTCCCGGTTCTCTGCAGCAACCGCGCTTAAAGACCCTTTCTGTCATGAACTGCCTCAACTTCCTATGCCAAAACCAGATTCCTACACCAACTAACTCCGTCGCCATTGCCTCCTTCGTCCCTTGCAAATCACCTAACCTATCGATTCCTACCTATTTTATCTCTCCATCCGTACTACTATTTTTCCCAACTTCAGTCATATGACAACCGACGGCGCCTCTATGTGTTCCTTTTCATTTTCTTGCTTTTACATTCTAACCCGCTTATCTATTTTGACTTTACCTGCTGTCCCAGTTACCTGTTACTTGACCCAATGTCGTGTCACATACCATCAATTCTGCATGTGCTTTATAGCACCTGCGTTATAGCACCACAGAAAGACCCAAGGAAATGATTATAGAAACATTGAAAGAAATACCAAAAATATGTCGAATATAATATTATACCCCCACCATCTCTTCAAGTCACTTCTTCCGTTTCACAATTCTGCTCTTCTCGCTATCCCCCTTTTCTCATCTCCTTAACTCAACATTTCCACAATCCTGCAACCTTTTTTCTCGTCCCTAAATCCTATATTCTCTTTACCCTATCTTATTCTTACCTAATTGTCCTCCCGTTAATCTAATTTTATAGCACATTTACATCCTATTCTACTATACTATCCAACTATTATAATTGTAAATGATAACCTATTTACTTTAATTGCTCCATTAACAAATATGAGTTTGGATATGTAATTCAATTGGATTCAAATGTGTTTATAATTCAACATCCAAATTAAAAAGTTAATATTTGAAGGAAAAGAACAAAAACTTTCATAACTTCCAGTTTAGTTTTAAACTGTTAAGATATACTTATTTTTGTATTTTCAAAATAAAAGGACACGATATAGTTATTTATATTATAAATTTGGATTGAATGGTAACAAATTTTCTTTTGAAAATGTTTTTAGTTGATTTTGTATTTATCCTTCAAATTGAAAGATATCACTTGAAGCAAAAGGGAAAGAATAACCGATGAATAGTAATTTTTAGAATATATTTAATTTTACCTGTCATAATATGAAACTATATAAAACCAAGAATTAATCACAATAGTTGTAATAATTGGCATCTGAAAATGCAAATGAAAAACTGACAATATATTGTAATACGTTCAACAATTACAAAAAAAAAAAAAGATTTAGTCATTTTTCTAAAAATGACATAGTAGTGTTACATATTTACATTGAAGAAAATAAAAAAATATACAAAATAATCAATAATGCCTAAGACTATTCTTAGTGGTTGGGTTTTACACGCTTATTTAAATCTTATTAGAGTAAAATTTAGATTAGATATATATAAATTGAGTAGATATGCTTTACGGATAAATGCATTATATCTTTCTCTTAAACTATATTGTTATTTTTTTAAAATTTTTGGTTGGACTAATGTTGTTGTTATTGTTATTATTATTATTATTATTATTATTATTATTATTATTGTTAAAGATTTTAAATAATAATTTTCATTTTCAAGTGCCAGTAGGACTTTGTTGTTTGTAGACACCAAATTTTGACGATTTCAATTGTTTTCTCATATTTTTATCTATTAGTATTTAATTATTTATTCTTTTTGAATATTCTAACATGTTTTCTTATTTTGTAGGTTTTTATGAAAAAAAAAAAGAGAAAAAATCCCAAAACTCAACTCTCAAAGCCCAGAAATAAAATGAACAAATTTTTCCTTGAGCTAATATTAAACCCAACCAATAGCCCAATAGAAGGAAAAGAAATAGCCCAAACAAAAGAAACAAAAAGCCTCAAGATCAGCCCATTTTGAAAAAAAAAATAGAAAAGAAAAGAGATGATGCTTTCCTTGGCGTCGATTCTGTCTTCTTCTTCGAAAGTACCGAACAAATGCCATATTATTCTAGTTTTCGTCCCTTTTTCTTAAAAAAAAAAAAAAGGTACAAGCCAGCTATCAATTCTTATCATATATCTTCATCAAACGGGAGGAAAAGCAACACATCATCAGATTTGGTTTCAACGGTTCATGAGTTTTTCATTTTTTGGCTTTTTTCTGAAAATCTTGAAAAACTCTATAAAAGCCACAGTTTAGGGCTTAGGGTTCAAGAAGAAAGACAAAGAGACGGAGAGAGAGATAAAATAGAGAGAGGCGGCAGTGGGGAGTGAAGATACAAGAAAAAAAAATCATCAGGAAGAACAAAAAAGAGAAAAAAAAAAAAAAAAAAAGAAAAAAAAGAAAAGGAAAAAGGGAAGATCGAGAGAAAATAGTTCCCTCAAAACTCGACCTCCACCACCACCACCGCCATCGGAAATCTTCGGGAACCACTGTAAAGAAAAACTCTTCAACTCTTTTGCTTCTGTTACTTGATTTTTGCTGCGAGAAAAATGCCATGTTATGTGTATTGTTGATTGTTAAGTTTCTTTGTTTGGCATTTGTTGCAATTTGATGATTGGGCTTTATGTGGCTGCAAATATTTTGGGCTGATACATCTCTGATGGAATACTTTTCCTGCGAATATTTTATGCTCACCACCTGTTTGACAAAATCCCACAAAGAAATTTTCATCTATTGAGGCTGATTTGTTTGTTGAATCCGCACCTCGCTAGTTGGAGCCTTTGGGTTCATTGGCAGTAGAGAAGAGACAAAGGAACAGAAAAATAAACGGATAGAAATGAAAACAAAAAAAAAATGATGAAGATGTGTTTGAGTTCTTGGACTTTTTTGTCTCGTTTTAGGCTTAGTTTGGGTGTTTTTTATGTTATAAATGTGTTTAGAAAGAGAAATAGGAGTGTTTTGCGTAAAAAATCAGTTTAAAGAACTGGAAAATATTGATTCCGGTGGAATTCCGGCTCATTTCCAGAATCCGGCGACTTCGCCGGAATTTTCCAGAATCCGGCGATTGTCGCTGGAGTTTCAAAAAAAGAAAAAGTTTTTAATTAATTAAAAGTTTTTGTTTGTTGGTTCTTTTTTGTTTGGGTTTGTTTGTGTTGGGTTATCTTCTTATTTTAGTTGGGTTTAGTAATTGGACCTTTGTTTATTTTTGTTGGACCTTTAGTTGGGTTTTTGTTATTTTTCGGTTGAGTTTTTCCCTTGGGCTTCTGATCAAATTTTGTTAATTTTGTTTGGACTTTTTTGGTTGGGCCATGGTTATTTTTACTTGGGTTTGGCACCAGACTTGTACGTAATTTGTTTGGATTGTTTTGTTGGGTTTTGCTTGGGTTTGATGTCAAATTCTGGTTATACACCTAGGTTTTGTTGTTGGGCCTTTCACTTTGTTTTGTTAGGGCTTTATATTTGGAGTTTAATTTAATTTCCTTTGGCCCAAAACAATATTAGCCCAATTCTTAAAATTTTTTCAGCCCACTCCTCAACCCATCAAATGGAATTTATACATTGACCCCTGAGTTCTCAATCAGTTTCATTTTGGCTCTAAAAACTTTTAATTTCTTTCACTTAAGTCCCTATTTTAATTATATTTTGGTCCCTCAACTTTATTTTCATTCAATTTTGACCCCTAATCTTTTGGAAAATTCTGTTCAAACCCAAAAAAAGTTTTAAATATTTTCAATTACACCCCTAATAGAATGTTGACTTTGCAAGTATAAATGTTTCTTTTCTTTAATTGTTAATTGTAAGCTTCTCATGTGCATTGTTTTCCTTTAACATTTTGATTTGAGTTATTCATTTTCATTAGCATTTATTTATTGTGGTATTTTGACGTGTGTATTCTTTTTGAGTAAGTGACCCAAAGTTCACATGTGAGTCAGCGGGAAGGTATATCTAAATCCTTTAGAATTCTCTCTTTATGTGCCTTATGTGATTTTATTGCTTGAATTTGCATGTTTAAATTTATTTTCCTTAGTTTTATGCAATTTTAGTCGTTATTTATTTTATTTAAATTTTGGGTAAATTATTTGGAAGGCACTTGAATGCCAAGTTGTAATAGATAGGTTTAATTTTGCAAAAAGTCTATTTATTTTAGAAAATGTAATAGTTAGATTATTATTTCGAATTTCCCCCCTTAGAATGTATTTAGGTTTCCCTAATGTAAATAGATAGGGTTTTCCATGTTCATTTGCATGCTTGCATGTTTAGGTGTTTACTTGCTTTCCAAGGGTTTGCATCTAGATATTATGCCTATGTGTTTATGTGTTTATGTGTTTTATGTATTTACTTGCTTTATTATCATGTCTACATGTTTATTGTGTGAATGTAATTGATGTCACCACACTAGTCCAACGCTAGTTGTGGCCTTTCCTTTCGATTTCTCACTAATCCAATGTTAGTGAGAACTTTTAGACGAGAGTTAGTCCAATGCTAGACCCTTAAGGCCATTCATACATTAAATACAAGTTTCACACACTTTTCACTTTTAGGGTTTCTTTGCCATTTTTGCATGTTATTTTTCTCCCATCCCGTATGCGAAACACGTCATTTAGTTTTCTTTAAAAATAGATTAGCTTTTTTTTGGGCATTACCCTCTGAACAAGAGAAAAGAGCGAGTTTGGCTTCCTAGCCTTAGCACGCTTTTTATTTCCTTCTATGAAAAGGAAGATTGAAGTCACGAAATTAGTTTCCCACACCCATTATGTTGCATTATCCCTCTTTAGAACATACATGTGCATTATTTTCTATCAAAATTATTCTCTAAAAAACCAAGCTTCTTCTTCATGTTTAGCAATTCAAAGTCAAAATCCATTTTTCTTAAAATTTCATCTTTTGAAAATCAAGTTCCTTTTTGCACTTAAAAATTCATCTTTTCAAAAATCCAATTTCTTTTTCCTTGAGATTTTATAAAAATTGTATTTCTTTTTAAACCCTAGTTTCCCGTTTTTTTAGTCTCATCATTCGGATTTTTCGTGACCTCCTCGAGGAATCAAATTTGGATGACACAACTAATGTGATCAATTCCAATCAAACCTCAAGGGGACATTTTCCCCCCTCCCGACCCAACATTAGGTTTAGGCTTTGCATCCATATAGAAAACATCCAAATGTGATAAATTTTAAAGTTAGAATTAGGAAATTTTTAACTAAATTATGCAACTAACTTTGACTAGGTTAGAAGGGTGCCTTAGAGACGAGTAACATCGAATCTTTGCCTTCCCTTCTTTCAACCGTGACTCCCGAACCTTTTTCTCTAATTTTTCAAAGACCTGGAGTTGTCTAAAAAGGGTTTTCTTAGTTTATTTTCATTAATTAAAACTTTTGGGTGACTTGGTACACCTAAACTCCATACCAAGTGGCGACTCCAAATTTTTCTAAAAACCCTTTTTTAGACTTTTATTTTTGGGTCCAAATCGTCGCATTTTTTTAGTCCCATGACCCATTTCTTTTTCAAAAATCAAGGATCAATTTTTTAACTAAAAAACCTTTTTCAACTAAAAACCCGAAACGACGAGTTTTCTTTTCCTTTTCGAAAAATGGGGCGCGACATTGTTAATTTAGTGATTTTGCAGTTTAACATTTAGGATTAGTACAACTATTGATTTTTTAAATCAATGACCATTAAATATTATTTTTTTAAATATAATTTATACTTTCAGTTAGGATTATTGCGTTAAACAATAAAATATTATTATTTGCTCTTTTAACTTTTGATAGGAGATATGATGTTTTATTTAATTTACCTTCCTACGAATAAACTTTATCCAAATTCCTACATTTATGGTGCCACTTCTTACATTTCAAATTCAAAAGACATGAATGGATATTTGATAATTAAAAAAAATACAAAACTCTATAAACAAAAAAATAGGAAGTTAGAAGCTTTATAATTTAACCGTTCTAAAAACTTGATTTGCAATACATATATGATAGATGATAGTTAGTTGCATGTGAATAAGAGTATAAGGTAGTTACATGTGAGTAAAAGTGAAGATAGTGATGATAAGGAGTTACTACTTACTAACGGTTTTTATCATGACTTATGAGATATTTAATGAATTAAATTAAATATAAATTCCTAAAATATTGGATTGGGATTTTCCTAACTGCTGGAGGCCTCTGACAGAAAACCCCACCTACAATACATATATGATAGATGTTTTGCCTAATAATGGACAAACTGCAGTTTGTTTTAAATTTTTTGGTAAAAAGGAACAAAAATGGTGATTAAGAAAAAGAAGAAATAAAGGAAAGAAAGAGTGAAGTTCCGAAGATCAGATCGTTTGCGAAGATGAGGTCTTTCTAAAATCTCAATTCAATCCCTCAATTTGTTCTTGTACTAAAATGTATTGAGAAAGTTTCAAATTTTCATTTGAACCCTAAACTAACGAATGGGTATAATTTGGAATCGATGTTAGTATAGGAATTTTACATCTTTCCTCAAGTTCGATGATTTCCATCCAATAGATGAGTCCAAAGTACAAGGGGTTTAAATGGGTGTATGTGTATGAATTTTTTTTTTTCCTGACGCAGGATGTGTCTGAGTCAATCCTTACGAGACCCGACTAATCCTCCTACGACCCAAGAAAAGCGGCTCCTTTCTTTTGAACACGGCATCTCTAGGATTCGAACCTTTGCGGGCACGGACGACGACCCCTGAAGAGGAAGTCGTGACCGAACAAGCTGCCAGGCAGGCCGGTGTTTGTGTTTTGAATGATAAGGATGTTTCATAACCTTTGACCAAATCACAGGAAAGTTTTCTGTACTTTACCCCCTCTCCCCCTTTTTTGTGTGAAAATTAGCAACAGTAGTCTTGAGTCTTTGAGTGCGTAGAAATCAGTTTGCAAGGTTTATTGAGAAGAACGAATTATTTCCTTGACATGTTTTTTGCTTTCAATATGCTAGTTTTCAATTCATATACTTACTTTAGGATAACAAAGGAATTAAGTTTTGGATTAAAAAAAAAACTATTCTTTTCATTGCTTTTCAAAGTAAATCCTTTAGGACACATAATAGTACGACATTAGAATAAATGTACAGATACAAGTATTAGCCATTGGATGGAGGAATGTTTCACTTTCAATAACAGGAAAAAAAAAAAGAATCTTTAAACTATGAATTTTGTATTCTTAACGACAGTAATAATTACTAAACAACTAAAGCTCATATAAAATCACAATAACAGAGGGTGGTTTCATGGGAGTAACAAAAAAGAAAAACCAAAGAGTGTCGTCACCCAAAAGTTGCCAAGTCTAACTTAACTTTCAAATAGAGCGTAGATAATGGTTTTACTTTGTTCATTCAAAAGCTGCGCCTACACTAGAACAGTTCACACTGGGATAACGTCAATGTGGAAGAGAGGCCATGTTAAAAAGTATACTTCCAAATCTCAAGCATGGAAGTGGATGTAGACTCATAATACCTGCAAAATAAATCATTTTATATATTGACTGGAATATACAATAATGAATCTAAATGTATGTCACATTAAGATCCACTAGTTTATACACTATCACTGTACACAAGATTAATTTATACTAAAATGTCCAATACTTTATGTTTCAACTCAATCATATGATTTAAATTCAAATTAAGCACCACGTTTCCTCCGTGCGGGGGGCTCGGGGGAGGGGAGCACCAAGTTACATGGGCTTTGGCATTTTACAGCTCTATTTTAGGAATGTAATGTGTCAGCAGTAAGCTCAGTAGATTGCAGATATCTTTTTTGCCGATTACAATGTTTATTTGGCTGTAGATTTGCTGAAAAAATGTGCAGAAAATAGACTTTATTAAGTAGTGTGGAATCAAGAGGATGAGAAGAACATCTAAGAGGGATTCATTTCTACTAAATACTAATCTCCCTTGGTAAGTGGCAAGCCCCACAGAGATCATTATAGTACCCGGATTAACAAATGTACTTCGAGAACACTAATATGTTTTGCCCAAGTAAAACTTAGTAGCCAGGTTTGAACGCAATACTACACAGGCGAGCACAATGAACCCCCAGTTTAGTTAGCCTAACACTGTAGGATAGGTATAAGCACAAATTGCATTACTGTTACTATGACCTATTAGTAAATTATTCTAACCATAAACCTAGACACAAGAGCCAAAAGGAAATTTAGCACTAAATGCTAAATATGTTCCAAACAAGAATCTTACCAAATTCAAATTTATCTTTTGCTATTGTTTGTCCAATCTTTCTGACCTGCATCATGTTCAATGTCCTAGCAACGTAGTTCAATGCCACCAAAAAGAAAAACAAAAAAACAAAAAGCAAAAAAAACAAAAACAAAAACAAAACCAAAAACAAAAGCAAAAAGCAAAAAAAAAAAAAAAATGAAAACAAGAAAAATCCAGTAGATACTTCGAGGGGCAAGATCTAATTCTACATTGGAAGTCTTTCCTGTAAACCACCCTTTAATTCAATATTGTAATGGATTTTAAGGCAAAGGAATACATTACAACATAGTGCCCTTAAAAGACACCCACAGAACAAAAGCCAACAGATCATTGTGTAACCACATTTCATAAAGACAAATATACAAGTTCATTCAAATAATTTACTTAAGTGCTTTGTAACTTCGAGCTTCCTCTACCTGATCTTAAGGTATACTTTTATCTTCAGAAACTCAATGCTATGGTAAGTAAGAAGAGAAGGAGAAAAACATCCTGCATTATTTCCAACCTCTGTTACAGAGAAGGATGTTGACCAAGAACATTGGAATGTAAAATGAAAGATAAGAACAATCAACCACGGAGTAATCAGCATGTTCATTCACTCCCTGTTTTAGTCTTGTTACAGTGCATACTGTTTGCGAACATTACTTCCAAATTCCGACACTCACTGATTCAACTTGTGTTAGTCTTATTCCTTCCATACTGTTTGCAAACACCACTTCAAGCTCTAATTAATAACTTACCACCATTAAAGTTGAACAGCTGTCTGGGTTCAACACCGAAGTGTGTTTTTGTTGGAATACAAGTATGTTCCTCTCATTCTCTTGACCGAAGTGTCAGGATATTAGAAGGCTATTTAACCAAAATTTTGGAAATAGGTAATCAACACTATAAAGGTGCAGTTCCTTGTTTCACAATTATTAGGAAATCATCCTATACCAAATTGACATTGTAAATGTATCAGACTAACAGAAATAAAAATGAGCAGCAGCTAAGGATCCTAGTCCGTAAGATTTATGTTTGTTTGATAGTTGTTTAGAATTTCTTCCTGTTTGGTCATTTATATAGATACCTAGACCGATAAAATTACACACCAGGATGTACTCCAATTTCGGAAAGGACTCGAGAGTTTCCTTTGCATAGGTCTCACCTGGTTGTACCTTTTAATCATTCATTTAATTTTCCATTTGCCGATCTCTAATCTGCCAGGTCTTGACAATTGCATTTACTCTTTTAACTAACTCTCTTCTCAAACTTCCATTCTGTGGTTTTACTAGACCAAATTCAAATCCAATCTTGCATCAGGGGAGAAGTAATAGTAGGCACATGCATCATTTGATTTATCCTAGAACATGTAAAGATCAAACTGCTATCAGTTTGTATAGACTTTTGATCCATAATACAACTAATGTTACCATCAGAGTTGTTCTATGAAGCAAAAATTAGGGGAAAAAGTTGAAAATAAATGCTGTAGTTAGCAGCAAGTTAAGAAGGAAAAGCCTGAAATGCAGGACCTGAAGTGCTAAAGTTCCTTGAGGTGCAAACGTGCAAAGATTTCCCATGCGTAACACAAACTCAACAAGCCTGACAGTTTAAATTTCTAAAGCCACCAATGGTTACTATGATATTGCACTCCATGAAAGTCAAAATAGAAAATGTCACAGAAAAAAGTCAACCACTCAAAAATACAGTCAAGTTTATGCACACTTGCTTAATCTATTTTCCATGAAGATCTAATTTAGACTGCCCTATGCTATTGAACACACTGTAATCCCACAAAATGTGTTTCTTGATTCAACATCCTTGAAATTGAAGCGTTAAATTTGAATTAAAATTTTTGTTAACTGAATTATGTGCTTTAACATATTAAAGTTTGGAAGTACAGGCATTTTATGTTCTTAGTGTAATTATCTAATGTAATAAACCTTAATCATCTAGGATTTTCAATTCTTTCTTTCATTCCCTGATTTTAATTTTCCTTTATGCGTAATTCATGTTCTAAGGGCGCATCCCTTTGAGCACAAATTCTACAAGGAAGATTATGACCATCATCATTCATCACTACCTCAAAGAGTAGCATAAAAAGTTCCTCCAGAATAATATTAGGCATGATACTTTGGTCCAACAGTTCTCACATTCTTAAAGCAGACAGTTCAGTTCCTACATTGACTTGCTAGTTCTTGAACTCTTGACAAAATCAGCTTCATCATACAAGTACTATCCCCTGATATAACAAAGTTGACAATTTTACATAGAAATCAAGATATGTGGATGCATCTTTGGCTCCATTCTCCAAAAAACATCTTCAAAATTACCTAAAGAAAGAATTTATAAACCCAACTGCTTTTTGTCCCAAAGACACACCTAGATTGTTGATTAAGATTTTGTTTTGATTTGCTATAGAAGAAACTTCTCCAAGTCATATGAAACAGCATCAAGTGTCAAGGAAATTTGCAGAGCCACAAACAGCTAAAAACAATTGAGGGAACTTCAATGCAGTTGTCTTGTTCAAACTAATAGGTGTTTGCGAGTTATTTCAATTATAACTTTTATTTTCATTTCCTATTACTTTTGGTGATTTTTATTGGGGGGATTGGTGGTGGGAGGGAGCAGGAGATTAGTTTTATGAGGCACCAAAACTGATACAACCTAAGTACCTATGCTAACAATATAATTAGACAATCAAAAGCTACAGTCAAAAATTCAGCAAAAGATAAGCAGTCACATGGATAGAACTGGAAAAGAGCAATAAGGTATTCCACAATGCATCCTTCCATTGCACCAAGTATAACTGCTTCAACAGCTATACTTTTAGTTTCTTCCAAGGCAAACAGAAAATGCACAAAACAAATGAAAAAATAAGTTCAGTACCAAAAGTTGGGATCTGTTTTTCCTCTGGCTGTAAAAGCTCCAGCAGTTTAGAAGGCTCTTGACAGTTTTGGCCTTGGCCCATTCTATCTTGCACATAGCAGAAAATAGGTCACCATAGATCTCCAGCAGTGTCAAAGTTGATACATGATGAAACTCATTCCCTGAATGCAAATATGCCAACTTTTGAAACTTATGAACGCTCCTAAAATTTTTGCAACATCATAAGAGGAGGAAGTAAACTATTGAGAATGCACATTTCCTTTGAAATAAGTGTGGCAGCTGTAAGAAGACGAACTAGTACATAACTTGTTTTAACTTCCAATTCCCAGTTGTTCTACTAAGATTAGTAGGCAAGTATCTTGAATTAGCAATTTACATAGAGAAAATTATTGCATTTATCACAGTAAAATTACTGAGTGTAAACCAAAACCAAATAAAGACAAGGGCAAAAAACCTGGATGGCCCTCAAACTCTTAAGCGGTCTGACTTTCAGCCTCTCAACTATTAAATGAACACTTTTGGCCCTTGAACTTATAACAACTTATACTTTTGACCCTTTAGCCAGTTTAGCCAGTTTTGTAACCAGTCAGACCATCACATGAGATGCAGCCCCCAAATTTATAAGGCATTTTTGTCCACACAAAAATCAAAAATCAAACAAAAACTTCAAAGAACCTAAATCTGGCCCTTATTCTCCACTTTGTCCTCATCATTCCAGTCAAGAACAGCACATTTCCATGCTCTCTGCAATGAGTTAGTGACAGGACAGCCAATCGAATTCCCAACCATAAGTAGGAAGAGTTTACCATCAAACACTCCCCAGACTCCCAATTGGGCTAAAAGAGCACTACCATAAAATCAAGCCAAAGGAACATATGCGTTATCACTCATTGGGTTGATGAAAAGAACTTTCAATAGTTTAAAAGCACCACCAAGCATACATCCTTGATCACATGTAACAAGAAAATGCCTGCTTATTATTTCTCACATATCTACCCCTGTATTTTGAATAACTTTTCTATTTAGCAAGCAGTTACCTTTTCCCCCAGGAAAAGAAAAAACAACTCCAAGAAAAAAATTATAATGCTAACCAACTTTCCAGTCCATCTACAGCAATTAAATGCTTGAAACATTAACATGGGCTTAACTTCAAACAGTTCAAAATCATATATTACTAGGTCACAAATTCATCATTTTAATTCAACAGAATTTCTCTCTCAGTAGCTAAGTAACATTAAATGCGACACCAAAAGCTAAAAACGAGCAAGAAAATACCCAGTTATCAACTAGTAATCATGATTTTTCACATGAACTAAATACATCTTATACATACGTAAATGAGAATGTTCTAGAAACTAAACATGTGAATTGGAATTTTCAGGGGAACAAAAAGCAGAGAGAGTTATAAACTTCAGAGAAATAAGAGGAGAGGGCAAATGGGTTACTGACGGAATAGGTGAATTTTCCGGTGACTGAGTCCGATGGGAAAGTTGGAGAAGGTTGGGTTGGCCCAGTAACACTGCAAGCAAGAGAAACATGTGGAGAGTATAGACCAGAGCACAAATTCAGTTGGAGAATAAGGATCACATTTAGGTTACTTCTGTGTGGACAACAGGACCCTTCAAATTTGGAGGCTGCGTCTCACATGATGGTTTTGCCGGTTGCAAAACCGGCTAAACTGGTCAAAATGGTCAACAATATACGCTCTTATAAGTTCGAGGGTAAAAGTGTTCATTTAATAGTTGAGGGCTTAAAAGTCACCCTGCTGAAAAGTTCAAGGGCCATCCAGGTTTTTTGCCCTAAAGAACACTAAGAGAAATATGTAGAGGTATGGTTAATGGTCAACAGCAGGTTGTATGATTAGTGGTCAAACATCCCAGGAACATACAACTTATTCCAGTAATCAAACATGTAAAAAGGCTACAAAGCTCTATTCAGAGATAAAAGGCAATTCATAAGACTACTAACGTGAGAAAATATTCAACTGGCTCTACAGAATCTGCAACAGAAAGTGAAATACACAGAGTTAAAAGTAAATATCCAAGCATCTATTTCTTTACCTATTTGATAACTGAATCCAGATGGACACCATTTTGAGCATGCCTGCAGCTGTTTTTGCACAGGAAATATTGTTCCATGCCTGTAATGTTCACTACGAAGAGAGAAATAGAAGGGATTGTGTAACAAATCAATTGCACGATTGTAAGATAATTGCAAGTTTCAATGGAGGTAAACAGCAAAAGGTAATAACACCAAATAAATTTAACATGTTTTCACCTTAAGCCATATAACAGCATCAGTATATGCAGATTGAGACCAGAACCAAAAAGAGGTTAAGGATGAAAAAAGTACCAATTAGACAAAAGGTTAAGCATATATTTGACATATTGGACTTTAAAATAAGAAAATATACAGACTAACAGCTCACAGAATGACTTAGCTTTCCTTTCTGAGGAAAAATACCGGGCATGATAAAAAATAGCTCAACATTATATTCCTACTCTTGTCATGACTGCAAAGAAATTATACTTTTATTGTCATGATTCTGTCCTGTCAAATTGAAAACATAGTCTTGATGGCAAGAGCAGTTTCATCTCCAACCACTTGAAACATTTGAAGGACTACCATTTGTAAATTAAACATTTATTAAGGAAATTCAGAAGACATCCCCATTTTTGGGGATGCAATAATAAGCACTACATTACCATCATAACCCATATTGCAAATAAGTGCCTGAAGAAAACTGCAGTATAATTTACAAGCCGCAAGTCCATGGTTTTGGAATAAATGCATCTAATTTAAATTTGTGGTTACAACCATCAGCTGAATGCAACATTAAGTATTTATCCTCCAAAGCAACTAAACCAAACACAACTTCAAGCCAAACAATCTCAACACTCTTGTTCTTCAGTTTCCATTTTATTGTATTACAGAAATTTTTTGATCTTAGACAAATTAGGTCACAGCTAGCACACAAAAGGAGCATCAACATGATGATCACTGCAATAGAGGCCTGGCTGCTGAGTAAAGCCCTGTCTTTTCAGCAACTCCCTGGCCTTCAACACAAGCTCCTGATTCGATGACACCATCTGACTCAGCAATTATGGTTTGAATGGCATTGCTAAGAGCCCCATAAGAAGCACTATTGCCCCCCTGAGGGGTAGCATCGGCAGATGTTTGAAAGGTTTGACATCCACTGATGAGAATGCCACTATCAGGAAGTTCCCTTTCGGTTGCACCAGCATAAGCCTCCTGCTTGCTCCCAACATGTGTTTCCAATGCAGGTTTCACATAGTCCTCATCATTTTCCTCCAGCTTCTGCAGGAGGAACTGCTGAGCCAAACTTCCAACCATCCCCATAAATCCGCCACCAGACTCGCCTCCACCACCATGCTCCTGGAGTTTGTTAATGATAACCTTCATAAACTTCTTCACCTTAGGACTAGCATCCTCTCCGAAAATGTCAAACAGTGTGGGCCTTAGTTTTCCCACATCAATATCATCCTTGCCAGTCTTCTGCTTGAGTATATCAATAAGGGTTGAGAGCGGCAAAGATCGGTTCCTAAATCCAGATTCTTCTTCTACTCCTCCTCCCACTTCAGCTTCTTCTTCTCTCCGGTGGTGGCTTCTAAATCCATGAACACCATGGGACTCCAATGCATCTCGCACTTTTTCATGCAAAAAATCCCTGAATCCAAATCCCCCCTCATCCTCATTCCGTTGGGCATGCGAAGATCTTTTGGTACTCTCCCCAATTTGCTCTTTGGCCTCGTCAATCAGGCCACCACTGTGGCACGAATCCGAAACAATGGTGATACGACATCCTTCCGGTACCCGACCAACCAAGTCTCTCATGTCATCATCTGTCGCAAACAACACCATAAATCTAAGCTCAATCTATCCAAATCATTTCCATTCAAACTTTCCACCCAAAGATCCTTATCTGGTGCATTCATATCATTCAAAATTAGTTATGTACCAATCCAAATTGTGGTTTTTTTAGCAATGAAAACAAAGAACTAATCATCGACATCCATTAACAAATTGTTAAAGAGTACCAGAATTCTAATCATAGACGTAAGTTTAGGGCAAGAGAAAATCGATGGAAACATAAAAAGTGTTAGAACATACCAGTAATTAGGTTCATGTCACAGGGGACAATGCACTCATCATAGCCGGTATCATCATCCTCGCCCGTCTCAGCAGGGAGGCGAGTTCCGTGGCCGCTGTAGTGGACGAAGAGGACGTCGCCGGGGCTCGCTGCTCGGATCAGATTGGAGAGAGCACGGCGGATGTTCCGGCCAGTGGGCTGAGGGTAGGAAGGATCAGTGTCGATCAGGATGGTGATGTCGTCCTTGGAGAAGTCGTAGCGGTCGATCAAGCAAGCGTACATGCGTTTGACGTCGTTGATGCATCCTTTGAGCTCGGCCTTTGTGCCCGGATAGTTGCAGCCGATCAGCACTGCCTTCTTGGCCATGAGAGGGTATAGCGAGGAATCTAGGAAATTAGAGGAGTGGATGTGTCAATAGTGAGGGGAAACAGAAGTAGAATAGTATAGAAATGTAAAATAGTTTGTCGGTATGGATTGGTCAATGTTGTTTGAAGAGGACATCCAATAATTGACACCAATGTGTCAACGCAGCAACAACTGGGATTTTGACTCATTCAAGTTGAGTTGGGTAAGTCTCAAACTCAAATTTCAATAACTAATGCTAAAAGGTTAAGAACTTCACATTCATCACAATCCAAATAATTGAGTTTCGGTTTGGATTAGCTGTTTTTGGGGTTATTTTTCAAAAACACTACTGTAGCGATATTTGAAAAACAGGTGACGTTGTTTGGATTGCTGTATTTTAAAAACAGGCTATTTCTGAAATACAACTCTGTTTGGATTGGGCAGTATTTGAAAAACAGTAGTTCAGCGAAGAAATCCCGACTTTCAAGATTAAGAGCCCTGTGTTTGAATTGATTGAACTATATATGCACCCTTGTTTTGTATATTCACAAAATTGTGGAAGTGCATCTCAATTTTTTCCCACAAAAAGTACATATGCGTGTTGAAAAACATGTAGAGGATATAAAGGCCAACCATCCATTTCGCGAGTCGTAACCTAACACAGCCTGGAAATGTCAAACAGTTGAAAATAAGATAAAGGCTATTTACATTCTTGCCCCCAGCTTGAAGTTGTCGAGTAGAAAGTACTCACTAGAGACTGGGGGAGGAAGAAAATTTTGAGTTAACCTCGATGAACAGTCTTGACGCCCCAAGTTAAGATTTTGGTTACACATTTCTATTGATGTACATGTAATTGGCAATTGTCCGTCTACTTTCGTCCCATTACTCGATCCCCTGTTGTGACATATCAATAGGTTGTATGTAGTTCCCTTCCTCATATTCATCATCATAGGCCCCTGCTTTTGCTTCTTCATAGAAGTATGCATCCTTAGGTACATTCTTACGCATAAAATTATGGAGCGTACAACACGCTAGGACTATGTTGTTCTGCGTTGCCATCATGTAGTTTTGCATTGGCCCCTTTAGAATTGGGAACCGCTTCTTCAATACCCCAAATGCACGCTCGATGATGTTTCTAACTCCCAAATGTCGTTTGTTGAATAAGGATTTGGCTTCACGTTCGAGTTGAGTCCCACGTACACCCCTAAATGGAGCCATAATCCAGGCATATTTGTATAGGCGGCATCCACAACATAGTATTTACCTGTACATCCCGGGCCATTTAGTGTCTCCAAACGGAGCCTTGGTTGTATGAATAAAATGATAACTCATAACATGAGCAAATTTGAAATAACTACTTCTTAGTGGTTACCATAACCTCAATCAACATAACTAAGAAGAAAAATTTTATAATTGGCGTGGTATGTGCCTCATTTGATAACTACAGGATAAAAATTTTGAAAGTGCCTAATAACAAGTAATCCATCAAATACTAGTTGGGGCATGAATTTGGATTTGTCTTTTTAATGGATATTCAAGTCATGCAATGTATGAAACAATTTCGAAGTTACTAGTTTTGTAATTAAGTGATAACTTACCAAGGGAGGGCATCGAAAAATGGCAGTTTGGATCAAATAAGGTTTCTCTTAGAACCCGTGAATCATGGGCACTCCCTTCCCAGCCAACCCGAACATAAACAAATCGCATATCATGGTCACAGGCCGCTAAAACATTTTGAGATAAGCCCCCGTGTCTATTTCGAAAATGATCCCTGTCTTCAGCTCTGCACCAAGACGACACGTGCGTTCCATCAATTGCTTCTACGCAATCCTGCACCATCAAAAAAAGATTACTTTTACTTCCTACTTGGGCATAAGTTTACCTCATTATTGTTTTCTTTCGGAGAAATAACCCTGAACCATGGCCAAAACTTTCCACTGTTTAAAATTCGTGGATGGGTCGTATGAAAATTAGAAGGCCTCACTATCTCCCGCCCCAACCGAACCAAAGCTCTCAGAACTCGCCGTAGATGCCGATTAACTGTCTCTAATGAGTGTTGAAATCGTTCGGATAGCACCCGATGGCGCTCATTATGACTAAGATACACCAAAGCAATTGCCACTGACTCATGTATGCCCACCCTCTACGTTGGGTGAGCTTCCCAATAGCCACGCTGCACCAAAGTAGCACATAACTGCAAAAACAAAGAAACTTCCATTCGCAGGTTGTCGAATATTCTATCTCTGTGCCCATTAATGAGCTCAACAACCCATTGCCTACCAGAGAGGGCACTATCGTGAATCCTTCGTACGGGCTGCATTCCCCGGAAACGGTTGAACATTGCAAGGCCCACAAGCACAAACATGGCCACCAGAGCGTCAAGGGCTTCGTCATCAATTTCTTCATCAAGGGCTCTACCATGAAAATTTATATTCCCATCCATTTGATCACGCCCCAATAGGAATCCTGAATATGATAAGTGCTGCTGGAGATCACAAAATGAGAACATGATTAATCTATGTACCTTCCCCACAAGTGACGGAAAGAAAATTTTAAATAAATTCCCAATCTGATAAGCAGAAAAAAATCAACATAAGAAAGCTAATTAAGTACAGATCGGATCTGAATCAGGAAGCATCCACAAAATTGCAGCTGCCTTAGAATTCCAGACGGATCCGCGAAGCCGGTTCGCTGATCCCTACTACGCGGATCTACTTCTGAGCATCCGCGAGGCTGATCCACGAGGTTAGCTTGCGGATCTATGCCATGTGGATGAACTCCTGAGACTCATGCACTAGATCCGCGAGGCAGATCCGCGAGACTGGATCGCGGATCTCTGTCACGCGAATCAGGTCCTGAGACTCCCAAATAGGATCCTCGAGGCGAATCCGCGAGGCTGGTTCGCGGATCTGCCACGCGGATCAGGTCCTGAGACAACCGAATCTGATCCGCGAGGTGGATCCGCGACTATATGCCTCGCGGATCCGCGACACCGTTCTGAAAACCAAATGCAGAATGCGATCGACCACCTGTTCTGAAAACCAACTCGTACAACAAGAGGGAAGAATGTATTAAGGTCATCCACTCTTCATACAAAAACACATCCACCCCAACAGTCATCGTAAAGCAAGGCAAAAACAGGCAAACTGCTACGATACCATCATGCAACAACATAAGAACCAAACAACAATGGTAAGAGCAAGCTATAATCATTTTTCAGCACTCCGAGAATGCACGAAATAACACATCAATTGTACGCGTATTAAGTTAACAAACATGCTAATCGCTTCACCAACGCGTTCGGAATAAATATTTGGACGCTAAAGATTTGTTACAATATCCACAACTCCTACCAAGTGTAGGTGGAGTGAAATGGGGAAGAAAAAACAATGAATTATGAATGAAAAAGAACAATCTAATGCATAAATTAAACTAGTTGTCCAAAGCTAGGTTCAAATGGTTCGAATAAAAAAACACTCACCCTCAACCGATAACTAGATAAGCGGCCGAAGTTAGCGCGCCTTGGGGGGAAAAATGGACGAATGATCTAACGTGAAACAACTAAGGAGCCCAGAATACGCAGTACATGTCACTCAAGCATCCGGGGGAAAGCACCCTCGATGCTTTATGAACTTCAGCCGTTCCTCGTCCGTCTTTGCAAAGAACCAATTTAAATGGTCTACATCATTTCTCAGAATGTCAGCAACCACCAATTTCACTTCGTAGTCCAGTCCATTGCGTAGAGTGGTTCCAGGCACGCTTCATTTCATCATCCTTTGAGGCTGGGGGAGGTGCATTCTTGGACGGGTAGCTAACAGATGTACTAGTACTACAGCTCCTCCTCTTAGTAACAAGGCTTTGCAAGCCATCAAGAAGCTGAAAGTACGTATCTGCCGACCCACCAGAAGGGCAAGGAATGGGGGATTCAATATTCGAAATGCCCGACTTCCGTTTCCCCTTACCCTTTTTTTCTTTCCCTTCTTTGGCTGCTGAAGTGGTCCATCATCCTTTGAAGAAATCTCCACACCTGGCCCCTTCCCGGTACAACCTTTGGATGCCATCTCCATTCTACGTTCTTCTTCGGAATTGGGAGGCGAGGTGTCAAAGCCAAAACTACAATCCCCGGTGGCCCCTTGGGAGTGGAACACTTCCTCGAGCAAGTGGTACATAAAACAGTTTTTGTTTTTGAATTTAAGAAACTTCTTGTTGACCTATAACAAATAAAAGAAACTTTAGGTCATCAATGTTAACTAATAATAAGACCGTCAATAGGATTAGAAACAGTTAAAAGAATATGAACTGCACAATGTTGACGACTTTGAGTGGTACTGTACCTCAAGCAAATGGCTCCATTGGGAATCATCCATGATAAATGTGTAGTTCTGGCTGTCCCATCCCATGCCAATGCCCCTCTTCTTGAAGTCTATGTAAAGCTTAGTGTGATCACGAAAGGCATAGTACGTGGCCCGGAGTGTGTCAATCTTATAGTCGGTATCATATTTTTCTTGGAAATGCCTCTAAATGTGAGGAATAACATAGCTGGAAATATTGTTCACACTAATCTCCCCCTTCCTATGCAAGTTCACTAAGCACTAGGCGAAAGCAAGTTCATGCTCTTTACTAAAGTGAACACGATCAGAATACGGGCGTCTTGACTTGCTCATCTTTGGGAAAAAAAATTCCCCCTTTTTAAAATTAAAAAGCAATGGGTGGATCAAATGAATACAACTACTTTTTTGAATGACAAGAGGGGAACAAATCAGAAACTAGGACTTCACCTTGAAGTAATTAGTGAGACAAATGCGTAAATTGTTCTTTCCCCAAGCTGATGTGGTACTAGTTAATTGGGCAAGACGAGAACTCAGGGCTGTGTGGCCAAATTAGCAAATGAAATCAAAGTCTATATCAACATTTACGATTGCAGTTCGGTGCTTTAAAAAGTCATACCTTTTTTAGCAGCTCTAGTAACAGGGGGCATGAAGGAAATGATCCACAAGAGCAATACCAGCCTAACTAAAGCAGGTTAGTCGGCTGTTTTTATCCCAATTTGGCTACACAACAACAGGACAATTAATTGTTCATATACAATTACTACAGAACAGGCTTGATTGATGAGACTAACTAAACTTCAATTTCAGTTAAGTATCTCATTTTCGATAAACGAATTTAATCACAGTTGGAATAAGGGAGGGATAAACACCTCACACAAACGAATGTCATACGCATTTTCCTAGCTCGTGTAAATGTAAGTTAGTGCATTCAAGAATACTCTATGTCCGAGATCTTTCTGATTAAATTTTTCAATTTGGAGGAACCCCTGTGTACAGTTAGGCTCAACTGTACATTAACTTCAGCCAGCCAACCCAATAAACAGTCTTACTAAATCCATTGAAGGATGAAAACGCAGCTCAGGGCGGGCCAAAGGTTTGACAGCAATCAGACCAAAAAAAAAATTGACAAATTCAACAACGACAACAGAATACGGAGTCTAAGCAAAAGCCCGTCCTAATGGACAATCATCGGAGCTGATGTACAGATAAACAAATAATACTCGCCAAAACTTCTACTTGCCCTTGCACATACTAGAGATAGGTAAATCATTTCCAACAACTAAAACAGCAAAATTGGGAGGAAAAAGGGCCTTTGTAGCCGTCTAAGCACTGGAAAAACATGAAGACGATGATTTACCTCAAAATACAGCAAGGTTGTCGTCCAAATCTCCGGCAATTGGAGGTCACCACCCGAAAGAAATCAAATGCATAAACAATCAGCTAGCAACTGCTACCTTTTGAGTTCGGATCTGTCTTTCGCTCGTGAGGCCAACGGAAGAAGGGGAGCTTTGTTGAGGCTGGCCGGAACAAGTCAAGCAATTTGGACTAACCTTCCTAGTTTGCCTACCAGCTTTGGCAACGTTAACAAGAAGGTCAAGCACGGCGTGTTTCAGTGCATAGTCGGCAAGGAGAGCTTCGCGAGCCGGTGGTGTCAATCGGGTGTTTCTACAGAAGGGGGAAGGCGGTGGGAACTCTGGCAAGAAAAAAAATACAGCCGCTCGTAGATCGTTGATGGGTTCGGTGTTGATACGGATGTTGGCGTGCACTTTCAGGCGAAGATGGCTGTGGTTGGCAACATGCTACAGATGCGGCTAAACGAGGGGGTCGCAATTGCGAGTGGCCGTAGGGATAAGGAGCAGAAGGAATTAGGGTTCGACTAATTTGGGGCAATGACGGGGAAAAGAACGTGCCAAAAACAAATGTATATTCTCAGCAAGCAAAACGACGTCATTTTACCTTCTCTGTACTGTTCTGACAAACAAGCACGTCTAATTGTGGGGCCCATATTTGAATTCCAAAAACAGTTTTTCACTAACTACAAGAATCCAAACAGAGCCTGAGTCCTTATTTGCTCAATTTGCGCCTGGTAAAAGATTAAGGCCCTATTTGAGGTCGGGTGCACTTAAAAACCATTTTTAAGCACTAAAAGTACTTCTAGAGTATTTAATAATTAATTTTCCATAACTTAAGTAGCCAAATTTTGGTAATTTAAAAGCATTTGTGTTAAAACCACTTGTGTCAAAAGTATTTTTTTTTTATAAACAACTGCAATTTCAAGCATTAAAAAACCATTTTTAACTACTAAAACTGCTTCTAGAGTGTTTAGTAATTAATTTCCTGCAACTTAAGCAGTCCAGATTTTGGTAATTTAAAAGCATATGTGTTAAAATCACTTGTGTTAGAAGTATTTCTTTTTTCCTTTTATAAACAACTGCAGCTTCAAATGGCTAAGTACTAAACATGCCAATTAGTTGGTTTCAACCATGATAAAATACGTTCCCCAATGTTAGAGTGCAGTTCAAGTTAAAAGTTTAATTGAATTTCAATAAAAAATAAATGGTTTAGTTCCAAAAGGACCGAACTCTTGACACTAAATAGATCAACAAGAGGTGGACTTTTTTCCCCATTTTTGTCAAAAGTCAACTTTTGCAAATATACAAAGAGTTACAAATTGTTGGACCAATCACTTTAACGGCAACTTAGTGGAGACCTCCTCAAAAACTTCCAAACTTCCTATTCTTTTTTTTTTCTAGATTTTTCATTTATTTTAATACAAAAATTCAATTAAAAACTCTAAAATAGTGGATTATAATTAATCATATCACCAATCAAATCTAAAATTTAAAACTTTTCCAACCTATTGGATGATTGATATGGATTTGGCAAGTTATAATTGAATTAACCTATATATAACTACTTAGTCAATGAATTTTTCATTATATAATACATAAAATCCAATTAAAAACTTTGAAATAGCGGGTTATAACTAATCCTATCACCAATCAAATTTAAAACTTTTCCAACCTTATTAAATTGAATAACTTCATGTGGGTTTGAGCAATTTATAATTGGGTTAACCTATATATAACTATTTAGTTAATGGTTCAAAATGAACGAGTCATAAACGGGTATAGTTTTAGATGTGTTGGGTTATCCAATTATCCATTCACAGCCTATTATTAAAGTTTATTTACGCTTTCTTGCACATTTTATTTAGCAATAAAATAGCACATCATTATAATAAAAAAATAGCAACATATCAAGTTACTAAATAAATTTTTACCTAAATAAAAAAATTACACAAAGGAGCCTAAAATGATGATCATGGTGAATTTCAACTTTTGACCCTCTACAGGAATCTAAAAATAATTTGTTATTAATGCAAACGGTATTAATGCAAACAATCAATTAACATTCAAGATTTTTAGACTTTTGTGAAAGGAATGGAGGAAATAGGATAAAATTTAAAAAAAAAATAAAAGGATTGAAACTAAATTAGAGAAGGGAAAAAAGCTAAATCTGCCTTTGCAAACATTAGAATATATTTACTAAGAGTGGGGAGCGAGATAGGGTGAAGAGAAAGTAGATAAGTGGACTACAAAATTAGATAAGACATAGGGTAATTAGATAGGAATGGTGTGAGGGCTTCAAAATTCAGAATTATTTTAAAAATACATAAGATTATTTATATTATGTTTATTTATTGAAATATGAGTGAAAATATATTTAAAGTGAATATTTTTCAATTTACAGAATTTTATATGATTTAATTGCCGGTGTGCGATTTTGACCGAGTTAAGTGCTTAATTTTCTACCGGAGCGTGATTAGTGACTTTAAGTTGAAATCGAGCATATGTAGTGATATTATGAAAATATTATGAAGATTGGGCAGTGTTGGAATGGAGTAAAACAGTGTAAGTTAGACTGTTGCGTGTGACGCGACATAAAGTGCCCGAAAATCACTTTTTCCTTAAAACATGGAATTGGCACCTTTTTGTCCCTTTTACCTTGACTTTCTTGCATCCTCAAGCTTCACTTTTCAGCTGCATTTTGAGAGAATGGAGAGAGAGAGTGCCGAGAGCTAAGAAGGAAAAAGAGAGAGAAAGGCTTGTCAATTTCTTCCAATTCTTCTTCCTTGTTTCTTTCAAGCTTCAAATCACCATTGGAGGCCATCATCTCCTTCATCTTGCAGCCGTGGGAGAGGGGAAAGAGAGAGAGAGCTGGCCTGATTTCCTTGGGGAAGAAAGAGAGGAAAAAGCTTGAGGTTTGAGCTTCAATTTTCTTGATCATCCATCAACTTGAAGTGTGAGATCTTGGTGAAGGATTTTGGGCTTGATCGACCTTTCCTTGGCAGCCGTGTAGAGGGGAGAAGAAGAGGGGAAAAATCTGAAATTTTAAGAGAGAAAGAGAAGGGAGAGAGAGCTTGTTGTGGGTGGTTCTTGTTCTTGGAATTCCTGTGGGAAAACACCATCAAATCTAGTGGATCAAGGGCAAAGATTGAAGCTTGTGAAGGTTGCTAGGTTTGGAAGCAACTTTGGAAAGTGGAACTCACGAGATCATCCTTGATCTTGTTGGATCGTGTTAGATCCGGAGGTATAAGCTCTAAATCTTCTAGATATAGTTTTATTAGAGTTAAATAGTTTAGATCTATGGTTGATATTGATATAATGATCTCATCTGAAAAGATGAAGTTGGGCTCTTGAAATCCCAACCTAGGTAGCGGACTTGAGGTGGCCTCTAGGTAGCGGACTTGAGGACCTGATTGTGACTTTGAATGATATTTGTGAATTTGTCATGATATGGTTAGAAATTAGGGTTGTGGTTGTTGAAAAGTTTGAAGGAAAAAAAAATGTATGTGATGGCCAAACCTATGCTTGGTAATTTTAATGTTGGATTTTGAAATGTTGTGATTGTTCCTGAAGAGTTTTCTTCTGAGAAAAACATGTGCATCGTTCATTTGTGAGTGTGTGTGTGTGTGAGGGAATGTTTGAAATTTAAAAGGTGATAAGTGAAGTTTTTCATGAAATTCAAATGAAAAGTGCCATTTGATTGAATTTGAGGGTTTTAATATGTTTTGGTCAAATTCTATGGATTTTGAATATAAAGATATGGTTTGAAGTGTTCTAAAGCTATATTAAAGTTTTGAATGGAAGCAAGCATGGTATGATTGAGAAAAGTATGATTTTGGGGTAATAAACCTCATTTAAATGTTTTGTTAAAAAAAATGTGACTGTAGTGCCAGTGAGACACCGATGCAGTGTTATTTTGAAATGATAGAGTGATTTCCAAAAGGTTTATTTGAAATAATGTATCATGTGAAATGAACGTTTTTTCCCTTGAGGGGATCTTGGAAAATGTGGTTTGAAACTAAAAGTGAGAGTGAAGTGTTTCAGTGATTTGAGAGATGAAGTAAATCTCAACTACTGTTTTTGAAATTGTTCTAGGGAGTGTGCAAGGAACTGAGTTTGACCCATACGTGGAAGCTGAACCCTACTATTTCGGTGAGTTTCCATGCATGATACTTGACTATGTGCATTTAATTTGAAATGTGTCTGATTAAGTGAATTGTCGTGGAAAACAGATTTTTCATCCATCAAATGGAGTAGTGTGTACTTTATCGCACTTACTCCCATTTGAATGGTACCATTTGCAAAAGTGTTGTCATGATATTTCAAGTATACTTTGAATCTCTTGACTTGTGACATGAATCCTGTTTTGAAGTATATGAAGTGATGTGACGTGTCCTGTATTTCCTGTTCTCGAGAGTTTTAATCCCCTTGGTAAGTTATTGACTCGAGCCGTTGGGAAGACCCAGGTCGAGGAGATTTAACAATCTTGGGTTACGTGACCAGTTGTGTGCTCTGGACTTGGCATATGGCCTTGTCCCTATTGTAGAGCAATACACAAATATAAATTTCCTATTAGGCTGGCGGGCCTGGTTGGGGTTTTGGTGGAGAAAGGAGTAAGTGGTGTTCTACTTGGTTAAGTATGAAAGTTGACGGAGTGTCAACTACGAGAATTGCGTATCAGTCCAGGAATGTGCTCCAGCTTCGAGGACCTTAGCCCCTGAGGGCTACTCGTATCCTACTCTTGTGTGATTATTGGCTTTCCTTACTTGTTTATTTCCAAGTGTGAATCTTGAGTGAAGAATCATGTGTTATGTGCTTTGCATGTTTTTGGAAACTCACGGGCTTTTTAGCTCAACATTTCAAATTTGTTTTCCTTAGTAGGGACAGAGAACCCAAGCGAAGGTGCTCACCGTTAGTCTCGAGGTTTACCTTTGTATTTGTCTTGAGAGATTTGAATTGTAAATTTGGTATGTGGTTAAGGAAATGAGTACCCAAGTGGAGAAGCCAACCCTTAGAATTAGGGTTTACTTATGTTGAATATTTTGAAAACTTTGGATTATGGTTATTGAAAGCTTTTGTAATATGGAACCTGATTGTATGGATGGAGGATTTATGTATTCTGAGTTTGTAATTTGAAGTTATAGATTTGTAAGGTATTATTCCTATTATATTGTGTTCGGAGCTTTAGTTAATAAGTTGTATGATGGTTGAGTGAATGACTCCTGGCGAGAGTTAGGCAAGCGGCCACTGATACTCTAGGGTACGCCCTACGGAGAGGTGGGTCGTCACAAATGGGGTAGGGCAAAATGAAAGTATGATTTAGGGGAATAGGATGGAATAATTGGATGGGAGCAGAGTAGGGCAAAAAGAAAGCAGAATTTGGGAGACTTGAAAAGGATTATAAGGATGTGAGAAAGTTGGCTAAGAAGGTGCGAAAGAGAGCAGTGGAGATTGGGGTGCGTATTAAGAACAAGGGGCTATGGAGTGGGGGAAATGGTGCAAAAGTGGAGAATATAGGAAAGAGGGATAATAATATTGTGTTTAAAATACTTATTGTTGTTTTTAATGATCTTTTTCATATTTTTTAGTATAGTTTAAGATTTTAAATAAGATACATAAATACGATATAAATTAAATACTAAAATAGTACTACTCTTTAAAGTTTTTATCTTTTTGATAAGTCAATATTTTGCATGTTTTTAGTAAGATTAATTATGTAGTTTTTGTGTGTTTTTGTCAGTTTAATGGCTAATGAACTAGGGTTTCTGTTGAAATTCTACATTTTGTGGTTTAAATAGAAAAGTGCATTTTTGTGGATTAATGTGGTGAAATCTTCATGTTTTTGTAGGATTGCTTGTCCAATTATCAAATGAGGATAAAATGTGGATATTTGCCAAGAAGCTTGGACGTAAAGTTGGAAAATTGAATTATCCAAAATGGATAAAATTGAAAAATGGAAAATGCAATTGGAATATCAAGGAATCAAAGGGATAAAAGTCGGAACAATTAACGCGTCAATTTCACGACAAAAAATGCTGATTTCACAAATTTCAAGGAGATTTGCGAGTCAATACGCGAACCAATAAGTGGAAATTTCAAATAGCTCGCGAATCCCTCTCACCGGAGATAGGGGAGCAAATCCGCGATGAGATCCGCGAGCTTTTTCATCGTGGATCCACCTCGCGGATCCTTAGAAAGTGACTGCTGCAAGTTGCAGCCAAAATCTAGTTTTTCCAGCTCACTTCCAACTCAATTTTCAGACGAATTTCAATGAAAGCTGCATGAAGAATCTTGTGAAGTTGAAGAAACAACTCATAGCAAATTCAAAACACAATTTGCTTCAACTTTACAACTCATTTGAGATTGAAATTCAATGGATTCAATGCATGAAGACACTTTTGAAGGAAATTCAAAGAAGAAAGATTCATGAAGCCATTTTCCTTGACTTTTAAAAGCCAAATATTTCTTGTGTTCACATGAGTAAATTTTGGATGCTTATGGATGAATTCATCTATAAATAGGACCTCTTGTAGACATTTGAAGAGATGTAGAGAGGAGGCTAGATTCACTACGAAAATATAGTCATCACTAGTTCATTAGTTTAGTAGTATAGTTAGTAGTAGTATGTTTAGTTAAGTCTCTCAAATCCTAGAGTGAGGATGAACTTGTTTTAGTTGTGATTATGAAGTAGTTGAGTTATTTATGATACGAACTACGTTAATAAGTAACGCAACCCGCACACGAAGAACGTAGGATCTAGGATATTGGTAAACAAAGTTGAAAACGCACACAGCGGAAGACCTTCACCCGTTGAACACTTGGACAACGAACGTTGGTATAAAGGTAGAAGACGCCACAATTCAACGTGTTCTTGAATTGATAAGTCAAATGAACACATAAAGAATTCTCTAAGGTATTCAAGCCGCTTCAAAGAAGCAAGAGAAGTGATAAACACTCAATGAAATTTCTGAATATTCTTGTTGTTAAAAATCGAAATAAGAAGGGCTATTTATAGCCTACAAGACACAAAATCCTAATCTAAGTAGGAAACCTAAATTCGGCTAGCTTTGGAAGCTTGAAGAACCGAAACCTTAACTAACTAGGAAACTAGTTTTTAGGAAACTACTAATAATACTAGAGGCTAAACAATTAGGAATTTATTTTAACCTAACTAAGAATGGAAAAAGACTGCTCGATAATTCAACAACTAGAAGACTTTAGCTTGTAAGGCGTGCCCACGCTCTACATGTAGGAGTGGGATCAGAAAACTCTGACTTGTAAGGCGTGCTCACGGCTAACAGGTGCGAGTCTTCTGGTTTACACGTTTATTAACTAAAGTAAATCAAATCTTGGAGTGATGTTGCTTGAATCCTCATGCACACTTAGCCAAATGTGAATATCACTTGAATTGTGCTTGAATTCTACGAATCCTTGCATGATGGACTTAAACAATCATCCTTGCATGATGGACTTAAACCATGAGATGGCTTGAACTTGAACATATGGTAGCCCACCGGATTGCATCAATTTATGTCCTCCATGATTTTGCTAGTTTAAGACTGGTGTTTATGCTTTATGGTTGATTAGCTACCAACTATAAATGATTTGATGTTGATGAGCAATGAAAAACTTGCCTTCAACAAGATCTAAGATCTTAAACACTAACTTATATTCTCACGAAAGTAGTGAATATAGTTGGTTGGTTTTGGTTTTATACTATAACTTCATTGAGCTTATTTAACTTGTTTCTCTCTTTTCTCTATGAAAATAGGTCAAGGAAGATTCCAAGGAGTTAAGGAATTGGTGAAAGTGATTCCGAGTGACTAGTTTATCTTAAATGAGAGTTTGCACTACACATGACTATTGACGAAAGTGATGGCATACAAAAGGAAGTTATACCGTAGCGAATCATTGGAGAAGGGACATAATTAACTTGACTAACTTCTAATCTAACTTAATAAGGGATTCTAAAGCTCTAGAATCTTAACTCTTTACTTGCTTTCTTGTTATTTCCTTTTTACCGCCAATTGGATGTCTTCGACACCTAGCGGTCGGTTTTAATCGCTTAATCCTTCTTCTTTAGGTCGTCTTTGACCGCCTTCTCCCTTTTAATTTGCTTGTGACAGTCTAAATAATAGAGGAGTTCGAAAATCATAGGTACTTGACATTCTTCCTCGTGAGATCGACACCTTATTTCCCTATACTCAATAAACGATCCGTATACTTGCGGTAATATAGGGTTATAAAGGTTATTTAAAATTTGAGGAGTAAAGAAAATCCCTATCAAGTTTTTGGCGCCGTTGCCGGGGAAGAAGTTGTTCAATATCGGTGTTAAGAACAATTCTATTACTTTAGACATTTTTATGTTTTTGTTTATATATTATTAGCCATTCTTCTTAACTAATCTTGCTTTTTATTTGAAAGCATTTTTAGGTTTTAAAAGGAGGATAGCAAGGAAGTGGATCAAAACTTGAGAGAAGGAAACTCGACAATGGACCCCTACAATTTTCAAGGCTATATCTATGGACGTAACCAAAGGATGTCCGAAGGTATGTCATTTGATGATTGCATAAGGAGTATTAAGGCTAATCTTGATTATATTACACTCAATGTGCAAAAGAACACCATGACAAATTTGCTTAAACAAAAAAGGAATACAAATGCTTTTAATTCTAATTATGTGGTTTGTGAATTGTGTGGAAGAAACCATGCTACACATACATGTATGCAAGCACAACATGTGGATTATGGTGAATTTGAGCATTACAATTCTTGTTTTAATCAAAATGGTGTTAATTGTGATAATTCTTATACTTATGGTTGGAATAATCCATGTTATTATGATTCTTCACATTTTTATGATTACCAACCTAATGGTGTTCAATATGAATCCAAACCATCTTGGGAAGTGGCTTTTGAAAAATTTGCTAAAACAATTTCCGATCGTTTTGATAGGATTGAGAAAAGATTAGATGAAAGAATTGATAGATTACAAGAGTAATTGCAAACTTTGTGTGAAGCTATTTCATGCGGTGAAATGCAAATTGACCTAACATTAATGATGGGAATGTTGCATGTGAAAGTGGATTACATTTTGATGATAATGATGAATCTTATTTGCATTTTAATGATAAAATGTCCATTTCACATGATGATAACTTTGGAATGAATTTTGAACCTCAAGAGGTAAGCATGAATGATGCATATATAACTCCTTTTGAGGAATGTGGTGAAAGTATAGATTCCAAGGTCATCTTACCCCAAGAAGGCCATATGGACACTCCTTTGATAAGTTCTCAAGTGGTGAAACAAGGTAATATCTATGAAACACTTGAGATAGGTAAACCTCTTCCTTCTTTCATATCATTTGATAAGACTCACATGATTGAGTCACCTTTCAATGATCCACCTCGCCCTCAAATGGTGGATTATGCATTGACTAAACCTCCTTGATGAATAAGTAATATAGTCAAGCTAATGACTATAAAAGAGCGCTTATTGGGAGGCAACCCAATTTTGTTTAAAATTGTGTTAGTTTGGTGTGATTTTATGTTTGAGTATGTGTGCTTTATGTTTTTAAGTGTGTTTATTGTGTTTGTTTTGTAGGAAATTCAAGACATGCAAGAATGACCTTTTTGGTGCACGATGAATAGTGAAAATGCAAACATCTTCATATCTCAATTTGTGTTTTAGTAGTTTATGATCCGAGAAATGAGATTAATTATGTTGTTTTGATCATATTACATGTGTTAGAGAAGGTGTATTGCATAATTAACATGCAGGATTTTTATTCTGGAAATAGTAGCAATTGAAAAACCAATGAAACAGTTGCAGAAAAATTGCAGAACTGAATTTTCAGAAGGATCCGCAATGGGATACGCGAGGTACACCCCGCGGATCCAAGCCTCGCGGATCAGCCTTAGACAGCTTTTCTGAACATCCGCGAAGTAATACGCGATGTATGCATAGTGGATCCATGGGTCGCGGATCTGGTTCTGAGAGCTACCCAGCCAAATTCGCGAACTGTGATTCGCGGATCGAGGAATTTAACCTTTTCCTGCAGTTTCTTGTCAAATTTTTCAGGCATTAAAGGTTATTCAATGGCAAATGGCAAAGTGGACCAATTCAATCTCTTTAAAAGGGGAGTATTTCTTTCTTTCCTTTCTTATCTTTTTATTCCTTCTTACACATTGAGGATAATATGCATTTTAAGTGTGGGGGGAGGAAATTGTGCTTATATGTTTAATTATATATGTTTAATCATGTGATTGAATTGAGATATGGTAAAAATTTGCCAAAATTTTTCGCAAATCCTGTCCAATATGTTTCAAATTCTCAATTAACTTGGAGATAACTATTTTGTGATTAAAATTTTTGCAAATTAAGGAAAGTATATCTTGTAAAATGGAGGAAATTATGCCTGATGTTGTATGAGATTTCTTCTCTTTATTTGATTTTACATAGTAGAGTGATAAATGTGGTTGATAAATATAGTACTTTTCTCATGATTATTCTTTTGAGGGAATGTTTATTTATATTTCAAAAAAAAGAAAAGAAAGAAGAAAAAGAAAAGAGAAAGCCCTATTTCAATGTGCTTAGTAACCGGGAGTTTTCATCTAAAAATGTCGACTTTCGCGTCAAACGGTACTTGAATAAAAGTAGACAAATAAGTGAAATGTTAAGTAACAGGGGATCTTCATCTAAAAATGTCGATCTTCTCGTCAAAAGGCATTTTCACAATTTAAATATATGTTTGATATGAATTATGACTAAATCCCTCTTTTAAAGACGATCATGGGTTTAGGAAGCATTATTGACTATATGATTCACTTTGCTTGTGAAATTGGGTGAGGAATGAGAAATTGAATTGAGCTACTTGAAATTATGGCATGATTACTCTCTTTTACTTGATATTATGAGTACTTGTGGTTTAATGGATGATTGCAAAATGGTTATCTACTTTGTTTTGAGAAAATGAAATTAAGGTGCACATACACTTTAATCATTGTTGGTGTGTATTCCTTATTGCTTGAGGACAAGCAATGGTTCAAGTGTGGGGGAGTTTGATAAGTCAATATTTTGCATGTTTTTAGTAAGATTAATTATGTAGTTTTTGTGTGTTTTTGTCAGTTTAAAGGCGAATGAACTAGGGTTTCTATTGAAATTCTATATTTTGTGGTTTAAATAGAAAAGTGCATTTTTGTGGATTAATGTGGTGAAATCTTCATGTTTTTGTAGGATTGCTTGTCCAATTATCAAATGAGGACAAAATGTGGATATTTGCCAAGAAGGTTGGACGTAAAGTTGGAAAATTGAATTATCCAAAATGGATAAAATTGAAAAATGGAAAATGCAATTGGAATATCAAGGAATCAAAGGGATAAAAGTCGGAACAATTAACGCGTCAATTTCACGACAAAAAATGCTGATTTCACAAATTTCAAGGAGATTTGTGAGTCAATACGCGAACCAACAAGTGGAAATTTCAAATAGCTCGCGAATCCCTCTCACCGGAGATAGGGGAGCAGATCCGCGATGAGATCCGCGAGCTTTTTCATTGCGGATCCACCTCGCGGATCCTTAGAAAGTGACTGCTGCAAGTTGCAGCCAAAATCTAGTTTTTCCAGCTCACTTCCAACTCAATTTTCAAACGAATTTCAATGAAAGCTGCGTGAAGAATCTTGTGAAGTTGAAGAAACAACTCATAGCAAATTCAAAACACAATTTGCTTCAACTTTACAACTCATTTGAGATTGAAATTCAATGGATTCAATGCATGAAGACACTTTTGAAGGAAATTCAAAGAAGGAAGATTCATGAAGCCATTTTCCTTGACTTTTAAAAGCCAAATATTTCTTGTGTTCACATGAGTAAATTTTGGATGCTTATGGATGAATTCATCTATAAATAGGACCTCTTGTAGACATTTGAAGAGATGTAGAGAGGAGGCTAGATTCACTACAAAAATATAGTCGTCACTAGTTCATTAGTTTAGTAGTATAGTTAGTAGTAGTATGTTTAGTTAAGTCTCTCAAATCCTAGAGTGAGGATGAACTTGTTTTAGTTGTGATTATGAAGTAGTTGAGTTATTTATGTCCTCCATGATTTTGCTAGTTTAATACTTGTACTTATGCTTTATGGTTGATTAGCTACCAACTATAAATGATTTGATGTTGATGAGCAATGAAAAAATTGCCTTCAATAAGATCTAAGATCTTAAACACTAACTTATATTCTCACGAAAGTAGTGAATATAGTTGGTTGGTTTTGGTTTTATACTATAACTTCATTGAGCTTATTTAACTTGTTTCTCTCTTTTCTCTATGAAAATAGGTCAAGGAAGATTCCAAGGAGTTAAGGAATTGGTGAAAGCGATTCCGAGTGACTAGTTTATCTTAAATGAGAGTTTGCACTACACATGACTATTGACGAAAGTGATGGCATACAAAAGAAAGTTATACCTTAGCGAATCATTGGAGAAGGGACATAATTAACTTGACTAACTTCTAATCTAACTTAACAAGGGATTCTAAAGCTCTAGAATCTTAACTCTTTACTTGCTTTCTTGTTATTTCCTTTCTACCGCCAATTGGATGTCTTCGACACCTAGCGGTCGGTTTTAATCGCTTAATCCTTCTTCTTTAGGTCGGCTTTGACCGCCTTCTCCCTTTTAATTTGCTTGTGACAGTCTAACTAATAGAGGAGTTCAAAAATTACCGGTACTTGACATTCTTCCTCGTGGGATCGACACCTTATTTCCCTATACTCAATAAACGATCCGTATACTTGCGGTAATATAGGGTTATAAAGGTTATTTAAAATTTGAGGAGTAAAGAAATCCCTATCACTTTTTTTTTCATGTAACTATTATAAATAATTAATTTATTATTATTATTATTATTTTAGATGTAAATATGTGCATAGTATGGGTAAGAATACTAGTTTAAAGTAACACACAACTACCAAGGAATCTTTATTTGTAAATTGACTAAGCGCCACATCTTTTGTCCTAATTTCCTAATAAGGTTAATTGCTAATATAGCCAAATCATGACCACCCAAATTCACTCTCTTTGTGGGTGAGCGGTTTGAACTCTGTGACTTCTTCCCAATAGTTGAGAGTTTGATTTCTACCTCTATCAGGATGACAAATATTATTAGAATTTGACAGGACAGCATGCAGTCGCAACAATGAGTAGTAGGAAGCATCCACACCTCCCCTCCTCTCCCCCCTGCCAAAAAAATTTAGATATCCCCTTCCCCAAGAACCCTCCTAATAGAATAGGATCTCCAAAAAAAAAAAAAAATTGCTTTCTCTAGCTTAAAAGACTTATTAAAACCCCGTTTGATAATTCAATTCAATACTTAAACTTAATGAATTTAGATCTTAAAACATTCAGGTGCGTTTGATAATAAAAAATAGGACATTTGAATTAATTAAGTGGCACTGAATCTTTTAGGCAAAACTTGCTCTCAAAGATAAGTGATAAGTTATTCACTTAAGGAATCTGACGACCATCATAAAAAGGCCGGGTTGAGATTGTCTTTAAAAGGGGTAGACTAAATAAGGCTCACCAATCGTAAATACCAACACCTCTCAACTTCAGAAGGCCTTTGTGCCATTTCCCCCGCCACCATATCCTTTTGTTTCCTGCCTTCACTCTTGTACGATAGGCTTATGCCATGAAATACATGGTGTGAGGACCCAAAAATTTGTGAAATTTATTTTCTAATTTTTTAAATTAGATTATCTACATTTATCAATTTCTCGATGAATGATTTGAGTACCTTATTTGCATTGACTTATTTATTGATTTAAAGTTTGGAAAACATGGTTTTCTATAGTCTCGATGATTTTATTAGTAAGTTTTCTTTGAAATATTTGCCCGGTTTTCTATCGGCTAGCATTAAGTGTTAAATTTTGAGACATGACGTGAAGTTTAGTTTTAAGATAAAAACTAGAGTGTGTAGAGATAATTAATGATGCGTGAGACGAGTTTTAAAGAAACCAGAGGGAGTTTTAGTGCAAAAAGAGGAAGTTGTGGATAATATAAGATTACCTTAGATTTCGAGCCAATAGGAATTCAACAAGTGGCGTGGTGGTTGGATAACTGTTAAATAAGCAAACTCAAGCTTTTGAAGACTTCATTCTATTCCTTTTCTTCTTCATACCAGCCGACCAAGAGAGAGAGTAGATAGAGAAAGTTGCATCCTTCTTCATCTTCCAACCTTGAAGCAAGAAGCTTGAAAAATCATCAAAGCTCACAACTTTCTTCCTTTTCTTGTTGTCAGCAGAGAGAGAGAGAGAGAGAGAGAGAGAGAGAGAGAGAGAGAGAGAGCTGCCATTTTTGGAGTCTTGAAGATTTTGGAAGAAATCACCAAGAAAACAAGAAGTTTTGCGACATTCTTGAGGAAAACTCGAAGGAGGAAGTTTGGAAGGAAACTTTGGTGCAAAATCTTACTAGATCTCGAGGTAAAATCTGAAACTCACTTAGATTCTTTAATTTTAGCCGTGAAAATGGAAGATCTACTTGATTTACGGTTAATCTATGGTGGGTTAGCAATTTTACTTGAGAAAATAGCACCAGATGTTCTAGTGGCTAAACTATTAGCATAAATCTTGATTTGGTGGTTAGATCTTGTTTGCTTAATGATACTCAAGAGCTAATGATTGATGAAGTCCTTATGGATTTGTGTGAGATTATGTTGAATTAATGGTTGATTTTTGGAGAAAATCTTGAGAAAAATCATGATGGGTTGGCCGAATGAAAACTGGAATTTTCAGCTTTGCTTTTCAAAAGTTCTTGATGTTTCTTGGCTTGATTTCACTCAAACAATTTTGTACTATGATGTATGTTGATTTGGAGTTAAAATCTGGAATTTTTCGTGGTTGAAAGTTGAGCTTTTCACTGATTTTTGGAAGAATTCTTATTGCATACCAAGTGTTTGATGTATTGTCCCATTTTTGTGTCAAATTGAGCTGCAAATTTGCCTATGATAATGGCCAAAAAAATTCTTGTGAAAAACATGAAAGTTGTAGACATTTGAGTTAAGTTTTCACCTGCAAAATTTCAGAGCAATCGGAGCACTGTAGCTCTTGAAATGACCAAAATACCCTTGACTGCTCCATTACCCTATTTCAGCTGACAGTCTTCATTTTCAGCCAACTTCCCGAACTTTCTGGCACTTGTAGGAGATGAATTAAAACTTGAATTTTATACCATTGAAATCTTTATGAGTCTAATTTTAAACGCCACTAACAAGACTCAATTTCGATTTTCCTACATTGAGTTATAGTCTTTCTTCCAAAACTGTCCAGAAATGCTATTTTCAACCCGACAATTTTATTTTACTTCTATAATTTTGATTTTTGACCCTGGAAATGCATGAAATGAATTTCAAAGTCTTCACATGGATTGTAGGTCTATGTCTTAGCTTTGAAACAGTATAAGATTCATCTCAATCCGATGAGTGTAGCTCTAGTTATGATCATAACACCAAGAGATAATAGAAACTTGATAGTTTGATGCCTACCAAGTGTTTGATAAAATGTTTGTATGCACATCAAGTGTTTGATGAAATGTTTGGTATGAAACTTGTGATTCTATGACATGGATTGAAATGGAGATATCTGTTACAGACAAATGAGTGTTCCAAACTCTTTCCAACTGACAGTTTTACTACTATTTTGTCCCAACTTATTTTGAAGGAAATGTTCCACTATGGTGCTTTTGTGTTACTATTATTTCAAGAATGTCATTTGTGAAATGTTTTACCACTAATTTACTATTGACTTGTATTAGTTTACAAGTCTAATGATCTGCTTTACTTTTAATGATTTATAAGTGCTTTTGGGTTGATTAATCGAAATGTGATTTGTTGTTTGGGATGTTATCTAAATGAATGTGATATAAATTGTTAGTGATGCTCCAATCTCTTTACAATTGAAAAGGTTTATTCCTGATCCTACAAGAGATGGTTTCCATTATTTTCGAGTGAAATGATTTGAGAGTATTGTGAGTGATTTAAACTTGATTTTCAAATGAAATATTTGATTAGTGTTTACAAGTGAAATGATTTCATGACTTGATTTTTAAGAATGATTGCCAAACTGGATTTTAAAATTCGGATCATTATCAAACTTGATTTTTAGTCTTGATTTCTAAACTCACCAAACTTGAATCCTAAACTTGATTTTCAAACTCATGTTTATAAATAAAATCATTTCCAAACTCATGTTTATAACAAAAATCATTTCCAAACATGATTTCATATGATCTACTTTTGAGATAATTGTAAATGAATTGAGTTTCACAAAATGATTTTTAAGTGAAAACATGTTCAACTATGTGACTTCTTGACTCAGAAGATTGCCTGTGCATGATTGCTTGTTAAATGTGCATGTTTGTAGGGCGATGTGTACTTTATCGCATCTGCTGAACTGAGCTCACTCTTCGCTGGAACCCTATCCTTGATCTACCATTGTGAGGTCAGGTAGGCCAAAAGCTTATCCTAGACCTGCCATCGCTAGATCGGATCAGTTGGACAGCCCTGGGTAATGACTTACCAATGTTAAGTGCAAAGTTCAAAACTCTTCGCCGAAAGGCCTTGAGTACTATATCCAATGTTCAAAGTTAAATAAGGAGATCGTTTATTGTTTTGGAGGACATAAGGTGAGATCAAGATAGGGGATTGTTTATCGTTTTGGAGATCATAAGGTGGGAGTTCTGAGGTTATAAGGTGGAAAAATATAGGGGATTGTTTATTGAAAGTTATAAGGTGGAAATGGCTCCAAGTGAGCACCCATATCCTTTCAATATTTGAACTGAATGTTTATTGAATTATCGTTCATTGCATTATTGTTTATTGAATTATTGTTTACCGCATTATTGTTTGTTAAATTAAGTATTTATGGAATGATTGTTTCAGGAATTACTATTTCTTGTATCCTTTTAAATGAAAAGATGTTTAAATACCTTCAATGTGAATGTGTGACCATGTTCTCGATCTACACGTTATTCTTTTAAAAACTCAAATGTTTTACACAATGCTCTTTAATTCAAAGATCTATGAATTTGATAAAACATGAATTTCCTTGTTTTCACTGGACACTCACTGAGCTTTTAACTCACTCCAAAATATTTTATTTCCCTCCACAGGGCTTGAGATGAAGGAAAGCATGTGTAGTGATCTTTCTTAGTGTGACTGGCAGGATTATCTCTTGTACTATTTGTAATTTTGGATTGTTGTACTTTTGGTATATTTGGACTAGTTGGAAATGTAATTATGGTTTTGGAAATCTTGTATTGTACTTATTTAAGGTCTGTGATCTAGATGGTTGTGATTCTTTAATGAAGTTTTAAGGTTTAAACGGTATATCGGATTGGAGGATATTAATGTTATCTTCTTATTTGATGTACTTGCTCGCTATTAAATTGAGAATTGTAGTGAGTCCCGACGATAGTCGGGCAGGCGGTCTGCCAAATCCTTTGGTTCGTCCTAGGGGAAGGTGGGGTCGTCACACATGGCAAATATACTGAGCAGTTTGTCTTGACCAATCAAATCTTGTTGCCCTGTCTATCCACTGTCCGAGGAATTTTGGAGCTCATGAAGAAGCCATGATGATGTTTGATAGGTAGTTGATATGAACAGTTTTAGCCTCAACAGGCAAAAATGCCGAGCTATATTTTGATGCCACTGGGCAGAATTAATGTTGTGTGGATTGCTGCCAGCCATCAAGTCCAGCTGCTACTTCCACACTGTCTTATCACCGTTTGTGGATGGCATGAGAGACCTATTTTTCTTGCCTTCCAGTCCATACAAGGGTCTATACTTCCTTGTCTCCCATGGTTGACTTGCTCTGAAACTGGAGGTAATGGAAGTATGATGAACTTTGGATTACTTGTTGATCACTTTTACGTACGTGCATCACAATGGATTGTGGAGTGATGTAACATTCATGTAATAGAGGACAGGCTTGTAAATGGTTCAGGTCAAAGTAATACAAATGCTTATTTCAATTTCTATCAGGTCACTTACACATCATTGCCCCCTTACTCATGTGTTGGTAAATCCAAAAACAGGAATCTATATAATTACTTTTGCCCTCTAATGTCACCCAATGCGTGAAAGGGAAAACTAACAATTTGTATAGCAATAGAGTACTAATATTGCATTATGAAATTAGAATGCAAATTTGTGTACTTCACACTAGGGCTGAAATCGAGTCGAGTCGAGCTCGAGTATCGAGATACTTGAGCTCAAGCTCGACTGAAACCAGCAGAGCTCGAGCTCGACTCGCTAGGTCGATCAAGCTCGATCTCGAGCTCGAGTACTCGAGCTTGACGAGCCCAATCGAGCTCGAGCTCGAGCTCGAGTACTCGAGATTGAGAACTCGAAAATTGCACTCTGAGTTCTGAGAATTGCAAGCACACAAATGACTTGAATATTCCTTTCTTTCCTGTGCAAAATGAAGGAGGAGGATCTTCACCATGAGCTTTAGAGATTATAATCAATCTAATTTGATGAACAAAACAGGTCACAATCATGACTATGACCAAGCTTTAGAGGAGGAGATTCAAAGTATCATAAGATTAATTTCAATTCCATGCATCCACATTCAAGTTCTTGACAGAAGTTAAGAGATACCATGAAATTTTAGATTGAGTATGTCAAAGGGTCCAATTACACATTATCCTCAAATAGTGCAGAACCACACCCAAACGTCTTCTAAAAATTTTGAAACAAGTATTACAATAGCATTCTAATTCAATAACTTAAATAGGTTTTGTTATCTGCATTTGATGGAAACTGGAATATATACATACATACATGAGGGGATTTTCAACCAGCATTTTCAATTCCAATTCCTCAAGAATCTTTTCGAACTCCTACACAACATAGCCATAAACACCACTTTGTGGGAAATAGAGCTGTCCAATAGTCCAACAACATCAACTTCACTACATCCATCAGAAATGCAATAGAAAATGAACCAAAATATGAACATGAAGCTGCCTAGCAGTCCCCTTTGTGGGAAATAAGGCTGTCCAACAGTCCAACAACATCAACTTCACTACATCCATCAGAAATGCAACAGAAAATGAACCAAAATATGAACATGAAGCCATGAAGCTGCCATAAACACCACTTTGTGGGAAATAAAGCTGTCCAACAGTCCAACAACATCAACTTCACTACATCCATCAGAAATGCAACACAAAATGAAACAAAATATGAACATGAAGCCATGAAGCTGCCTAGCAGTCCCTTTATGGGAAATAAAGCTGTCCAACAGTCCAACAACATCAACTTCACTACATCCATCAGAAATGCAACACAAAATGAAACAAAATATGAACATGAAGCTGCCCAGTAGTCCCCTTTGTGGGAAATAAAGCTGTCCAATAGTCCATCCAATTGAATATCATAAAATGTGAACATTTTAGCTTCAAGTCCATGAAGCAAGATTCCAGTTTACATTTTTGAGCAACACACACAGTCAAGAACATGATGTCAACTTTAGCATAAGTTGATGAAAACAGAAATAGAAGTACAACCATTTAACAAGTAAAATTTAGCTCTGAGTTTGATGTGATTTAGAAACATTTATCAATCATAACCAGCAGTATGATATTTGTAGGCCACAAGCACTCAATAGTCCACAATCCACAATGCCTGCATGAAGAAATTGAAGCAATGCAATCTAATTTTCAACTTTTAACACAACCTAAAACTAAAGAAATAGAACAATAAATTAAGATTATATAAAGAAAAAAAAAGAATTTGGACCTGATTTCCTTGCAAAGTGGAAGTTCATACTTTCGGAAGGTCGTATTCTTTGTGAACTTTTTGTGGTTGCATTTAGGTGGTGGAAATGCAAATAAACACATCACAATAAAATTAACAAACTAAATAATAAATACTAATTAGTAACAAATAATAAAATTATAAAAAGAAGCTTACTTTCAATTTCTTTTTCACTCCATGTAAATTTCTACACCAATCGCCTGCACACATTAACACTTGCACTGTATCTGGAGCAAGTGAAGCCCGGTAGGAATCAATCACCCTAGTCCCGGCACTAAAGGTGGCCTCAGATGCTACGGTAGTGATAGGAATGGCCAATACATCAGCAGCCATCCTAGAGAGTATCGGGTATGCAGACCGATTAAGCTTCCACCAAACTAAACAGTCAAAATCCTTTGGATTTTGTCCAGTTGGCTGGCGAGGCTTGTCAAGATAATCCACCAACTCTGATTTGTGGGGTTCATCAGTCTCAAGTTCACCACAATACTCATCCAAATCATCCCAGTAGTCTACCGGTGGTCGGGGAGGATGTTGGCTACTAGAAGATGAAAAATTTGAAGAATTTGGCCCCATACCTCCACTAGAATCCATAGCAACATACTCATCATAAAGTTCGAATATGGCTCTCCGAACTTTTCCAATATTCTCCTGAGCTTCATACATGGAGTACATCTTAGGAAAGGCGAACTCTATAGCTCGCATTTTCTGCCTTGGATCGAATACAGCTGCAATGGACATTAATAAATTGCACTCGCTCTAGTACTTATCAAACTTGAGCTTCATTCTTCTAACCATACTTTGGACAAAATCATCTTCATCATCCACTCGTGCATCTAACAATTTTTTCACCTTTACAACCTCTGGGAGGAAAAGGTTACTAGTGGGGTAGTCACTCCCTGAAATTATATTTGTCGCTGTATAAAATTTTTCTAAAATAGTGCAAACTTTCTCAACTTTCTCCCAATCCTCTGAAGATGGACATAGCTCATAAAGGGGCTCTCGAACTTGGAAACAGGGAAAAACCTCCTTAAATTTCAGTGCACAACTCAACATTTCATAAGTGGAATTCCACCTAGTTCTACAATCGTGAAGCAATTTTTTCCCCGGTATTTGAAATTGTTGAGCTATTTCTGCAAATAGCAATGCTCTACCATCAGATTTGTTCACAAAATCCACACTATCTCGGATATTTTCAGAAATATCCACTATTTCCTTTAGACCATCTTGAACCATAAGGTTCAATACATGGGCACAACAACGAACATGAAATAGCTTTCCCCCACCCAATAGCTTCTTGCATCTCCTGAAGTCATCCTTCAATAATCTTATGGCCACATCATTATTGGAGGCATTGTCGACAGAAATAGTGTGAATTTTGCCCTCAATTCCCCACTCCTTTGCACACTTGAAGAGGGCATCCGAAATCTCAACTCCTCGACGAGGTGGTGGAATATGAACAAAGCTTAGTACCCTCTTTTGTAGCTTCCAATTTGCATCAATCCAGTGCCCGGTTACCACCATATACTCAATTTTCTGATTTTTAGATTTCCACATATCGGTGGTCAAGTTCACTTTGTCCACATTTTTGAGCAGATTTTTTAATTTCTTTTTCTCTATGTCATACACCTGAAAACAATCCTTTTTGGCTGTCACTCGTGAGATCTTCTGCCACTTTGGCCAGCCACGTTTCATCATTAGATTGAAGCCCTCTTCCTCCAAAATTATAAATGGGTGCTCGTGCATCAATATCCAATGTGCAGCGGCCTCTCTCATTTCTTCCATATCGAATTTGCCAGAGTGCAAAGCTTGTACAGTTGTAAAACACTCACCTACCGGCTGAAAATTGATCATTGTCTGCTGTTCACCCTTTCTAAGCTTAGTTTTTCTAACCGAACAGGTTTCTCGATGCCTCCACATGCTACTAGTTTGTTTACTTTTCCCCCGGTTTAGCTTCTTGCCACAATGCTTACATATGGCATAATATGTGCCTTTGTCTTCAAATTCTTCAAAATCATCCCATGCCCCAGAAGTCTTTTTCTTTTTAGCCACTTGAAATTTATCATCTCCTTCTACTTCCTCTCCTTGTTGATCATTTTTGTCTCTATTTCCCTCTTGTGTTTCAACATTTGCAGAAGTGGGATCACTGGTGTCATAGTTCACAAATACTGGGCTTCCAATTGTTGTAGGAGTAGATGAACCGACCCCCGAACCATGTGGCATTGACGAGACCTCAGGCGGACTAGTCGACATGCCTATAGAAAAATTTCAGTTTATAAGTTATTAATATCATACTCAGATAATTGGCCCTTTTTCCACATAATATGATTAGGAAATATGAAAAAGGACAATCTGCAACGTTAATTTGTAGACTGAAATGTATGGATGGCAAAATACTTGTATTGAGCTGGAAATGCTGAGATATAAGAGTGCCGTTAAGAGCTTATATCCTTCCCAAAACAGGTATCTCAGCCCATGCATTACCAACGTGATAGTTAGCCCACTTCATAAGCCCAAAGAGAAAAGGAGTCTAAAAGCTTTACTAAGGCACAAACAAGGATTTTCTTTTTCCTCTTTTTTGAAAATTTAATTAAAAAAAATCAATTTCAATAAGCAAATGCAGCAGAGAGTAGAGAGTACATCAATTTGAATAAGCAAGTGCAGTAGAGAGATCAATAGAGGATAAAGACAGAGCTAATTTCAACAGCATATGTGCAACAATGTTTCCTTCTGTATCAAACGTATCTTCAGCAAGAAATGATTTTGACAACAATGCAAAAATGTGAAGAAATTTATGCACAGTTAAAGTTGAATAAATAACAGTAGAAATAAATCTTGAAAATCAGAAGAAAAAGATTGAAAGTAACATATTGGAAAGTAACATACAAACATCCCTTTCAGTTTCATTTAACCATTTGAAGTAACATATAGACATCCCTTTCAGTTTCATTTAACCATTTGAAGGAATCCCTTCAAGCTACTAAGCTAGTTTGACTGAAAAAAAAAATCACCGAGGAATATTTTTCACCTACCTCCTCCAGCGAGTCCCGCCGCTGCCGCGCCAATTGCCGAGTCACTTGTCGATGGAATTGACCTCCTCTCCATTTCTTGAATGTCCTACTACAGCTGCAGAGTTCCAAGGACGAATTTGAACTTCAACTACTGCCCAAATTGAAAAAATTTTTAATCTTTGCTTCATCTGACTTAAAATCTCAAACACAAATTACAAAATTAAAATCAACTCCATTCTCCCAAAATCTTTTTTTTTTAGCCAAGAAATTAACTCATATAATTAACTAAGAAATGACAAGCTGCATCACATAATTGATTCTACAATTGATTCTTGTTGTGGATGAGCACAACAAGAAGACCCATGACATGCTGGTGTTTGTGGCTGTGCTCGGTGGTTTACAGAAATCCTTGGAACTTTCCACTCTCTATTGGCTCTTTATTCATGCTAAGGAAGACATATCCTGCAAGGGCAAGTAAGGTCTCTATACAGCACTGGTTAATGAATACTACACCGGGAAGAAGGATCTCTTATTCTTTTCTGGAATGCCCTTAGCTTCTGAGAACTGATCAGAACAAGGACTGGAGATTATACAATCTATTGTCGAGAGTGTGTTTAAGTATGGATGTTTCAAATGTACTGTTGACATTTGCAGGTGCATTTGTACCACCAAAATGCACCAATATATTAAATAAATAAAAACGAGTTCTTAGTATTTTGCTAATTAAATTAGTAGATTTTGCTAGTTTGTTTAACTTATCCCTTGGTAGAGTTCTTAGTATTTTGAATGATAGCTTTAGCATTGTATAGTATTCTTCATCCATTTACATTATAAAAATGAAAAAGCATAATGCTATCATGTTCATTAGTTACCTTTTAATTGGGGTACACTTAGTAGAATCACATTACACAACGCCTTTGTGATGCTTTTCCAATGAGTATAATGATCACCTTTTGTTTTTTGAATTACAGTAATAAAAGTATGTTTATTTTTAAAAGAAGATCATTTTTTATTACTTAAAAAATTATAATAACAAGTCAAATCGAGCTAATGAAAAATGTGGAGGACCTTCTTTTTAACTTCCAGCCCTCGCCATTTGTAGAAATCCGGAAATACAGATTAGTTTTCTTAGGATTTTGAATTATTTTAATAGTTCATTTTCATTGACATATAAATAATTGTTAGATTAATAAAGCCAACATTTTTTTGACATCATCATCGTATTTAACTCACGTGAAAGAGTTGAATAAGGTATTGCACATGTATTTGCATAAGGTATCTTAAGGTCGGCTTATACCAATCAAAACAGCAATATTCAAACACGTATATGATGAAAAACATATTCACATTTATATAGCGCCAAAGAATCAAGACGAAGAAGCATTTGAGTTCCAGAATTGATCAATGAACCAACAAAAGAACGCTTCCATGTCATAAAAAGAATTAAACTTTGGACACTCGTAATCAATAACAGGTACAAAAGTTGATGCAAATTCTAAATTTCCGAGAAAGACTCAAACTTGATGCATCAGGATTCAGGAATAGACGGAAAAAATCCAATCCAAACTAATTGATCAAAAGCCATGATGGAAACCCCTAACCAAAGAAGTATTCACAGGTACAATCGGTTGAGCAACATCTAGACTGACATTTTTTCATTCAAGTGATGACTATATGTGAGTCCAAACCTAACAGCAGATGAAGCTAAATTCCGAGTACCCAACCAAAAATTCATCAAACAACAAGAAAAGCATTCACCACAGCTGAAAATCAACCTTCACAGAATTAAATTTCAACTGCAAAATCTATTTAAGTCTCTTACTAATTAAATTTCAACTGCAAAATCTACCCAGAAAAGGAAGGGGAAAAAAAAAGTTAGACTGTAGTGAAGATATAGGCAACTGAGTTTGACTCATCTGGTAAATCTTGTTCACCTTATCTAAGGGATGTTTGTATTCTGAGTCTCCCCGCAGTCTTCAATTAGGCGTTTGTAAAAATCACTGCAAGTTGTTGAAAAATGCATCAGTGGCCTGCCCCTCCGGCCTCCGCCTCTTGTTCTTCCGAATTGAATGGATAGGTGGTCATGATGTTAGTCTTCTAACAGCTCAGCTGAAACTTAAGACGAATCGGAAAGAGCAATCGGATTGATTGTCGTGCAAATCGGATTTGCTTATAAAAAAAAATTCTTTTTTTCGTACAGAAATCAAATGGCAGCTAGGCAGCAACTTCAAAATTAACCGAATAGGAAGATCACATGCAAGTTAGCATTCTGACAATGATGAACAAAATTTGCAAGAAAATAGTAAAAAAAAAAATAGGAGGAAAATTGCAAACCCTAACTTTCTCTAATCTCCGGGAAGCTTGAATCTAGAAACAACTACAACATGGTGGCCGGTGGCGAACGGACTTTGTGGTGAGAAGCACTCTTGGTTCTTTGGGAGCACTCTGGTTGCTTGAAGCTAGAGGCGGCTGGACCGCTGGAGCTGGAGTCTGGACTATGGGAGAAGATGAAGAAGAACAAAAGATCGGAATTCGGAAATGAAGAGTGAAGACTGAAGAGTTGACCGAGGAAAGGAAATGACTATTTTCTTCTTTGTTTAATATTAAATTAATTCATTATTTGCACAATGAATATGAAATGACTTATTAACCCTCATATAAAATTATCACCATGTTGGTAAAGATTGTAATATTTTAACTAACAAGCCTAAAATGGTAAATTAGTAAATATAATATATTAATTTTTAAATTATTTTTTTCGAGCCAAGTAGCTCGACGAGTACTCGATTAGTGTATTTCTGTGCTCGAACTCGACTCGATTTTAGATTCAAGTAGCTTGAGCTCGACTCGAGATCGATTTTGACCGAACTCGAGTCGAGATCGAAATCGAGCTACTCGATTACTCGAATCAACTAGCTCGATTGAATTTCAGCCCTACTTCACACATATGATAAAGATACAGTCTGTTTATCATTCTTTACATCTAATGGTGAAATATTTACTTTTTTGTAGTCTAACATTTACAGTGACCCTTCGAGCAATTTTGATAACATAGTTACCAGCTAGCGTTATCAATTTTGTAACAGCATAGGCTTGCTTGTAGCCATTCATCGTGGTACATCACCCCCAAATTCAAGCTTCTCTCGAATTAATGTGTATATAGCCAGAATTGCTTATTTACATTTTTTGTCCTTGAGATGGAAAGGAATGCAAATTTCTACTGATCACCAAGTTCAAACTCGTTGTTGTTTCATGCTACTCTAAAATGGCACTATTCTGAAACTTATTGTGCATGCCTATTTTTAACCAGTATGGAAAATTAGAATGTACTCTAGTGTTTTGAATGGTTGCTGCTGGTAGACAATCGGATACGACAAACCGTTCAGTATTCAACATAACGTTTCTTGGTATTTGTGTCAAGCGCTTTTAACCAGAGGTTTTAACATAAAACATTCATGCCTGTTGGATTGTTAGTATGTACATGAATGTAAATTGGACGCATCTATATCATTGTTGTACAAGTTGTATGCAGGATGTTCTAATAGGTTGTAATAAAATTTCACCTTTTTACACATGACACACTATATTTAGAAACATCAGTATCCCCAACTTGATAATGATATACAATTGAGGTTGTTTGGATCGAAGATATTGTAATTAATATTTTTCTCAAAATAAGACTATAAAACATTTTGCGATTTGGTGTTTGTAAAATAAAAGGGCTATTGAAAAACATAGAAATTGAATAAAAAATGCACTTCTAAATGCAACAATAGAATTTTATCAATATATAGCTATCAAAATAGTTCGTAGTGGCATCTAATCATGGTATATTAAAAAAAACTTAGAATCCCCAATTTGATGGCCAAATCAAAACATTTGTCTATTATTTTACATATCCCAAAAAAAATTTTCTGAAGCATTTTGCACTTTAGTCTGTAATATTATTTTTCTGTTAATTGTATTGTTTGTCCCTAAAATCACTTATCACAGGAAATATTTAATTATCAATATCCTTAACTTAATAATCAAAATTATTCTGTATTTATGGAATGATAATACAAAAGCTTAAAGATAAAATCATTTGTTCTAAGCATAACAGTGAAAACCACAACATGTTGCCAAATAGTGACATCACTGCTGTCCAAATTTGGACATGTTGTAAGTGCTAGTAAGGTCGTCCAATGCCTATAGTACTAAAGCATAATTAATTGAATTAATTTAGAAACAGGCAGCGTGGGTCATAATCAGCTAGCATCGGGCCCCAACTTGCACTGTGGATGAGCTGCTGGCGGGAATGGGGAATCCAATGACTAGCACGATAAGCAACTGTCGGATTGCCTTTAGAAGGCCTTGCTTGCAACCTTAATTGCCAACACAAAAATAGAGTGATATCTTAGAGTTTGCTTCGCTATCACGCCTTGCAAGCCCCCCACAAATTCTATTTTTTCTTGCATGTTGGCATATGGTCTAATGAAGTGGCACGAATGTATACGGTTAGTCCACAGGTCCGGTGGCCTTGGCCTACACCCGTGCATTGCCTAGAAACTATGAACTCACTATGAGATGCTCATGAAGAAACTGCGATGATATCCGGTGGCCAGTTGCTCTGAATTGTTGCAACCTAAGCAAGTGAGAATGCATAGCTATTGTTCGTAGTCACCAGAGTACAGAATCAATGTGGATTGCTGCCAGTGGTTCACCACATCTAGTACTTCAATGCTGTGCTCACCCTCGAATGTGCTCATCATGAGTGCATGGGCTTCCAGTCAAACCTACGTGCATTGGGTTAAATCAAATCCTGATCTCCCAAGGTTCACTTGCTCTGTGCCTAGAGAAAATAGAAGTATGATGATCTTTTGCAAACCCATCTATCATGGATAGATGGCCAATATTATTCAGATAAAGTTAGTTTGTAAATATATATAACAAATTATGTAATAAGACTGTATAAGCTTTGTTTTGCTCTGCAACGTAACCTGTGGTGGATTGTGCACTTTATCCCTAACCTAGTACGGTTGTCACCGTCCACTGTGCTAAATTCTACATAATTCACTTCTCTGTACATCTTTCATCACCTATTCAAGCTACTACTTCCATATGAATTGCTTGTACACAGGTTGGCCAGTCTGGTTTTAGTAATGTAAGAAAAAAAAATAATGATGTATAAAATAAGACACCAAAAATGTAACCTGTTACACATTGGTCTGGACATCCCAAATAATAAAAATTACTCGTTAAAAAATGAAAGGGGTGTTTGCAAAGAACACTAATGCGTAAGATACATCGATGCATAAAATAAAATAATAAAATGATGCCACCCGTTAGTTGTGTAAAGTCAGTCAGATGGTGGAAAGATGTTTGTTGATGATCATTAGGTCTTGTTCAGCCGTTAATTATATCTGTCAACGAGTCATGGGTATGACTGGACAGTCGGTAATAATACATGTATAAAGACCAACTTGGTTTTTGATGATCACACAAGTATATCAATTTTGCTGGTTATCGGTGTACAACAACGGCTGCACATTGTCATCCATACTTAGAGTGTAGATTTAATATTTGGTAATGAATTTGACAGACTAGAACTGATGAACCATGTATAGTTTGTTGTAATATGTATACAATTATGTGGTGCAGCCATTTCATAAAGTGGAAAGAGAGAGCAATCAGTTTCAAATCTGTTTATTTATAAACACTTCTATTAAAGAAACATACACGCTGTTGTAAAGCAAGTACGCAGCAGCAGCATGTGATTACTAGCACATTGAACTTGGTGTGCACGGGTCTGACAGTTTAATTCACACCATGATGTTATTGTGCATTGGATCCATGACTGGGGACACAAAATAGATACTTCTGTATAAAAGGTGCATATGTGATTTCTTTACAATTTCAACGTGTTATACCGTGCCGTGACTCCCTTCTAATACTACAAACAAATTATGGATATAACATGAACCTCTGAGTGACTATTATAGAGTGATGTGAATGCTATAAACTGTTGCAAAATATTGACAGAATTGTTGTGCATATTTTCCTTTTTTTTTACAAAAAATAGTGCAGTCAGCAAATATGGTCATGCAATGATAAAAGTTCTTTACTACTATGTACAACTAACAGAGCAATTCGTTACTATCCAAAAGGCCCAGCAGGCAACTACCTACAAAAATTAAAATTTAACAACAATATAGTAATCAATTTGCGATACAATCCACAGATCTTGTACCATAAAACCTACTTCTTTTTCTTATAGTTCTTCCAACTTTGTCCAATACCTCTCTAAAGTTACTATTGTGATTTGTGCCTATGAGTAGGGCTGTGTACAATATCCAATACTAGAAAACGTTCTCCTACAAGTGTATCCACATAATATCAAAAGAGGGATTCATAAAATAGCCACAGCATCCCAACATACTATTACAAGTAGGATAAATAGAAAGAAATTCAACATGTTATTTGGGGAAGTTAGAAGATGGGCACAGTGGACTTATGAACTTGTGATATAGGTGCAGTCAGTCATCCTTTCCACAACTCAAGGTATCTCTTCGTGAAAATACCACAGTCGCAACTATAAAACTGGCCAACAGCATCAAGTTAAAAGTATTAGGCATTATGGATGTAAAAAAATTGGCCATGCCAACTGGATCATAGCAAGAAACGGCACATACGCATTGTCAAGAGACTGGTGAGGGACATCGATGATAACTAGAGAAAAGTCAGAGAGGGACATGCTCAGTTCAAACTTTTTCTCAAACACAGCTGGGAACGCTACTTTCTGTTCCAAGAAACATGGCAAACTGTTTAACATTATTTACAGCATGCATTATCATGAGGACCATAACATGCGCATTGTCAAGAGACTGGTGAGGGACATCGATGATAACTAGAGAAAAGTCAGAGAGGGACATGCTCAGTTCAAACTTTTTCTCAAACACAGCTGGGAACGCTACTTTCTGTTCCAAGAAACATGGAAAACTGTTTAACATTATTTACAGCATGCATTATCATGAGGACCATAACATGCCATTATCTGGATGTTCGACAATGCATCTCACACTTGACTGATTTAGCTTAATAGTTCTGATACTCAGAAGTTCTCGAAAACCTTCCAACCATGTGAGCAGGCCAGTCTCTTGCTGCCATGATGCATCAGGGAAGGAGTCTAGAAGCTGTACCACTGATTTGGCCAAGTCAAACAAGTAAACAAACCAGTGGCTGTCCTTGCATACCAGCATCAGTATCTGCAATCACAATAAACAGTCACAAATGTCGAGCATCTATGAGCACAATGAAAGTGGAGGAACTCACTTATTTTTAATGCCAAGTCACAGCAGGTAGAATCAACCTCGTTATCGCTCCTGCATTTAAACCACTTAACTAGTCAGGATGCCAATTGTTCGGTGGAGTACCTAGAAAAGCCCTTCAACGACATTATAGCATCTTGTGGGTAGAACATAACATAGTTGTCATGATGTGAAATCAAATTTGTAAATGGTGTACTCCATACAGTTCTCAAATTATGACTAGTGAGTTACAATGGCCATCGGCTCAACAATATATCTTTCGTGCTTCTCTTTCCTCTCGTACGGGAATCTCCCCAGTTTAATAGCCATGCAAACATGTCAACCACCTATACAAGAATTGACCGATACATGCACAATCAAAAATTAGTACAACCACCATATTTCCTCCCATTCTATTCAGAGCAAATTCTATCACTTACCTTATTGGATACACGTGTTTGGGGCAAATGTTTGCAATTCCCGCCTCGACCGACTGAACTGGAACATAGAGACTAGCACCTCACTATATGAGGCAACAGAAATGTAAGGTAGGAGACACTGCACCACATGCATGGCCCAAACAATTGGACTACAATTTTTTGTAGGCACAATGTGTAAGAAACATTCAATACACAAACCCCAACCAAGTTTTGGATAGACTACACCGGTTTTAATCCCCAACAGTAATTGAATTGGAAAAGCAGTTAATATTACTCACTCTGGGTTAGCATCTTTGTCCCATGCAAAGGTTGAAATTTTTCAATCTTGCTGTTTCACCTCAAGCTTTGATGGCAGGACGAACTCAACGGATCTTAACAATGTGTTTTGAGTAGTTGATTTGGTTGGTCTTGCATCCTCATCCATAGCTGCCTCTTCAAAATAATACACAAGTTATCAGGATTATTATGCTGCACCAGGCCTTTCTGAGGCCATTATGTGAAATTGCTTTCGAGAATATTTACATGTAACAACTTGTAAAGGAATATAATGAGGCATGTGTCAGTTTTATTACTTCAGAATTCTTTAGACTCTGCACACACCACCATCATAACCACAAATGACCACTGCTATTTTCGTTTTCATAATGCATGTAGTTGATGTTTTCCCTTACCTATGCCTTTACCATAAACTTTCCTTTTTTTTGACTTTGATCATGAATTTCTGCTTGTCGTTGGTACACTTGAAGGAGGGGGAACCATTTTAATTGGTTTTTGGAGATAACATGGATGATAGACTTGTCGCAATCTCCTCTACATGTTCAGGCACCAGAGGTGAAAGGTCTCTCTTGTCCCCCATAACTGTGATTGGTGTTCTTGGAGAAAGTGGTGGGGCCACTTGGCTATCACTAGGGTCTATGGGAGGGGCTTTTAGTGAAGTTGATGCCACCACTGTGTCTTTCATCCTAACTATTATTGGCGTTTTTGGTGAAGGAGGTAGGGGTGGGGGTTCCTGCAGTGAAAGGTGTGCTTCTTCATCCTCCGGAGACTGCTCATGCTACTCACCCAGTGCCACATCACTAGGATCTGTAACAAATTCAATATCGGGAGATTCCACAAGAGAGGCCGTCTGTGCAGCCTATTCTATTACTGCCGAGGCAGGTTCTGCTGTGAACTATAAGGGATTTTTGCTACTTGCTCCATCCCTTTCTACACTATCCTCCATCATATCTTTGCCAATTTCCCCACCCTCACTTTCTTCTTCTTCGTCTATCTCCTCCGTATCATCATCATCTTCTTTTCACTTTCATCCACTATCACATCCTCTTCATATTTGTCCCCCCCTTCATCGACACTATGCTTGATTGCTTTGCTAGCGGATTCATATTCGGACTCGTCCTCACTTATTTCAACCTCCTTCTTAGTCTTTTGTGTTGCTGGTCTTGCGAGCACCTCCTCTACCATTTTGTCTTTCCCTTTGTCACCCGGCATCATGGATCTTGGTTTCTGGCAAAGTAGTTCTTCGATCCTCAGAATTTGTTGGTGACAATCTTCTGCCATCTACTTCACACCAATTGCCATGTTATAAGCCTCCACCAGTTCAGCCTGGAATATCCAACACCATCAGACACACTTACAACCACATAATAAATCCATTGCTTAATATTTCGCACTATGGATACCGTTATACTTATTGCAATTTCTGATTGTCCACTTCCTGTAACCCTTTCTAGTAGATCAGGTGGGAATTTGCTGCCATCCATACTGCTTTCCTCTTGTCCATACTCCTCCCCACTAATCTTCAATCAAAAAAAAAAAAAGGCAACCTTATCAGTAGTAAGTACATTTCCTTATGGGAATCATACATTTGCATTAACTCAAATGCAAGCTAAACTTTTTCTACTCCGTCACTAGCTTTTCCTATCCATTTTCACCAACACTGTCCTCCTCCAATTGGTCTTGCTCATAAATTTTTTCATTTGTCCATGCCTTTGCCCTTGGAATGATCCTAGGAATGCTGTAATTTAGAATTTAAATGCGATCCAGGTTGTGGACTTGCAATTTCACACACTTACGAACTTTTAAACCTTTATGCCATGCCTATACACACACACAAAGAAAATCACAGTTCGTATAAATCTAGTGTACCTTCATATGCAAATTAGATTATCAACATTTACATTCCTCATTACATCAGAATATTGGGCCATAATTCAATATTAAAACTTTACCAATAGAAAGAATATGCACCCTACAACGTACTTCCGATTCTATCTCTTCTGCACATCCAACACTTTGTTGCATTAGATCAACTTGAACATGCCCTGCCTAATTCATTCTTCCTATTTCCATTGTTCTTTGCATGCATGTACATATTTTGGTATCATACTCTGTTCTCGTCCCTGGAGTCAAAAAACAACCACATATAAAAGTCACAAACAGTATTTTGAAATCATCACTGGCCTCAATGGTTTCGAGTTTCTTGGGCAGCTCCTTCCACTTGCACTTGTTTTTCTCAGTCATCGGGTCTTCACTTGCACTGCTAGGATAATTTTGCATCGGCAATGGCCCCACCCTCCGGATCTCAAGTACGGCTGCTATGTCTTTATTGCTCACAGGCAAAACACTGCCACCATGGAGTTCAATGTGGCACTTTGTTGGGTTGAAGTGATCAACTAGCCAAGCTCCCAATTCCTTTGCCACTGACTTACACTGTATCTCAAGCAAACCACCAAATCAATCTCTCTAATTGCTTCCTTTTTGCTTCATCAAGTCTACTAACTAAATTGACCAGCTTGTCAGGAGAGTATCGTATCATGTACTTCGTTGTTTGTTATATGTCATTTATTTGTATAAGTGCCTAACATTCAACTTTTCGTCAACAATTCATCAACACGGAACCAAACGTTTACTCACTGTTTCTATCTATTCCTCCGAATCGCTTCCTCGAACGAACTCAACCTTTCATTTCTTGTATGCCTCCAATTATTTCTTGTATCTGTTCTTCCATGTCACATTCTGCTCAGGATCCAAGTTATTCCATGCATTGGATGCTACTCGATTGAATTGCAAAATATCAAATACAGTACATTACAAATATAAAGAACCTCAGCACTTGTTTTTATAAGCTTTTTCATTTCCACTTCACTCACCCACTCCCCTTCAAAATAAGAAATTTTAGATGCTCTACTATTTCTGCCCTATTATGCGTAAACCTTATCATATTTGCAATTATACCTGTGTGGATGTCATTCCCTTTGGCCGATTCTTTGCACTGTGCTCCCTTCTATCAAACAAGTAAGTATTTGCCATTGCAATGCTATTGTTGTATCATATGTCCATAATTTTGTGTAAGCTACTTCACTTGCCCCAATTGCCTGAACATAAAAAAGGCATTAGATAGCGGCTTTAATTTTCTATGCCTCACTACAAGAAATTTAATCTTCAGTGACAAGCAATTATTGTTACTAAATATTAAAAAGTTGTCACTAATGACTTTTATTGACAACTTCTAAGTTGTCACTGAATGTCCGTTGGTAAAAGTATGCAATGACGACCTTAAAAGTCGTCAATGAATTGGACTATTTTGTGATAACCGATGTCATTAGTAATTTTTGTAATTTTAGTGACGACATACCTTCTTGTAAGTGAAGTATGAAGCAATGTTGTCATTGAAGCTAACCGATGGTTGTATCCTGTATAGGCCAATTACTGACAACTTTTGTTGTCACTGAACACTGTTTGTTTTGTGATAGCCACTTGTTGTCAAACAAGAAATCTAATTCAGTGACAACACTTTATCGCCATGCAATTTGAAGATTTCTTACTACAATTTACAAAAAAAAAAGAAAAGAAAAAAAGGAACAAAAATGCAAGATAATTAACAAATGAAGGCATCCATTACATTACAAAATGCCAAAATATCGTATTAAGAATTTGAGTGTCACATACAAATAGTTTGCTAAGTAGCATTTAGCCTAAATTTTACATATAAATCAAGGCAACTTTACAAAACAAATCCAAGTCCCAAAGTAAATATGTACTGCCAAAACATTTCCCAAGTTGTCTAACAATTAACTATCATGAACCTTTGATTTATTTATCTCTCTGTTAAGGAAAGTGCATTTAGTTGAAGATGACCAATTTTTGACCAATTTTCTCCTGTGCGTGTCTTGGATAGTTTGCCAAATATTTCTTCTTTCCTAAAGCCAAAGTCTCAACCAGCCTATCCTTCTTGGTCATCCCATCATCAACCTTTCCAGAAATGATTATATCTTTCCATGTATTGAAGGCACTAGTGTCTCGTTCATCAGCCCGGTGTCCCTGTAACACAGTTCAAGACCATTTGGCATGTAAGACAGGTGAAATGAACAAAAAAAAAAATAAAGGCCAACTAGTAACTAATAAGTAGCATTCCCATGTAACTTAGTGGTGTAAAACTCAAGCCATGTACTCTCTTTAAAATTAAAATATCAGAGGAACCAAATATAGTAAAAGTTTGAGTTTAGTCTAAAATGCTTCTATTGTAATATCTAGAAGGTTCATTCATGTCATCTGAGTTAAAGCACCATAACAGGTCAATTGATGAATGAATAATATTCTTCAACAAAAGCTTCGTTCTTAAAAATCTTAATCACCTATTTATTCTAGATAGCAAAGATATACAAACAAATCCTTCAATTCAAACGAGCAAACATGTATGAAACTTAGCAGATATGGACATGCATAAAAAAATGGATTTTAAAAACCATTTTGGCACCAGGAACTTTTTGGAAAATTTCTTATTCTTTGAGAAACAGACAACAGAAATTGAAAGGACTGGACAAGTGCTGTGTTGCCTAAGACTTATCCATTGCAAATGAATGAGTTACATATTTTCAAAAGTCCAATCTGCTACTATAAGACCCTTGCTCCCTACTCCCAACACACCCCAAAGAAAACCAGAAAAAACTCTAATAGGATTACTGCAGGACAAATACCGTAGTTATGTCTAGCTATGGGTTACTCAATTGAGTACAATCAATTTTCTGAACTCATAAAATTAACTAGCTTCTTTGCATGTGGCTGATATTTATCATTCAATAAATGAGATGCACAAAATAAAAAGTTCTCTTGCTACCTAGCATTCAAGACATGGTCTGGTACACAAATGAACAAAATATCAACTAAGCAAATCTTTATATGCATTTGTCAGAGAAACAGAAAGGAAAAGAAGAACCATCTATTAATGACAAAGACTCCAAAAACAAGTTAAATTTAATATTAATTGTCCAGAGTTACCAATTCTATCTTTTATTAGCAATAAGTGTCAGCTCCACTTGATATGGATTGGAGGAATATTTATTCTCCAAGGAAGAAACATACATTTCAGTGCAATACAACAACAAAAGTAATCACGAACTATAAGAAATATATAGCAGGATTTTCTAATTACCTGAGTAAATGTATTCCTGGGCAAGAAAATTTCCCATACCATGTGGAGGAGCACCCAGGTCTAGAGCTTCCAAGAGATAACCAAGCTTGGCTTTAGCCTGTTCACGTGAAATGCCAAAGTCCCTTATATCCAACATATATGCGATGCGAGTTAAGTAATGCCTTATTATATTCTAGGGCACCCTTTCTACTACCAACTTATAATCTTCTTTGAATTGGAAACATACCTGAAATAAGTTCAAGCTCAGGTCAACAAGTTCAAATGGGTATTTGGGCTTCCAAAGTTTAATTAGTTCAGGGGAAAGGGAAGCGAATGACATGGTTTTACCCAACACTTCAAGAATGAGAGCTTTTCTCCCAGGTTTCAAAGTTGTTTGTTGATGTAGATCATCATCATCATCTAATTCCTATGTAAATAAGTGGAATGCTCATGGTAGGTAAAAGAGCATCCTTAAATGACAAACCACCAGTACTAGGACCCGTGGCAATGCAATCTTTGAATGCTTGGCATTCTGTCATCTACAAACTAGCAGTATTATATATGAGTATAAATATAAACACAATAGCAACAGTGCATTTCTCATATGCATATTGCAAGCTAGATTTAAGAGTTAAAAAACAAAGTTTCAAACTTATTACTCTAGAAACCAGTATTCAAATGTGATATATGAGAACTATACATGTCGTTTCTACACGACATGTTTACTATCTAATTACAAAAAATTCATGTCAAAAATTGAGAAATTTGATAATTTAAATCCCCTCTCTCTCTCTCCCCCCTAGACTTCCACCCCTTAAGCCCTTTCCTCCGGCCCCCACTCCCTCTTCCTCCTTTTCTCCCTCCTCCTTTCCTGCAACCCCCGGCCCTATCGGATCTTCTCCTCCTCCTTTCCTATAACTCCCACCCCTCTCCTACGAGATCTGGACCAGGTCCAACCAAAACACGTCCAGATTGTTAGAGATTACCCCCACCCAAGAAATTGGGAAAAAATTTTTGGCCAAAAACAAATTAAGGCAAGAATGTTTAGGGCAAATTTAACAAGAAAGATGATAGACATGAGCAAACTTACTCTAATTGCAGAGAATTCACAATGAACATTTCTTGTTTAACACTAGAAAGGCATCCAAGGTAGATTGATCCTATAGATGGAAAGCTTGTTTATGTACTTGTACCCCAAAAAAAAAAAAAAAGAAAGCTTTTTTATGTACCAAAAAGATAGTGAAAAATGAGAAAGGGAGATGGACTATAAAGTAAAGGAGCCAACTAGGATTTTAGTTTTATTTTTATTTTTTTGCTTGAAAAAAATTCTCTAATTGAGCCGTACTACTTGTTTCTTTTAAATATAATTGTGATTCACCAATTTCTTCACTTGGTTCACTTAATGTCCCTTTAGTCAACAATTATCCTATACCAAAATTTCCATCAAGATTTTAGCCTTAATTTTTATTTGGAGTATAAGTTAATAAAATATATATTAATAATTATTATTTTAACATTTTGGTGAAAATATTTCATAATGAGTGGCAAAATTTGCGTAGCTGCTAATAGTTCATAAAAGTGTTGAGAATCCATATCAGTCCCTCGGAATTGCAACTTTGAGATACTACATCCTACATCTCTTTCATATTTGATTAATTTAGATAAAAGACTTCTCCTTTAGTCAAACAGTCGTCCTGTATCAATTTCAATCAAGATTTTAGTTTCATTTTTTTTGAAGTATAAGTTAATAATTTATTAGTAATTATTATTTTTAACATTTTTATGAAAATATTTCATAATGAATGGCAAAATTTGTGTAGCTTCTAATATTTATTTCTTTTATATTCGTGTCTATTTCATAAGCTTTCTAGAGATTCAGTTTATGGCCCATCTATTGTAATTTCTTGAGCTATTTTAATAAAATTTTGGTTTGATATTACTCCCTTGTATACGGAGTTTTCCCACAGAAAAAACATATATTATCATGGATCTTTAGCAATTCAACATTAATTTTCCACCAACATCTAGTAGCTAGTAGTTCTAATTTGGTTAATCAGCTTATATAATTTAGCTAATGACGGTTTCATAAGAATAGGTGGATCCAAGATTTGTAATATATGCAATAAGTACTTGACACTCTTTTTCTTTTTTTTTTCATTGTTTCAACATTAGACCAATTAAATGAGGAAAAAATTATTCCTTGGAAGTATTTATTTAATTGGAGTCCAATCCAAATTTTATAATTAATTGATTTATTTTTTTCTCGCTATTACATAATCTTTTTGTAGTATAAAGTTATTTGTGTTTGAAATCATATTTTTAGGGTGGCTTAGTAGAATAATGTTAATTTATTGGGGCTCAAATTATATTTTTAGGGTGTCTAGGTATAATAAGACAAACTTATGGGAGCTTAAATCAAAATTTTAAGGTGTCTCAGTAAAACAACTTATTTGGGTTCAAATCATATTTTTAGGATGTCTAAGTAAAGTAAGATAAACTTATAGGGCATAAATCATATTTTTAAAGTGTCTAAGCAAAACAAGCTTAATTTATTGATGGACAAATTATACTTCTATGGTCTCTCAGTAGAACAACATTAACATATTTGTAGGAAATATTTATTTCATTGGAGTCCAATGTACAAATTTCATGCTTAATTCATTACCTTGAAATAACCCAAAAAGTGCTTAATTAAATCAATACAATAAATTGTTTCAATTAATTAATTAAGAAGGTAAGGAATTTTCTAATTTGCTAACTAATTCAATTTGAAAATTCTTATTGATATTGACTTCAAGTTAACTAATAACTTTCTTTATTTTTTAAGTTAAAAATTATTTCAATTTGAGCAATTATGGGTACTTTAAATAAGATAATTAGATTACCAAAGTTTATAAGAAAATTTAATTGATTATGAGGCCTGTGATTATATGACAACAAAGTAATTTCATTAGAGCAAATCAGGAATAACAATTTCAGTGACAACACCACTAATTACTACACGTAACTATAATGATAACTTCAAGTCGTCACTATAGAATGTATCCAAATATAGTGACGACACAGCAAACTTATCAGAGAAAAGGTATGGAAATAGTGACAACTTTCAAAAAGTCATCACTTTTCCTTTTCCCAATTGTTCCCACGCCTTACAAATGTTATGGTGGAATTTGTTTGTGACAACAATTCAAAATTTTGGTACAAGTCAATTAGGATTAATTTAGTCAATTTCAACTTTGGTTTTTATTTACATTTGTGAATATTTTATTAATTATTGTTCTTAACATAGTAATTAAAAGTTATAATAGATATTCAAACAACTGCTAAGTGATGACACAAGTTGTCACTAACAAGTATGTAATTTTAGTGACAATGATATGTTGTCAGAAAAAAAAACTATGACAAGAGTAAAAAAGTTGTCAATAAAAAGAAAGAGAAATATTGACAACTCATGTCATGTTGTCACTGATATTAAACCCACCCTTTTCAAGTCTAGTGCCGCGAAATATTTTCTGACAACAATTTGAAGTCGCCACTAAATACTTAACTATTATAAGTCAGTTGTGACAACCGCCAAAGTCATGGCTAAAGGGCCTTCTTCTGTGACAACTTTTTTTTTTGTCACTGGGAAAAGTTGTCACTAATGACTGATTTTCTTGTGTTGCCCTCCACTCCACTTTGCTGGTCTGCTACTGTTTTCTACTCTTTACCCTCCTACTTCTTCTACGGGCCATCCTACATTTGTTTTACGTAGATCTTATTATTCGGCATGGGATTTGGTTACTTTCATTGTCCAGGTGGCATTGACAAACACTCATTCAACATGTGAAACACCAATTACAATGTCTTTGTAATCTTCTACAGCAGCACGGTCAACTAACAGCAACTATTTGTAGTCAATTCCTAACTCTAGCGTACATGTACACCACATGACCTATATATGTTACATATTGCATCATCTTTTACTCAGTTTCCTTCATCTACCCAGTTCATTTACTTACAAAAATCTACTGTTCTACAAGATGTCATATACAATGGTACTGTGTTACTAAAACAACAAAGTGTACTCCCTCCCAACTAGACATATGAAACCTTGATCAAGTTATGCATTAACACACTCGACGACAATGTCTACCAATCATAACACCATGCAATCCTTACCTACTATGTGGCAACTATGCAACTTTGGTATATGAACACAACAAAAAAGTCCATTTCACATAATAGTTAGTATTCAATTACAACACCAATGTGCTTACTTGTATACTTACCACATACTAATCACTACCTATATTAGTTATGTCCAACAACCATGCCTACTACTTATCTATGTTCTTTTTCACTGTTACATACGTGAGATAGTGATCAGTTGCTCTTTTATTTCACACAACAACATTTTTCATGAATTGTAGCAGCATGCAATCCCCTATCATCTAAACAAACAATAATTTACAAAATGTGGTTTGGGACATAACAAAACTATCAAACAATCATAACCGCTTGTAATCACTTCACAATGCAATGTGATCAAAAGTATTTCATTAACTATATGTGAGAGATTCTTTAACATACACCTACTGGACACATAAAATCCCACTACATTTTGAAAATTATGCCAGTCTGGTTCAAGAACACAACAGAATTGTCCAGCATACATAACAGTTTATTATCCATTACAACAATAATGGGCAGAAATATCTACTTGCCATGTACGTATCACAGTTTAGATACACAAAATTTATGTCCCACAACCATGCCAAATTTATTCCTTCCAACCATACCTTAAACTCTTCACAGATTTCACTCCCTAACTGTGGTTTGGGACACAAAAGAACTGTCAAACAATCATAACCGCTTGCAATCACTTCACAATGCAATGTGATCAAAAGTATTTCATTAACTATATGTGAGAGATTCTTTAACATACACCTACTGGACACATAAAATCCCACTATATTGTGAAAATTATGCCATTCCGATTCAAGAACACAACAGAATTGTGCAGCATACATAACAATTTGTTATCAATTGCAATAACAATGATCAGACAGCTTAGATACACAAAACTTATGTCTGGCAACTATACTAGATTTCACTCCTTTCCAACCATGCCTTAAACTCTTCACAGCTTTCCTTCCATGAATCAACGTCTCTCTCACTCCATGATGATTAAACAACCTATCCATGTAGACTCAAGGGTTTTTATTTTTATTTCTTCACTTTTATTTCTTAACTGAAGACTTGATCTCCTGTTATTTCATATGCAATCTCAGCAATATGTCCCTATTCCCTAACACATTGTCAAGCACAGCCATTGACATGAACATGCAGATCGTGTCTCCACACACACAGCAAATAGCAATAGCACATGTTTATTTACCTTTGTCTTTTGTACCCGAAACAGCTTCTTTCTGTCTCTGCTCTTTTCGTAGCTACGCCCAAGCCCTAGCCCAACCAATCTGTAACTGATTCCTAACAGATTGTCAGGAAATAACAATGCATATATGCAGTCACTCCAGCCCACCCCAAATTTAAGTCGTCTGAGGGGTTTTTACAACTGTAATCACAACTAGGTCTCTCGCGGTCATGGTCTTTGGTTGCCTCTGCTCTTGCCTCCTTTCTTTGTTTGCCACCACAGTTTCTCCCAATCCGCGGCCTCATGCTACCACAGCATCTATCTTCACTTTAACGATTGAAACTTCATTCCTTATTAGCCTATTAGTTAATCCAGTGATTTTCATATGCACCTCGAGGAAGAGATGCGTTCTTTCCTTTGCTTTGGCCTTTCTTTGGGATTTGTGTTTTTTGACAAGACAATTATGTATTGTTTATTGTCTTTAATTTTCATTTTGGGTGGGAGGAACACAAGGCAACAGAACCGATGGTCCGTTTGAGGCCATTCGTCACCATTTACTGACTTTTCTTTTTTTCCCCTAACAGGACCAAAACGACATCGTTTTGGTCCATGAAGAAGTGGCTCTCTATGGGCCAATTGTTCGGCCCACATACACAATCGTTCAGGATGGTCATTCTGATGACCGTCCTGCGCTTAATTCAATTTTTATAATGGAGACACAGTGGTACATCTAGTAGTACAGAAAACAAATCAGAGGATGACAACATTGAGGAATGGCACCCTATGCTTGTTTTATGAAATTGAAAGAAAAATGAAAATAAGGGGTGAAAATAGGAAACAACTTATAAAACTGGTAAGAAACAAAACACATGGGCCTACTTTCCCTTCATCATTCTTGCCCAATCACGCATCTATTTATCTTGAAAGCCCCTAATAAGTTCAACTCTCTATCAATTCACTAAAACTAAACACTATGATACCTCTAAAATAAAAGGCTAGGGATAATATTTTGGAACAACCAAACAAGTTCAAAATCTTTCAGGTTCCCAAAATTACTACAAATCCTGATCATTCAAAACATGCAACTGTAATAAATAATCAACATTTCAATTTTGGATATTAAAATTTAAAAATTTTTGGCAAGAAATTACTAGTTGCATCATGGGATAACATACTCAACAATAAAATATTGAATAGATATATTTTAATAAATCATTTGCATAAATAAGAAGATTCACAAAAGAGTTCTACAGGTACATAGACAATTGATAAAACAATAACGCTATTAAGTGAATAGTCGGATTAGTACTTAAAACTTTAATATATTCTTAATACAAGAGTTAGGAAAAATCTGCATTAATGTGTGGAGATAAATTTACATTACTAACAATCAATGGTTGAAAATACTTTTTGCACCCAAATAAATGTTGTAATAATATGTATTCATTCTTAGAATTAATTGAAATTTGGAATTTTTCTATAAGTGAGTTTGTTATGTATGAGTGAATAAATCTATTATGTATATGAGTAGTTAATTGACTAAGAATTCTTGTACTTCAATTTTAGTGTTTGTATGTATAAGGAAGGAGGGTTAGGTGGAGTGGTACGGGGGGAGGGAGTGTGACAGCCCCACCTCTCCCAAGGGCGAACCCAAGGGTATCAGCGGACTGTCTGCCCAACTCTCGCCAGGACTCACTAGAAACCCTCAATCATATTACAGACTTCAAATAATCACACTTCAAGATCTCTAAAATAATAATACAAGCATTTATTCTTATAATCCTTAATTGAGGTCCAACAATATTGATAGGGATTTTCTTTACTCCACAAATTTTAAATAACCTTTATAACCCTATATTACCGCAAGTATACGGATCGTTTATTGAGTATAGGGAAATATAGGTGTCGATCCCACGAGGAACTATGATTTTGCAAACACTTAAAGTTTAATCACTTGCTTCATTATCTAGATAGACAATTATAGGAAGGTGAATAAAGTAAGGAAAGCTAGATAAAAGGGAGAAGGCGGTAAACCGACCTAAGGAAGAGGGATAAAGCAATTAAAACCAACCGTTAGGTGTTAAAGACATCCAATTGGTGGAAGACAAGAAATAAGAAAGCAAGTAAAGAAATTAGAGAATTAGGTTAGAGAGAGTTTTTAAGATCAAATTGGAGGAATTCTAGAGCTTTGGAATCCCTTGTTATGTTAAGATTAAAAGTTAGTCAAGTTTATTAGGTCCTTTCTCCAATGAGTCGCTAAGGTATAACTTCCTTTTGTATGCCACCACTTTCGTTAATGCTCATGTGTAGTGCAAGTTCTCGTTTAAGATGAACTAGTCACTCGGAATTGCTTTCGCCAATTCCTTAACTTCTTGGAATCTTTCTTGACCTATTTTCATAGAGAAAAGAGAGAAACAAGTTAAATAAACTCAATGAAGTTATAGTATAAAACCAAAACCAACCAACTATATTCACTACTTTCGTGAGAATATAAGTTAGTGTTTAAGATCTTAGATCTTATTGAAGACAAGTTTTTCATTACTCATCAACATCAAATCAATTATAGTTGGTAGCTAATCAACCATAAAGCATAAGCACAAGTCTTAAACTAACAAAATCATGGAGGACATAAATCACTTAACTACTTCATAATCACAACTAAAACAAGTTCATCCTAACTCTAGGATTAAAGAGGCTTAGCTAGACATCATATTAAGAACATTTAAGCATAGACAAACTTGCACAAAGCCATGAAATTAAAGCACAAGAGACAAGTAAGGGAAGAAGGAATCTTATTCAATTTCTTGAAGTTGAATCCATAAACTTCTTCACAAGTTGATCTCCCAAATGCAAGGTGCAAGATTCCTCACAACTTTCACTTTTACTCTCTTTAGAAACTACAAACTAAGAACTAGAACTAATCTAATGAACTAGAGCTATTCTCTAGTCTTTTGGAACTTTTATGGAATGGAATGGGATACAAAAGGCCCTATTTATAGAAGATTTCAACCATATGCATCCAAGATTATGTCATGTGAATACAAGACAAATTGGCCTTCAAAAGTCAAGGAAAATGGCTTCTTAAATTTCTTTGTCTTCATGCATTTGAATCCTTTGAATTTCAATCCCAAATGAATTGTAATGTTGAAGCAAATTGTGTTTTGAATTAGCAATGAGTTGTTTCTTCAACTTCACACAATTCTTCACGCATCCTTCATTGAAATTCTTCTGAAAATTGAATTGGAAGTGAGCTGAAAAACTGGATTGGCTGCAACTTGCAGCACTTCGAGGATCCGATGTAGATCCAGCGAGGCTCATGGATCACATCACGGATCCGATCCCCTGGCTCCTGTGAGAGGGATTCGCGAGCTACTTGAAATTTTCACTTGTTGATTCGCGTTTTGCCTCGCAACTCCACTTGAAACTTGCAAATTCCGAGCTTTTTGTCGTGAAATTGCGTTAATTGCTCCGACTTTTATCCCTTTGATTCCTCGTTGATTGAATTGCAATTTGCATTTTCCAATTTTTCTTCCAAGGTTCTTGGCAATTATCCACATTTTCATCTCATTTGATAATTGAACAAGCAATCCTACAAAAACATGAAAATTTCACCACATTAATCCACAAAAATGCATCAAATGCAAAATTACTAGAAACCCTAGTTCATTAGCTACAAAAATACCAAAAACACACAAAAACTACATAATTAAACCTATTAAAAACATGCAAAATATTGACTTATCAAATATATGATAGTTAACTTACAAAAGTAAATCCTCAATAATGTCTATTAAAAAAAATCCGATAACATCAATTTTAGGTACAATAAACCATTAACTTCACAATTTAATATTAAGCCTATACAAAATTATAAAAATCCTACCCAAGTAGCTAGATCCTCAATCTACGTTCCCCACTCCAAGACCTGTTAAGGAAAACAAACTGGGGTGAGCTAACGCTCAGTGAGGCCAAGGAAAGGCATGCAAACACATAATCAAGCAAGTAGGAAAGCCGGTAAATTCAGATATAAAAGCATGTAAATCAAACAATCACTTGTACTATTGCAACTTTCACCAGGAGACCGTATTCCCAAGGAATCACTACTCGAGGGCTCACATTAGACAAAAGTCTTGGAGCTGGGTTCGGAGAACCCTCTTCGAGCCTCTCTATCTACAGTGAATATGCGCAAGCACAGTGAGCAGTGTTCATGCAGGAAAATACACAGAAACAGGTAAGGATACAAGGCTCTCAGGAGCCAATTTTCACGGTTAAGCAGTTGAGTCCATTCCCTCCCATATGTTGACTCTCCGTCAACTTAGCAAAGGTAAAGTCCATAGAATCTCCACTTAGTACAACCTCCGTCCAACAGTTCACCCTCTCGGGCCCGAAACCAAACAGGTAAGAATAAAAGGTAAAGCTACAACGAGCAATACCGAGCAAGACCTCTTCAATAGGTCAAGCTCAAAGAACAATACCTAAGGTTCACCAAGCTTCCCGACCAAGCTCTTGCCGGCTCAGGTTCCAAGGATCCCTAATAGGTTTGGGCGTCCCCATTTATAACTTTTAAGTCGATGGATTATTCCAATCGACATTCAGTTCCAGTCAAGTCAAGTAACAGTCATGTACATGCAAGTCAAGTAAAAGAGGACGAGCACGATAAAGTACACTCTCGCCGCAACAGTTTACATTCAAATAAACATGTCAGGTAATTCAACAATTCATGCACTTGACACTCACCGAAGTCAAAAGTCTAAGGCAAAAGCACGCAAGATCAATTGAGTTTTCTGGGATCTTCTCGATCACCTGAGACAAATACAAGTATTTTAATTCAAATCCCTAGAGTAATATTTGATAGATGTCTTTAAAAATGTCTCAATGAGACTCAAGTCAAGTTCAATAAACTTCCATGTTGAGCTGAAATATTTGAAAAATCGTAACTCGGGTTTTACAAGTCAGAATTTTGCATACTTGGTACCGTTGAAAACCTCTTGAAAAGTTCTACAACTTTGTAGAAGATACCCAATTAAAATTCTGGACGGAATTAGCCCAGATTTTCGAGAAACAGGAGGCTACAGTATCAAAATAGGGCATATCAGATTGGTCGACCAGCCCACTTTGAAAGTTCACCAAAAATTACAGAAAATTAATTGGCCTCTAAAATTCATATGGTTTAAATTAGTATGTAATAAGTTTCAAACGCCACCGACGCAACTCAATTCCGACGCTCGAGCAAGAAATTAAAGCAGTTCAAACAGAGGGGGTTCAAAAATCTGAAATTTCTGTTTTCCAGTTTTGCAGGGCATATTTCTAGGCTATATTTGAGTGACGAATTCTACTTCAAAAATCACCAAATTTGGTACACTAATACTTCCATATATCAGTTAGATTCATACCAAAATTCAACTTAAAATTTGATTGGGAAGGCAGTTTTCTACGTGTCCAAACTGGACTGGTTCGCATTTGTTCAAACCTGCAAATTGCACCTACATCTTCTTATCACCATCATTAACACGTCTAATCACTTCCAATTAGCCTCAAATTCGAACCTAAGCTGGTATTAGTCTTTCTTAACCTAATGATGATAAAAAATGATCACAACTTTCATCAAAAACTATCACAAAACAACTCCATGAAATCGGGCAACATGCTGCCCCAATTTTCCAGAATTCTTGCCTCAACTTATCACTCATTTGTGCTAGGATTTTCAAAGGGCTTTTGCGGGGAAAATTTAACCACTTAACCTTCAACATATAAACCTCATATTAATCCTTCACGTTGACCAAAATCTCAGCCACAAAATTAAGGAAAAATCAGAAAATTTCAAGCCCTAATTCTCTCTCTCTCTCGCCGAATTTCCTTGAGGTTTTCTTCCAACTTTTTAGCGACCAAAATTAAATATAATGCACTTATATAACACCATTTAACCATCTAGCAAACAAATGCACATATTTAGTGGGAATTCCAAGAGCCCACAACTTCTCCATAATCATCGAATTCAACATAATAAAGCTCAACATCACAAACATCATAATCATCATCCATCAAGGTTCTAAGAACCTATCAACCACCCAAATCCTAACTTTTCATGCTTGAAATTGGAAGAAAAATGGACAAGGGTGAAGGTAGTAGAATGTTACCTCTCCTTAGGTTAGCAAGACACCAAGAAAAATGCAAGCTTGAGCCCACAAAATCCTCTTCCTCAATCTCCTTGTCCAAGCCCCAAGATTAAGGTCAACTTAGTGCTAGATTAATTGAGATTTTAGTGAAGAAAATGGAAGAAATTTTTGATGAAAAAACTAGAGAAAGAGGAGGAGAGGAAGTCGGGTGAGAGAGGGAGAGAAATGAGGAAATTTTGAGCAATTTTCTTGAAGAGTTTAGAAGAAAAAGAAAGACAAGACACAAGTCTTGTCTTACCCCAAAAGTCCAACTTTGAATAGTAAACTTAATTAACTTTTGGAGGGAAAATTAATTGGCTCTTTTGGCTTGAGATTAAGGAGTAAATCTCGATTAGGAGAGGGGAAAGAAATGGAATAAAATGGAAGTGAAATAGGGTGAATTATGTGGAGAAAGCAATGGCTAATTAAAATTCTAATCCAAGGAGGTTAATTCAACTTAAACTATAATTTCAAACCCCTAATTATAATCTCTTTTTAATTCACCTCTAATCACTGAATAACATTTCTAACTTACGGGTGATCATCCTTCCATTCCAGTACAACTTAACTCGTTGCCCGAATTTCTATTTCGAAAAACGTGTTTTTCTCATTTTCTGTATAATTGATACAAAAGGGGCAAATTTTAAAATAAGATGAATGGAATGTTGAAAATCTACCTGAAAAATAAATATAGAGCTAAATTAAGTTTTTCTCAAAATGAAATAAATTAAACAAATAAATAAATAAATAAATTGAATTTTCATTTAAATTTTCCAAAAACTCGTTTAAATGTAATTTTAAAATAATTGAATGAATTAATAACAATAATAACATTATTTAAAATAATAGTTATTAACATTATTTAAAATAATAGTTATTAACATTATTTAAAATAAATTTTTGAGGCCCTCACAGGGAGTGTATGTAAGAAGTTCTGGATTTGAAAAAGAAAAGAAAAAGATCATGGCTTAACTCATTCAAAAGATATAGAAAAAGTCATAATTACTACGAGTGTATAAAAAGTTGAAAAATATTAAATGAATAAAATTCATAAAAGCAAGTGAGTGAAAAAGGAATGAATTTGATTGTTATCAATAAAAGGAAAAGGAAAAAAAAAACACTAAGACATACAAATTCTAATTATGTCCATGTATTTGTGCTTACATATATCGTGTTGTCAATAATACTTAGTCCTAAAGTTGACTATAAAATGTCTGCTTTGACAATACATATGTGGTGTTGTCAATAATGTTTAGTCTTAAAATTCACTATCCCTCTAGAAACTTGTAACTTCAACCTAATGTTGCCAAAACTAATTAGTCATAAATAGCATGCTACTTTAAGACTTTATAATTTTTAACATGTTGCAATAATTAGGATGTAGTGAACAATGCTTAGTCCTTTAATTATCACCTTAGACCTTTACAATTACTAACAAAAGTTTGAATTGATACTTAGTTGTGAAATTGAGTGCCACCTCAAGACCTTTTTAATTACTAGCTAATGTTGCCAATTCTAATTAGACATAAAATTATATATTATTTTAGAACTTTATAATTGCTAACAAAAGTTGTAATTAATAATCAGTCTCAATTTTTTGAAGACTATCTTATGACTTTCTCATTTTACACTAATATTGTCAATTATGCATAGTCCGTGAATAGAATGTTATCTCGGGACCTTATAATGACTAGTAAAAGTTGCAATTAGTGATCAGTAACCGAATAAAATTTTATGATGACTAACAAAAACTATATTTAGTAATTAGTCATGCAATTAGATTCCATTTTACAAATTTGTAATTTCAATTAGCATTGTCAATGCTAATTAAATGTCAGCTTGTGACCTTAAAATTAATATATTCACTTTGTTTATTTTTTAATCACTTTCAAAAATTATTAGCTATGCAATTTCCAATTTAGTTTTCTCTATTTGATTCACTGTCGATCTCATCTTGAAGCCTGATCGGTGCTCAGTTTGCCTCACAACTTCCGGATCTTATTCTTCCCAGTTGTATCATAATTCCAGATTCCAAAAATTCCAAGACCTTAATTGTGATAGCCCTGTACAAATTAATATTTTTTTTATTAAAGTGTAATAGTACTTTTTTCATACTCAACCGGTCATCAACTTTTTATTCTCTCACCAAACTTTAGAAAATCACTAATCTGACGACTTCTGTAGTTTGTTAACTAAATAAGAGGATGGGATTGATTTGTCTGTACTAATAGACATACCAACATGTCTGTACTATAGCATCCCAAAATCTGTGCAGGAAAGAAATATGCTGAGACCCATAGATATATCTAACTTCTTGATTAATAAGATAGAGTAGGGCGGACAAAAATACCTTCTAGCCCAAAAATCCGTGGAATCCGACCCGATCTGCTCTGAAAAATAGGGTACTCGATTTGCATTATTTCTTCGGGTCAAAAGAGGGTCGGATACCTACTTATATACAGGACGGATTAGGGTCACAGTATTAAAAACCTATGGGTACCCAATCCGCCCATATATTTTTATATTTTTATATATTTATATAAAATATTATTTTTAGAGTTAACTAAGTGATTTTATTGAACAAATTGTAAATTAAGTATGAGCATTTATTATTGTTTACAAGATTCATTTGTAGAGATCATGATGCTATTTCTTTTAGAAAAAAGTTTTATTAATATAGAAGATGTCTATAAGAAGGGGGACATTGGTTATAACAATTTTCATTTGCTTTTTGAATTCATTTACTTTTCTTTTTATTGTGTTCTTTTTGCATATTTATTTTTCGGTATGTGACTTTTTCTTTTATGTAAAATTTATATTGAATGTCAGATGAATATGTAAAATATAAAAATAAACAAGTATAATTTATTTTTTAAAAAATTTAATGATGAGAGGGGCGGGGCAGGCACCCGCTAACCCGATCAACTTTTAGCAGTGCCGATAATTAGATGTCCATTAATATGGTAAGCGGGTAAGGATCAAAAAATAACTGACCCACAAGATGCGGGTAGGGTCAGCCAAATGACTCATGGGGCGAGTACTTGACCCGTGCTCACCTCTACTGTAGAGTCTCTATATTTTGGAAAAAAGAGCTGCTGGATGTCTAGTAGTAGCATTTGATAGGCGGGCTAGTATTGCTTTCAACTATCAGATACCTATGTAAGATAATGGATTCTACGCTATCCATTATGCTGCAGAGTCTCTGTCTTTTGAAATAGAGCCAAAAAGTTGTGAGGCTGAAAATAATATCAACATTTCTTCTTTGCCTTTCCCAAAAGTGATGCACAACGGCAATATTTCACATAAAATGTATTACATCTATTTAGTAGGGGCTTTTGTATATGCATGTGAAACTGTTCATAAAATTTCTATTTAGTGACCAATATAATCCGAAATCACATAATAACACTAATTTTCTTTCAAAAAAGTATAAGACACCTTTCCTAAAGTGTTCTAAGACCAAAAAAAAAATTAAAATTTCTTGTTTAATTAAAAACGTCACCCTCATTTTATTGAAAAGAATTATGTTTACTTTATCCTACTAAGCAACAAAATTACTCTAAGTTTTACTTTTGTTAGAAAACTTGATAAAATTCATTTTACTAGTGTAGAAGGCCACTGTTTTGAATTCGTAACATTTCATTTCCATTAATATATAAAACTAATTATGTTTACATTTAGGGAAAATCGCCAATTTCATATCTAAACTTTTATTTTCTGTCGATTTCATACATGATTTTTAATTTTGGCCAATTTAATCTCTAAACTTATATTTCGATTCCAATTGAGGATCTCCATTGCGGTGCCACCGCAGAAATTCAATCAAGCTCCTAATTGAGCACCTAAATAGGGGTATTATTGGTACTTCAGTCCTAGGTCTATAACAAAAGAAGCAAGTCATAAAAAAATTTTGGAAATTTTACCACGGCATGAAATTTTACACCTGAGAAGAAAACTCAATTTAAAACTAGGGTTTTAATCGATGCTGTGCTGGACAAAATTGAAGCAAATTCATGATGAATGAGGAATCAAAGGGCATAGCGACTCTAAGGATGGAGCAAATGGGTGATGAAATGCACAAAGAAGACAATTTTGAGAAAGGGAAGTCAAACAAAATGAGTAAGTTTAAGCAATTAAATCTGGGTTTTTTTTATTATTTTTGTTATGTTAATAGTTTAATCACATTGAGTGGAGGTCAGTCCTACTTCATACTAGATATATTATGTAACAGCAGTAAGATTGAGTCAAATGGTTATCTTTTCTATTTTCTTTTTCGGAACAAGGGTTCATGTGGCTTCAAAAAGGTTATCTTTTCTACATGTTTCATGTGGTTTCTTTTTTGTATTATGTAGCAGCAGCATGATTGAGACAAATGGTTATCTTTTCTATATGTATTATGTGGTTTCAAAAAGGTTATCTTTTCTATTTTCTTCTTTAGAACAGTGGTTCATGTGGTCCCTAACTAGACAATTATTTTGTGTAATGTTTCTTTCATGCCCCTAGAAAGCTAGACAAAGATGTCCAAAACCATGTGCTTGTATAAAATCCCTAAACTTATGGTTGCTAATTTATTTAATAAAATAGGTGATGATTTGTGTTGCTTTAATCTATATATTTAGTATGGCAGGACATATGTTGTACAACCAGAACAAACATATTTGAGGGGTAGCATGGAGATTTTTGAAGGGGTTTTGGCAAGGAAATTGAACATAGCTGTCATGAAGGGCCATGGTAGTTTTCTTGGGTGTCAAGAAGATGCTGAGTACATGTATAAAATCCCTACTACAGATGGCAGGATAAGACTCAGACATATATAAATTGAAGAGGATATCATAGACATGGCTGCTATAGGTATACAAGATAGGAAAGTTGAACTTTATGTTGTCCATGATTTGCATATCAGATTCATGGATCCAAATGTAAAATGTTCAAATATTGAAGAAAAAGCCATAGATGCTGATGTAAATTGCTCAAATGTTGAAAGTGAAGCTAAACATGAAAATGAAGATTTGTTGTATGTGGACATAACATTTGATGACTTCTTAGGAAATGCAGAGCTTCTAGTTCATGTAACAAAAGTAGCAGATGGAGGGAAAATGAAAAAGATTAAATGTAGAGGTTGTGAAAGTGGAGAAGATGATTCTACACAAGCTGAAATTGAAGCAGAATCAGAAGAAGATGATTTTGCACAAGCTTGAAATTGAAGCAAAATTAGACTTAACAGATGGTGGTGAAAGCTTTCATGATAGTGACTATGATTTTAGAAGAGATGAAGATGAAATAATATACAAGAACTATATTGACAAGGGAATTGATGAGCAAGTTAGCATAGATGGGGCTAATTTTCTAGGGAATGATGCCATGCCAAATGCTGAAGAGAAGAAGGGTACTGTACAGGTACGTAGGCCTAAAAATTCATAAGGGAAAGCCATCGTTGCTACTGATTTTAATATTTATGAAGGCGATCAAATTCCTATCCATGAGGAGTTAGATTCCATGAACACAGAAGAGTTAAATAGCGACTATGATTCATCGAATGAAGACACTGCAAGAAAGAAGCCATATTTTATAAGACTCAAGCAAGAAATTGACATGCAAGATCCAAAATTTTTTTTTGGTCTACTATTTGTCACAAAGAAGATTTTTAAAAGGGCAGTTGAATATTATTTTGTGAAGTGGGGCAAGGAATGCATTTGGAAAATGAATGATAAATAAAAAATAAAGGCAAAATGCAAGAAAGAGAAATGAAAATGTTCAGCCTATGCTTCCAAACAACTAGATTCTGTAGCATTTGTGATTAGAACAATGGACCTGAGCATTCTTGTAGGAGAACTTTCTATCACAAACATGCAAATTTTGAAATCCTGTCAAGACATTACATGGAATTCTTGAGATTAAATAAGAAAGTGACAGTTGGTAAATTTAAGGATAAAGTATACCAGGAGCTGAATGTACATATTACTAAATATCATGCATACAAGACATTTGTGAAACCAAAAATTTGGTACAAGGAAAATACAAGCAACAATATGCAAGGATGTGGGGCTATTGTGAGGATTTATTGGCTTCAAATCAAGGTTCAACAGTGCATTTTTAGACAGAGGTTGATGACATTAGTGGGAAGGAGAGATTCCAAAGACTGTGCATTTGCTTTGTAGCCTTGAAAAAAGGTTTTAAAGAGGGGTGTCAACCTGCACTTGGTGTTGACGGCTGCCATCTAAGAGGACCACATCCGAGAGTACTATTGACCACTGTTGGGATAGATGCTAATGATTGCATTTATCTTGTTGCATAAGCAGTAGTGGAGATAGAGAACAAGAGATCTTGGACATGGTTCATTGAGTTTTTGAAATTTGACCTCAATATATATGACCAAAGCAATGGGCTGTTATTAGTGATCGACAAAAGGTATTTTATACAAGTTAAATAAACATATTCTAGTTATTTCCTTTTTGATTACTAATTTCTAACTATTTTCTATCCCTTCGCTCATCAGTCAAGTTAAAATAGTAAATATAGACCTTTATTGGTGATATATCTAATTTCTACCCTTATGTATGTCTGATATGGTAGTGTCTAGGTTCTGCCATCCAAGAAATTTTGCTAGGTGTAGAGCACAACACTGCGTTAGATATCTTCACAACAATTTCAAAAAGTTACATCCAACTGAAACTTTGAAGGGCATGTTGTGGGCTTGTGCAAGGTCCTTCTATATAAATAAGTTTGAAGCAAAAATGGATGTCATAAGACAGTATGATGAAAATGTGTACAAATGACTGGTGGAAAATATATCACCATTCCATTGGTCCAGGTCACATTTTAGGACCACTCCAAAATGTGACATTCTTCTTAACAACCTATGTGAGAGCTTTAATTCTGTAATGTTAGAGGCACGAGAAAAGCCCATTCCTGGTATGCTTGAAAACTTTAGGATATACCAAATGGAAAGATTGAGGGCAAAGAGGGAATGGATGAGAAAAAGGAGTGATAGAATATGTCCCAAAATTCAGAAAAAAACTTGAAAAGGCCAAGGATGATGCCTAGTCAAACATTGTAAGATGGGGGCACCTTTGTTGTTGACTTAAGGACAAAGATATGTACATGTAGGAAGTGGGAGCTCACTGGTTTACCATGCGCACATCTTATCTACTGCATTGGATTAATTAAATATGAGCCGAGGACCATGTTCGTTCTTGTTATTCTAGAGATGCATACTTGAAGGCTTATGAACCAGCCATTGGGCCAATTAATGGGCATAACAACTGGAAAAAATCAAACAAGGTCCCTATGTATGCACCAAAGAAGTTAAAACTTCTAGGCAGGCCCAAAAAAGCTAGGAGGAGAGGACCAGATGAACCAAGAAAAGATTCTTCAAGGATTACAAGGCTTTCTAGGAAGGGTCTCACACATATGACCTGCTCCAAATGTCACCAAAAGGACAAAATAAGAAAATGTGACTTGAACACTGAAAGTGATGAGGTAGCTGCTGACAACCGTACAACAAGACCACCAAAGAACACTAACAGGTATGGAAAATGCAAGGTTCTTGGTTACAATGCCAAAACCTAGCCATTGGCTGCCTCAGAAAAAACTAAGAGTGTGACGGTCCCACTTTCCCCAAAGGCGAACCAGAGGGGTCAGCGGACTGCCTGCCCGACTCTTGCCAGGAGTCATTCAATCACTTAACAAGTCACACGAGTAAATACCACAAAATAACTGGTAATTCATGCTTAGGAAAATTCAAACTTACACATATTCACTTTACAAACCCAAAACTAAGTTCAAATCCTAGAACTATACAACAATTTACAACAAAAGTACCTAGTATCAAAAGTCCGGTGGTAGAGGTTTGTCCACTAAACTCGATTACCGTCAAGCTTCAACCTGGGAGGGGAAACAATTAAAGAGGTAAGCCTAATGCTTAGTGAGTGTCCCGGTAAACAGTAGATAAACATGTAGTATTTTCCAGAGTGGGCATGTAACATTTAACATGTAATATTCCCAGAAGGGCAGGTAAACAGTCAGTCATGTAGTCCCGTTGTAACGGGGTCATGTATCAGTATCATGTATTCCACTGGTTGTGGCCAAGTAAACAGTAACAGTTTCAGGAAAAGGATACAGTCCGGTACAATTGTCGATATAGCTTTTAGTCTTCCGATCACCGGCCACCTTTCTCCGACTTTTGGGCCCAAACACCAACAGGCAAGAGCGGTAATACTCATGAGTAAACCTTAACAGTACCCAAGGTTCGTTAACTTGCCCGACCTAACCCGATGCCGGCTCTGGGTCAAGCCACGTCACCAATGGGGTTGGGATCCCGGAACAGGTAGTTGCCAATTGTGGTAAAGTACACAATGGTGCAAGCAGGGACGCACAAGTACTTTTCAAGTTTAGGGTGAGTGCGATAAAGTACACACCTTCCCTTTTTCCACATAATTAATAATTTACATGTATACAGGTAAACAAGTAGCACGTTGGAAATAATCAACATATAAATAGTGAAACAAGTCGGGTCCCTCACCTGTAGCATTCTAAGTCTGGGCCGAAGCTCCGAGTGGTCCTTCTAGCGCTTGACGAGGTCCTATAGGTAATCAGGTATTACTTACTATTTTAGGTAACTTTTTCTATTTTACAAGTTAACCAATTAACAGTATAAATTAGGTTCGGGTTATACGTCGGGACTTGACTCGGGGTTCGGGTCGGTGTCGGGACAGTATAAGGTTGTGGGTAACGGTGTTGTTTGGTTTCGGCCCTAGTTGGTACATGTCGGGCACAATTAGAGTAGTGATAGGCATTAGTTGGCTAGTTTAAGTGTAATCGGCAAGTTCGGGCACGAATCGGTAGGTTCTGGGTGCGATCGGCAACGGTTGGGCCTTATCGGGGCACGTCGGCACCGTGGCACTAATTGGTATAGGTTGGGGCCGGTCGGGTGTAAGTCGGTACAGTCGGCTCCCGGCGGTGCACATCGGCACTGATTGATGTTGTCTGGCACGGGTCGGCACCGGTGGGTAGCCGTTGGTGCGTATTGGCACCAATCGACACCGTCTGGCATAGGTCGGTATGGGTTGGTGCCTGCGGGACAAGTCATAGGCATCGGTACTCATCGTCTTGGTTTCGTGCGATGCGGCGGGGGGTCGGCAATGGTCGGCCCAAGTCGGCACCCGCCGAACGGGCGCCGAGTGTCGGTGTCGCGCCGGTATGTGTTCTGGCGGACGGGGACCGGTTGGTTGTCGCTGGCCGTGGATAGGTTGGTGTCGTCACGCCTTGCGCTTGGGCCATGAATCGTGTGAAAACAAAAATAGTCGGCACCTTGTGACCGGGCACGGCCGAGGTCCAAGGTGCCTATGACTTTGGCCGTTCTAGGTTGCTACGGGTTTGTTGGATGGTTAACGGGCAAGGTCAATGGTCTGCGGCCGTAGGTTGTCTCGGGTGCATAGGTGGTTCACGGTAGTTGGTGACTAGGGCTAACAGACGTAGATTGATGGTTGGGCACGAGTAGTCGGTGGACGGGTGTACTTGGTCGGGGGGGTTTCGGATAGCTAGAAGTGATTAGGTGCCGGGGTATAGTCACTGCCGTGGGTTAGACAACGGCCGTGGCTAAGGTGTATGTTTGAGGTTAACAGTTGGTTAGTAATAGCGTCGGGTGAGTCACGGGGCTGTCTAGTAGGTGGTCAGGGCACGGTCACGATTAGGCCTAACGATTGTCCGTCGGTGCCGGGCCTTACCGGCACCAGTCATGTGACCATTCCACAGGTTGGGTGTGGAAACGGCCAGTTTCGTCATCTTTCTTAGGCCAAGGGTCAGGGTCGTTGGCACGTCGGGTTCATTTGGTAGGTTCCCGTTCGAGTCACATCTAAGGATGGCTAATAGAAAACCTCCTTGGTTATGGAGTATGTCTACAGACTTGGGTAGTCGGGGCCGACGGGGTTAGCATTAGGGTCTATATCTATTAACGGGTCAAGGCACGTTGGGTAGGGCCTAGGCAATCTCTAACGGACGCACACGGGTCTGGCACATTCGTTAACCAGTTAAAGCACAAGGGTCGGCTAGGGCTAGGGAATGTCAGCTAGGCCAGGGTGCTACGGTTAGGCAATCGTCAAGGGTTCAGCAAGTTAAGGTTAAGCAATCCGCTAACGAGTCGGCACGATGGCTCGATGGTCCGCTAACGAATTGCACAAGGGCTAGGCAGTCGGCCTAGCGGATTGCATGACGTTTTGTCGTTCCCGCTCACAGTCACGTGTCGGCCCGGCACTTCCGCTAATGGATGTATGCAGGTTGGGCATATCCGTTGACGGATCGTACCCCATGGCAGTCAGTCCGTTAACGGTCGCGTGCACCGGCAGCAACGGGGCGTGCCGGTGGTGCCAACCCGCTAACGGATCGCACAACAGCCCGCCCATCCATCGCACTTTCTTTAACAAGTCATATCTCATAAACTACTTATGAGATTTTGGTCTGTTTTATACCGTTGGAAACGGAATTTAGAGCTCTACAATTTATCAGAAGGGACCGGGTTCAGATTCAGGCCACAACAGGTTCAAATTCAAGCTTAAACACGCGCAATGGACAATCTCAGGTTTAACAGTTTCAGAGAAAATAGTGAACTTCAAGTCATTGCTGGGAATAGTAGGGATAGAATCTGGGGTGGACTATATACTGTTGAAAAGCCCTTTCTGTCTAGTTTCCAATGCCATTGACGGCACCTGAATCGGACATTCCTACTATGAGATATGGCCAAAATACCAACGCTGGTTTTAGTGGACTGGGTTTACCCGAAAGTCATATTCTTGACACAAACATGAGTTGCACTCGGTTCTTAGGCTCTTAGTTTTACTCGAAGTTCACAGCCAACAAACCCAACATATATCTCAGTATATATAGCATGTCATTAACCATAATTGCTGCAAGAATCCAACAAGATAAAGCATTCAAATCATGCTACACAATCTGGAATTTCACAAGCATGTTCCTTTTCACATAAGATGAACTTTCAGCATATAACTATGGGCTCCTTTGGCATGTTAAACGAAATTTGAACCATAATTCGAGTGAAATTTTTAGCTACAAAGTTACCTTAAACAAGAGCTAAAATCGTTGAGGAAAATTGGAGCAAGAGATATGTGAAACCAAGTAGGAATCGGCCAAGCTTCAAGCCATCTCCAAGGTTGTTTGCTCTTGACTTTTGTGGCTGATTTAAGCTGGAGTTTTGGGGTGTTTTGTGTATTGTTTTCCCAGCAATTTTCGTTCAAGAAGCAAGGGAGTCCAATGGTGTTATCAGCTGAAAGGAAGGATATATATATATATATACCACAACCAAGCAAGCATGACAAGGATGATTCTTGCCAACTCATATGCTAGGAAGATGACAAGTGTCCAAGCTTTTGCTTTGTCATGCTTCATACAATTTTTGATGACTTTATTTGTTGTTTTTGGTGGATGAAATTCGTCCAAGCAAGAGGCAAGTTGGAGGAATAATTTTAATTGGCCTTTGCTATTTTTTTTGAAGGGCTCGGTTGCAAAGGCAATTTATTTTCGGGTCCCCGAAGTTCAAGCGTGTTCCAGCTTTGTCCCACACATATTTTTCAACACTTTTTAAAAGGTGTTTAGCAATCTCTTTAGCACCATAAATAGGTGCAAAAGGCGTCTAAAAATTTGTGACAAGAATCCACATTTTCAAGTAGGAATCGGTTACGATCAAACAAGGCAAAAATGGTCATTTTATTCACATAACACGTATATATACATTGACCAGGGTGTGGCTACACAGGTGCTCACAAAAAGTGCTGAAAATGTGACTAATATTGCTACATGAGGAAAACAAAGTGCTCAAAATGCAACTGGTATAGCTGATATATTATTACTTATATATTACATATCATATATTACCTCATCTACTCTTAATCTTGTTTCTTTTTGCAGCTCCTACTATGAATATGGAGAACAGCAATTCACAACAGGATGAGATAGTACAAAATCCTGTCACATGTATGTTGATTTAGGATATTTTAGTTTTTAGTGTAATGTAGTTGATTTGTCCTTTACAACTTCATTACTATGTTTATTGTTGTGTGTTTGAGTTTTACTGATAGCTTATGTAATTGCTCCTAATTGAAATATGGAAGTTGCTCAAGTGCCTGAAGAAATTGATGTGCAACTCACCGCTCCAATACAAAGTTCTCAGAAAAAACGTAGAAAAAGGATGGCTACTATGAAAAGAAGAAAACAATCAGTAAGTTTGTTTCTACCATAAAACTTTATATTTTAGTTTAACCTTGCAAATTCTCACTAGATATGCATTTGCAGTGTTACAGGCTATTGGATGAGACGGATGATGCTATGGAAGATGAAGTTTAGACTAGCTAAAATATTTCTACTATCTTCTATGATACAAAGACATGTTTGGCCTGGACTATGATATTTTAGTGGCTGGAAATTTCTCTTGCTCCTCTTTTTTTTTTTTTAAGGTTTTGTGTTAGGTGCTGGCTGGATTAATGACTAGGACTAGTTTCCCTTTGTGGATGCTACGTCATGGATCACAGGTCCACTAATTGGTTGTCTTCTAATCGTTCTGTACATTTTGAACTGATTCTAATATTTTGTGGTGAATGAAGTTATTTTAGTTGATGACTACATATGAGATGATACCAATGGAAATTGTTCACAAATCAAGCAATGCTCTTAGGCTACTTAGTTTCATATTCAACACTCCTAACAAGTTTCTTTGGCATGAGCTATTTCCACCAACAATGACCAAGCACCAGAAATATGCAACAGACAAACTTGCTTAATTAGGCTACTTAGTTTCACAATTGTCACTGAATTTGTACACACGTATGGCTGGAGCTCAAAACTGCTAAAAGCCCAAGACATATAACTAAATAGATGAAGTACAAAGATTCATAAAATGTCCAAACCTAGTTCAACATTTTCAATCCCTGCAAGCCTTGCGTCTGCCTTGGATTAACTCCAAGTACAACAACAACTAAAATGCAGCAAATGACACAAGCCAATAGCAACAATTTCACTTTTTTCTTCAATTTTGTTATTTCAATCTTTAGAGTTGCATTTTCCTTCTTGGCATTTCTAAGGTCTATCAATAGTGAAGCCATCACACTCTTCATTTTCTGGGGTATAGGTGGATCATACCACAAGAAAAATTTACAGGCACCAGGTTTCTACAATAAGTAACACTTCATAGTCAACAGTCAAAAATCCAAAAATATTGAAATAATAGTAATCATCTAGCACATACTAAACATAGAAAATTACCCCATAATTTTTGCAGCCATGAAACCTTTTTGATTGGTTTGACTCCATCCATGCGGTCACAACTTGACATTGTTCAAGGCAATGGCATTGCATGATTTTGTCTCCATTGTAATTTTCCTCATTTCCTTCATAAATTAGGCTTCCTGAATCCAAGTCATTTGAGGCGATGCTATTTGAAGCTCAAACGCTAGCTAATGTAGAGGATGCTTTCTCCCAATTCCTTCTCGGATGCATTTAATTGCACTTGTTTTGTAAGTAGGTTTGGGATATTTAGTGGAAATCCCTTTTCAAATGAAGCCTATGGTTGGAATTGGGTTCTTTCATTGACTTGCTTCTTTTATTATAGACCCAGACTGAAGTACCCATAATACCCCTATTTAAGTGCTCAATTAGGAGCTTAATTGAATTTTCACAGTGGCACCACCATGGAGATCCTCAATTGAAACTGAAATATAAGTTTAGGAATTAAATTGGCCAAAAATAAAAATTTGGAATGAAATTGACTGAAAATAAAAGTTTAGGTATGAAATTGGCAATTTTCGCTTACATTTACTTCTAAAAAACATAATGGAGACTTATCAAGAGTTTCTCAGAATTGTAGGGTCATAGTAGAGGCAAAACTGAAAAATTCTCAAATTTACTTGTCTAATAGTAGAATTATTAGGAGGCATGCCCCCATGGTAGATCCACCTCTATTTTGAAACAACCATGCTCTTTCTTGACCGAAGAGCTTTGTTTGGTGTTGCACGCAAATGGATTCCTCGTCTTTCTTATATGTGACACTAGAAGCCTTCGGACTTTGGTGTTTATATTTTCAGGTTGGTTATGTGCCTCAGTCATGCTGTTTTCATTAATCTCACTAGTTTTGTTCTTGTTTTTGCTAGTTCATAGTTGTTCAAATTTGGTGCAAAAAAAAAAGATGTTATGGACCAACAAACACTCACTTGTGGGTTTGATTTTGCAACTCTGTCAAGAGAGAATGGTATGGATGATTTGAAATGTTTTTAGCTTTCTCCTGCTCTAATTCCAGTTAATCGTACTATCTTTTTTTTTTTTTTTTGGGTAAGTAGAGAAGCATTGAAATTAAATAATATTTACAAAGTAAACATTAAGTTGTAGTAATTCCAGGAGAAGCAAGTCCCCTTAAATCATCCAAACGAAAGGGAAGAACAAAAATTGGACAAGAGTTAAAAGTCTAAAAGTGGTGAAGGCAGTTTGCATCCTATTTGGCTAGAGTGTCCACTCATCTATTTGCTTCTCTATAGTTGTGGTAGAAATGTACCTGATGGAATGTAATCAATAGCTCCTTGCAATCATTGAGAATGGGGGAAAGCTCCTGAGCAACTGGAGTTTTATTTTCAAGTAAAGAGACAATAAGCATAGGATCTACAGCAATTTCTAGAGAAGAGATGTTCAGCTCCTTGGCCGAATTAATTCCATCCCTGAATGCCCAACATTCAGCTAAAGGCACTGAGTGTGCTCTAATATTTCTAGCAAAGCATGCCAGCCAACACCCATTGTGGTTATGAATAATGCCTCCAGCTTCTACTCTATTTGCTGGTCCTGACACTAAACCATTAGTGTTTAGTTTGGCCCAATGTTGTGCAAGAGGAATCCATCTTATGAAGATTTTCTATTTCTCCATATGTTAAGGGTTGATAGCTTCCTAGAGGCAGAATTTATGAGATAAATAAAGGCAACATTTGACTAGATCTTCTTTCTAGGATTTCTAAAGAGTTTTTCATTTCAAAAATGCTAGAGGGTCGAGCAGCCAAAATTGAAAATGGTGCCTCAAGAGATGTGGTTAAAAAGGGATTTGAGGTCTAATGTACATGCCCTTTTAAGCCATTTATGAAATTTTGAATTGCCTGAGAGAAGGGGCTAGGTAGGGAAATTCTATCCGGAAGGTGAAAGCAACTTGACAATTCCTGAGGACATGGTTGGAGTCCTTAGAATCAACATCACAAAATGGACAAGTGTTATCAATGATGATTTTGCATTTGGTGAGCTAAGATCTGATGGGTAATTTCTCTTGGCAAACAAGCCAGAGAAAATGTTTTATTTTGGAGGGTGCTATGACTTTCCAAACCCAAAGGCTAATACTATTTGTGTTAGGATTACTGGGGGGTTTGCAGAGGTTTTAGTAGAAGTTGTAGGCAATTTTAGTGTTGAATAATCTATTACTAGAGGATGCCCAACAAAATGGTGTCATAAGATGGAGAAAACCCTTGTCTGGTTGTGCTTCTGATTTCATCCACTAAATTTGGTTTGGGGGGGAGGCAAAATGAATTCTCCAAGATCCCAAGAATAAGAATTGAGAAAGAGGTTAGAGATCGTTAAATCATCTCTAGCTTTTTGTGGAGGCCCCTGAATTACAATTTTGAGAATTCCTAATTGGAGCCATCTACTCTTTCCATACTCTGATAGTGTGGCCATTATGAACTTACCAGATAATGCCTTCATTGGAGACACTTACCCCTTGGAGCAAGAATTTTTTATTAACAAAATCCAGAGAGGAGTTCAATTGAAAATTTCTATGACTCTGGGATTTCTGTTCATCAGTGTGCCAGCTCCTAGAACCTTTACCCTAGGCATGTTGCTTTCCTGGGCTATGTCCCAGTACATTTTTACTGTGGCAGCTTTATTAAGTGAGGCAGTTTTTTTAGACCAATTCCTCCAAGATGCTTGGTGTTTGTGACAGAATTCTAGCCAACCAAGTGATTTTTTTTTTGTCAGCCATTGCATTGCCATTTTCTCTTCTTTTTGCCTGTAATAAGCCTTCATACGATCTCGAAAAGTTAAACGGCCAATTTCCATATCCTTTTAGATATGTAACATTTGAAGAAAAGATGTTCTATGGTCTCTACTTCTTCCTCTCCACATCCCTGCATATCTTATCACCTACCCCAGTCCTGTTGTTGATTATTTCATTGACTAGTAATCTATAAACATTTCCAAATAAGATGTTTTGGCTTATTGTTAACATTCAAACCCCATAGTTCCCTCCACACTTTCCCTCTAGAATTATCTATACTTGTTTGGCCATATCTTCCCTCTGATTGCTGACTATTTCACCCTCCTTACGTGCCATGGCACCGTTAGGAATCATAGAGATAAATGCAGTGAAAATTTAGAATTTTTTATTCCTTCAAATAGATCATCCTTTGATTAAATTAGTGCAACATAGAGTTAGTTCAAAAATATTACCTTAATCCATGAAGACCTTCTTGGATTTGGTGGAGAGTTCACGCAAAAGATAGCAAAGAGATCCACGTAACTGCACATGTGTTCGGTCTCTAACGGTGATCCACACGAACCTCCTTAGTTAGAACCTCCAAGGTCAAATTAGCTTAAGCTAGATTAGTACTAACTATTGCCAAGACAACCACACACAAGTCTATTGAGATAACCCTAATTTTTCACCATGAAAAACTCGTCCCAACATGAGACACAAGAGATGCAATTTTTTCCTTATTTTCTTGGACGAATTTTGGGTATTTTTCTCCCAAGATTTTTCTCAAAAATCTCACAAGACAATTTGTGTGTTGATTCATCTTGCTAACAAAAGTATAGTGAGTATTTTATAGACAAATAAGTTGTCAAATACTTATGGAAACCTAAAATCAGTTTCCAATAAGAATTAGTTTCCTTATTCTAATGCAACTCTTGTATTTGGAAGACTAAAACTGATGTGAATCGATGTAGGACCTAGACAAAATTCAAGTTGGATGGCGGAACAATTGACCACCTTAGAACGAATTCTTGAAGATCTCAACTTGGAATGAATCAACTTGAGACATTTGCATTTATTATGAATTTGTAAGCATACGTTGGCATCCATGCTCACATCATTCCCTTCCCCATAAAAGCAATTCGTCTTCAAATCGATACTTGGATCAAAAATGAAAGACGAGGAATGAGTAGCAACAAAACACATGGATTCACCCAATGCACCTAATTGATAACAAGTAGGAAATATGTGAACACCATGTAGTATTCCAACACCTTTAACACACCCTAAAAACACACTAAAATCACTAGACAAACATGTATTAATACTCTTAACACAATAATCACTTGACTTAAAGAAAACAAATAACTCATAAGGATGTGACATTAAACTTGGACATGTAAAACAATCACAATTCTCAAAATGACTTAAAGGACTCCCGCAACAATCTACACAATCCAAACAAATAGCATGGGTTGCGAAAGAATGAACCATAGGATACGATTGAGGACTCCCTTTCAAACTCAAAGGTTGGTTGGTGAAAACGGTCTTCAGTTCTTGGGAGTAAATGTAGAAATTTGCAATGCCTCGAAAGAACATGGTTCCATTTAAAGACTTTGCAATGGTGCACAACAAAACCATCTTTACTTCACCTTGTTGTACCTGTAAAAGACCATTAACACTAAACAAAGTAAATTTAAGATCGTTAGGAAAATAAAAAGCCCTTTCATGCTCATTTATTTTTCCACTCACAATTGACTCACGTGCACTCTTTCCTTCTACTTCCTCACTCAACTCACTCTCCTTTTTATTCACACTACACTCGGATGTTACCTCATGAATATTCTCACATTCCTCACATAATTCCTTTCCAACTAGCTTTTGACTAGTGGTTAGTGTAGTGGGCAGTGCAAGCTTATTCTTTTCATGTTCAAGGTACAACTTTACATAGGTGTGCAATAGTTGCTCAAGTCGTCCCATAAAAGGCTCTTTTTTGGACACTTGATGTGACTCTTTAATCTCTTGCTCATGCCTCTTAAGTGAAGCATGTTTGATCGAGGCGAGTCTCCTTTGACGCCTCCACTCAAGCTTCTCTTCAATGTCCATAGCGGCATGTGCAACTTCATACAATTCCATGCGGTCAATCACTTCAAGACGTCTAGATATTTGATCATTTAATCCCTCCAAAAAGTGATCAATGACAAATGAATCTTCCACAATTTCAGCTTGATTGATAATGGACCTCATCTCCTTGTAGTATGCTTTCACCGATTTGGTGCCTTGACGAAGAGCATAGAATTTCTTCAACAACTCCTTTAGAGGATTGTGCCTCATGGTGATAAAATATGCAAAGAAAGGTTAGGAAGACATAAAATAATAGCCTCACACACTCCCTCAGTGTATCCACTCAACTCTCGTGTATGCACTCAAATTCCACTCTAATAATCTCACCAACTCTTTCAAGTCCTTATTCACAATCCTTGAGACAATATGAATTGGCTCACGATTGCTCAAGAAGACTAATCAATTCAATCCGGTTGGCATGTGATGATGTATGAGAATTTGGAAGGAATGACCTGAAATTTTAACTCAAATTTGGGAGGAAAAGGATGACACAAAGATGGAAAATTTTCAAATGAAAACAACTAAGAGCACCTTAGAAGAAGACTTGAAGAAACCGAGGGTAAGTTGGTCAAATTTCCCACAAATTCTTAGACCACTAGATGAGGGTAAGTACATGTAATTTAGGACTAGAAAATAGACACAATAGAAGCTGGAAATAATTAGAAAACTAAGACAAAACAGATTTTAGAAACAAGACTCACTTTAGGAAGCTTAACTAGACTCCAAATTGAATTTGGAAAGACTAAAGAAAGACTTATTTGACCGAAAATAAAAACAAGTAAAAGACTCAAACAATGCTGGAAATAGGACAAAAATCACGTGGATTTAGTGGCTTCAATTGAACAAGCAGTTTGGTTTCCAAAAAGAGTTTCAATCCAAGGCAGTTTAGGTTCAAGTTAGGCAAAGCGGTGCAAAAAGGTTTCCAAGGCTACTTTGGATTGGTTTTTTTTGAGGCTGATAAATCTCCTTTGGATGTGGTTTTGTTGCTGTTTAGGGATTAGGAAACTACTTTGCAAGGATTTGGAAAGAGGTTTCCTATTAGGTCTCTATTTTTTTTTTAAGCAACAAGAACCTTATCAAATTTGAAAAGGAAGCTGGAATTTGGAAACTGATTTTTCTGGTTTATGTCGCAGCTTCTAAATTCGGATTTGGCCTTTCCAAATCATGCAATTGTGTTCTATCAATCAATGAGATATGGTTCAACCTTGGAACAACAATTGCACTCACAAAATTCGGATCAAAATATGCAAGACAGACCCGGTTTCAAGTAAGAGTTCAAACAGCAATTTGGCTTGTGCTTTCTTTCTTTTCTTTCTTTCGTTCCTCTTTTTTTTCTCTTTTCCTTTTTTTTTTCTTTTTTTTCACTTCAGCCAAATTGAATTTTGCCTTTAAACTTCAAGAACCACTTGTGGAATTCCCAGATTTTAGGAAGGTTCAATCAGTTTCAAAAGATTCAAGAAAACAACCCCAAGATTCAAGATTTTGGTTGGAACTTGTTCAAGAACTTGGAGTTTGTTTCAAGAATTCAAGAAACATTCAAGGCTCAACAATTTCAACAAGGAATAGCCACGGAATTTTGGTTTAGACAGCCACAAATTTCCAGCAATGGAACACAAAGAACAACTCACTATAAAGGCACAAAAACAAGAAACAAGAAACAAGAAATCTGGTTAACAAACAAGAAACACGTACGCAAGACACAAGAACAAGGATGACACAACACAAAGCACGGACAGTACTAGTCACAAGAACAACTCAAAAACTAGAGATTAAAAGGACAATACAGGGATGGAATTCAAACCCTAAAAGGTGAATTTTTTTTTTGCGGATGAACAGTAATGATGCATGAACAGTAATGCTACAATAATGAATGAACAGTAATCGCTATAGCAACGTTTTTTTTTTAACAAAGAGGAAAAAAAGAAAGAAAAAGGGATATTAACCTGGTTCAAGAGCTGAAACTCTGATACCAACCGATGCGAACCTGAATCTCCAAGCTCTCGCTTCTTGAAGACACGGATTTGCTACGCAGCGGAGTGATCTATCTTGAACAGGTTATGGATACAAAAGGATGGAAATCCTACGACCCCAACACTGGTTCAGTTTTGGTTGATTCAAGGCGGTGGGAGAAGCTGATTTTTGGTTTGGTTTTGGTTCTTGTGAGGCAGTTGGTTGCTGCTTTAGAAGTTAGGCAACTGATGTAGGGCTTTAGGGTAAGTTTCCTAATCAATTTCTTTAGCTTTTAGCAACAAGAAAGACTTGAACAAATTAGGAAAGTGAAATTTGTCCCTCAAGTTTAATTTGTCTCACAAATTAAACTATAAGTTATAAAAACTTATCTATCCAGTTCTCACTTGATTTTCATTTAATCCAACAAAAGAAATTCTTAATGTGTGTGACCCATTAGGTTCTCATGTACATTGGCAATAAGTATGAGTTATAATTCTTAATAAATAAGAACTAGATAAATTAAACTCCTTTTAATTTATGATTGATTCCACTAATCAATCAACTTATACTTGTAGATCAAGATTGGCATCTAGCAATGCATCATTACTACTCAAGTAATGAGAAAAGTCAAGTGGATGACTTCACTTTTCAGTGAATGCTTGCCGTGTAACTAATATCCTTTTACTACATTTATCTCACATTAATCTTGGAATAAGTTGTGCCTATTCCATTATGTGATTGTTGCTCTTTTTTTGAACTCAAATATAATTCCAATGAAGAAGTACTTAGAAATACTTTCTAATACTCTCCCACTTAGCGCTAAAATTTTCGAGTTATACTTCTACAAGTTGCTAGACATGAGATAACTCCTCTTCCATAAGAGGTTGTAAATCCTCATAAGTTATTTACTATCTTTCCATATTTCAAATATATACTTATTTACTAATGATATGAGCATTCCCTATTACGCAGCAATCATATAACAAAGAAAGTATAGATATGCATATTCAAGATACCATGATAACCTTAAATCTAAGGATCACTTACACAAACGTCACTTAGAAATTTCTTCTTTTTAGCCATTTTCCCTTTTCCTTTAATTCTCAAAAACACTCTACAAAAGGTCTTAATCAGATTTTAGCTCCACTTCGTCGACAGATGACTACTTCATAAGTAGCACAATCCAAACTTTCATAAAGATTTGGATTATATAACACTCCATATCTCATATAGTATACTTTGAACAAATATATTCATGGAATAAAATTTAGTGTGTAGGAAGCAATTTTATTTAGGACAAACCCCAAAACTATTTTGGTAAACTTGCATGGGACATCTTATCTTATAGATATATTATTTTGCTTGAGAATCTCATTCTCCTTTAGATAATTTTGAAACCCTTAGATTAAGTATTTTCCACCTTGATCAAATTATGGTGCTCCAATACTTCACCATGACTCAAGTATTCTTCACCTCAATCATATCTAGGTGTCCCAGTACTTGACCAAGTTATTTCTCTACTTTATACTTAAACCTCTTAACTTCTCAAAGTCTTGGATTTGTACCTCAAAGATAAAGATATCTATTTTGAGCCGTCATTGGTCAAAGTAATAAAGTATGAGAAATAATAATATCTAGCATGAATTGTTAGACTTCCATATACATCACAATGTATGGATCCTAACAATTCTTTAAACCTTTTCCTAAAAAGGTCAAATTAGTCTTTTATTAGTGAACAAGATTCATACGTCTCAAATGATTTATAATCAATAGAGTCAAATCATCATGTGACTTGAAAAATATGTTTCTTATTCTAAAAACTAATTTACAAATGGTAAAGATGGTTTTAAATCATTTAACATTATATTGAGAAATGGACTTTCTTTTATTTTAGAAAATAATAACACTTATTAAGTTCTAAAATAAGTCCATTAGTTAATCTCAATTATAATCTCAAAATAAAACTTTCACAAAGTTACATTTTAAAACCATGCTTGGAAATTTCGTACCATAAGGCTAGTTCCTTAAAACCTCTTAACTTATCGACTCTTGATAATTAATTCTCCTTATCAACTCTTGATAAGTAATTCCTTTTAGTCAATGCTTGACTAATAGTGCATGAAAAAATTTTAATTGACCTAAATTTCTCAATAGAGACAATCATGCTCCAATAAATTAACATTTAATTGGAAAAGTTTTTTTTTGTCATCTTGTAATGGAATTATTGCTCAAGGATTTCATATATCTTATATATTGATTGTTCATCATTCAACTCTTGAGATGTGTAATCATAGCAAAAGAAATTGAAAACTTTTGTTGTATAGGAGATTTAGGAATCAACTATGATATACCATCATCATCTCCTTTTACTTGTTATAAGTAATTCTTATTAATTCCATTATATCTTCCATGATTGGGAGTGTTAAGATTTTAAAGGATATAGCCAAATTTTTATTGAAAACTTTTCTCAATTTAATTTGCCAATCCAAGAAATTAGAAATATCAAATATATCGAGAATAATATGAAATTATTCATAATTTCTATAATAGATAGTAAAGATAAAAGAGAATTGCTATTTATGCAAGAAAAAAACCAAGCAAAAATGACATAAAAATTAAATTTGGTTTTGCTCCCACTATTTTATTCAAATTTATAATCCTCTTCTATCGATTCGGGAATTTAAAAAATTCCTAGTAGTCTAGAATCCCATTTAGTTATTTTGATATTGAGTGTGCTCAACAAATCAAAATAATTTCAATAGGTAGATACTTATTACTAATTAAAACTCTTGTAACTTTCAGATAGTTGAGTTATCAACTCTTGATAAATCATATGATATGTGTTACCCAATCTTTAATCAACACAAAAGCACCTAGTATTGTCTTTCTTTTTTACTAGTATTACTGGAGATGCAAATGGATTGTTGCTTGGTTTAATCACCCCTGTTTTTAAAATCTTAGCTATCTACTTCTCAATCTCTTCTTTTTGAGAGTGTGGATATTGATAGTGCCTCATCTTAAAGGGTAGTGACAGTGGTTTCAAAGGAATTTGGTGATCCAAAGTCCTACTAGGAGGTGATTGTGTAGGCTTTTGGAATACCTCTAGAAATTGTTGTAGAATTGCTGTTACTGATTCATGCATTCTCTGTTTACCCTTAACGGAATCTGCTAACTGCATTGAAGATGAGCAACAGTTCCTCTTGGATTGAAGAAATCTTCTCAGATCTTTTCTCTTTACTAAATCTAATGTTGCCTCATTTACTACTTTATGTAAGGTAACTACTTCTCCTTGATGAAACATGGAGATCTTAGGCTGATGAAAATCAAATGTAATGGGGCTATAGTTGTACATCCAGCCAACTCCCAAAATCAAATCCCAATCCCCAAGCTCCATGATTCTGAGGTCAAATCCCAATCCCCAAGCTCCATGATTCTTGGAGAATGAGCACAACTTGTAATCAGGCTGCCATCTCCCATAGTAACAGTAAAGGCTTTGATGAATTCATATGGCAAATTATGCCTTGTGATTAGCCTATGATGTATATAATTGGCATTGCTACCCGTATCAACCAATATTTTCACCTATTCCCCAGCTATCTTCCTATGCACCAAAATAGTGTTTCTATGTAAGGAATCTGAGAGGGCATTGAGAGATATGTCCATAGATATACCTGGATTGCCAGTATATTCATCTTGTTCCCCTACAACATCCAGGAATTCAGCATCTTCTTCCTCCTCACATGACATCAAATTAAGATGTTTCATTCTACATTGATGTCCTTGACCAAACTTTTCTCTGCATCTAAAACAAAGCCCATTGTTTCTTTTGAATTGAATTCCTTGAGGGGTTATCCTCTTCACTATGGAATTCTTTGAGACATCTACCTTAAGCACATTATGGAAAGGTATCTTGTAATGATTGGTTCCAACCTACTAGAGCAAAGCTTTTGTATAACCCTAAACTAGATTCAGTTGGCAATTTTCTTCCATTCTCGATAGATTTCCCTTGCAATTGGAGTGCTTGTTCTTGCCAATGAGCCACCTCCACGGTACCAAAAAATGTGTTGGGCTTCAACATCTTCACCATTGGTTTAATCTCTTCTTTGAGATCACTGACAAAACTGGAAATGAAATATTCCTCTCCCATTATGTGAGGACCCGAAATTTCTTGAATTATACACCCAAAATTTCTTGAATTACTTGCTTATATTTCTTGCGAGAACCCTAAATTTTTCATGAATTATTTGTCATTGTATTTATTTAAGTGCAAATCATTTTCTTTAAACATTGGTAGCATAAAATTTTCATTAAGTGCATTATTTTCTTTTAAGCACTCTATTTTGTATGACATTAAATTGGAATTGCATTTTACAAGTTTTATGTAGCCAAATGCATAAAACTTATATGTTATCAAGTGGGTTATATTTTAAATTGAGGGATTAGAAGATAATTGCATAGATTTTTATCCAATTCTTGGTCCAAATTGGGACACTTGTAAACCATCTATTAACACCTTGACTTAAGCTTTTCTATTTAATCTCTTGCTTTCAAAAATTCAAACCAAAACTTCCACCCATTTTTCTCTCTCTTGGCCAAAAATATAGGAACAAGAAACACTAAACCCTAAGCTTGATTCTAGCAATTTTAAGTGAGGAAAAACATCTTCAAGTGAAACCCTAGCTTAGATTATTACTTGATCATCAAGCTTGGTTGGAAAATTGGAGCCTTTTAGGTGGTTTTCTCTCTCAACTCTCAAGGTATTTAATCACTTAACTATGCTTTAGTTATGTTTAAATTCAAAGAAGATGCATGTTTGATGAGTTTAAAGTGATTGAAGTGTTCTAGGAGGAATGATTGTGGAAGAATTTCTTGTAGGTGTAAACTTGAACTTAGACCTTTGTTTATGACCTCCAAGTGTTTGATGAAATTAATGCTTAAGATTTTGTGATGTTTTATTGATGACTTTCTTTGATGTTTTAGCATGCTAAAAACTCTATTAAGAGTTGGAAATAATTCTTGAAAGGTTGTTTATAGAAGTTGTGTAGAAGAAGGAACATTGACATGAAATCAGAAATGGAATTCAGCCAATTTTCCAAACTTTTGGTGATTATAGGAATTGAATTAGAGCTTGAGCTTTATACTGTTAGAAATATCTATGAATCTAGTTTTAAACGCCACTGACGGAGCACGATTTTGATTTTTCTACACTGAGTTATAGCTATTTCTTAGAGACTATTCAGTCAGCCTGTTTTGACCCGACAGCTTTCTGGTGTCTCTGTTTTTACCAATTTTGACCCTGATTAACTGTGATTTGAGGTTCGACCTCTCATGAAAGTTGTATCTCTATGCCTTAGCTTTGAAACGGCATAAAATTCATCTCAATCCGATAAGCGTACCACAAGTTGTGATCAAAACGCCGAGGGGTATCAAAGCTGTTAAACCAAAGTGTCCTTTATTATTTGCTATTAGACACATTTAATACGTGCATTTTCGATTCACATACGTTTGAGTGATTCTTCTACATTTGAGCTAGTTAAACCTAAATGTCTCTTATTTTTTTACAATTAGGCGTTGACGGTGGAAACGGAAGGAATTCCGAAACAAATACCAAAATTTGCTTTACTTAAATCGGTGAGTGTTCCAAACTCTTTCCAATTGATAGTTTTACTACTGTTTTGTTCTAACTTGTTTTAAAGGGATGTTCCCCCATGACACTTTTGTGTTACTACTATTTCAAGGAAATCACTTGTGAAATGTTTTACTACTAATTTACTATTGACTTGCATTGGTTTACAAGTATAACAATTTGATTTACTTTTGAAATGATTTATCAGTGCATTTAAGTTGATTAATCGAACTGTGATTTGTTGCTTGGGATGTTATCTAAATAAATGTGATATAAACTGTTAGTGAGTGCTCCACTCTCTTCACAATTGAAAAGGTTTATTCATGTTCCTATAAGAGATGGTTTCCATTGTTCTCGAGTGAAATAATTTTTAAATGTTGTGAGTGATTTAAACTTGATTTTCAAAGGAAATATTTGATTAATGTTTACAAATAAAATGATTTCATGACCTGTTTTCTAAGAATGATTGCCAAACTTGATTTTAAAATTTGGATCATTACCAACTTGGTTTTAGTCTTGATTTCTAAACTTACCAAACTTGAGCCCTAAACTTCATTTCCAAACTCTTGGTTGTAACAAAAATCATTTCCAAAGATGTTTTCATATGATTTACCATTGAGATGATTCTAAATGAAATGAGTTTCACAAAATGATTTCTAAGTGAAAACATGTTCAACTGTGTGACTTGCTTGACTCAGAAGGTTGCCCGTGCATGATTGCTTGTTAAATGTGCATGTTTGTAGGCTGATGTGTACTTTATCGCATCGGCTGAACTGAGTTCACTCTTCACTGGAACCCTATCGTTGATCCGCCATCGTGAGGACAGGTAGGCCAAAAGCTTATCTTAGACCCGCCATCGCTTGATCGGATTAGCCGGACAGCCCTGAGTAATGACTTACCAATGTTAAGTGCAAAGCTCAAAACTCTTCGCTGAATGGCCTTGAGTACTATATCCAATGTTCAAAGTTAAATGAGGGGATTGTTTATCGTTTTGAAAGACATAAGGTGAGATCAAGATAGGGGATTGTTTATCGTTTTGGAGGTCATAAGGTGGGAGTTCGGAGGTTATAAGGTGGAAAAATGTAGGGGATTGTTTATTGAAAGTTATAAGGTGGAAATGGCTCCAAGTGAGCACCCGTATCCTTTCAATATTTGAATTAAATGTTTATTGAATTATTGTTTATTGAATTGTTGTTTACTGCCTTATTGATTGTTCAATTAAGTGTTTATGGAATGAGTGTTTAAGGAATTATTGTTTTCTGTATCCTTTTAAATGAAAAGATTCTTAAATATTTTCAATGTGAATGTGTGACCATGTTCTCGACTTACACGTTATTCTTTTAAAGACTCAAATGTTTTACAAAAGGTGTTTAATTCAAATGTCCATGAATTTGATAAAACGTGAATTTTCTTGTTTTCACTGAACATTCACTGAGCTTCTAGCTCACCCCAAAATATTTTATTTTTCCTCCACAGGGCTCGAGATGAAAGAAAGCAGGAAGTGATCTTTCTTAGTATGACTGGCAGGATTATCTCTTGTACTAATTGTAATCTTGGACGGTTGGACTTTTGGTGTATTTGGACTAGTTGGAAATGTATTTATTATTTGAAGATCTTGCATTGTCATTATTTGAGGTCTGTAATATGATTGAGGATCTGTAGTGAGTCCCGGCGAGAGTTGGGCAGGCGATCCGCCGATCCCTTTGGTTTGCCTTAGGGGGAGGTGGGGCTGTCACACATTAACTCCTCAAAGTTTTCTTGATAACTTTCCACACTGCCCACTTGATGCAATTTGTTAAATTCCTTCACAATATCTCTACTGCAATTGCCCTTAAACCTCTGGCACAGCAATTCCTCAAATTCCTTCCATGTTAACTTTGACCTTTCTAATTTAATTCCTTGAAACCAGTTATCAGCTTTTCCTTCAAGAAACATCTCAACTAACAACAATTTTTGCTCGTCTGGAACCTTATTGACCAAGAAATAGTTTTCACACTTCCTAGTCCATTCACAGGGGTTTTCACCATTACACATTTGTAGTTCTACTTTGGGAAGATTAAAGTGAGAGATTTTACCCATTATGTCGCAGCTCTTAGGATCTTCTAGGGCTTAATTAAACCTATTTTGAGCTGGCGGAGTAGGTAACAATCTGTCTCTCAATTTTTCTTCCTCTGTGTTGCCTTTTTCCTTATTCAATAGGATTTTCATCATGCTGCTTAACGATTCAAGTTTCTGGTCCATCTCCTCTCACAATCGAAGTTGCATTGTCTTCATGTCTTCTATGACCTCCTGCAATCTATTCTCTTGCTTCTTAACAAGCTTCTCCAGTATTTTGTAGCGAATATTTTCTGCTATTGTGAATATTTAGAAGTTTTCAAGGATTAGCAACTCTGATACCAATTTGTCAGGGACTTCCAAATTTACAGAGAATTATTATGATACTGGCAAAAAGGAAAGCTGAGATGAGTGAGGGAAGTGACGAAGAAAATTAGAGTGAGTGAGTGAGAGAGAGAGAGAAGCAGAATGGATTTCCTCTATTATTCTACCTCCTACAAATTACAATTTCCAATAGTTATAGATTCTTCCTAACAAGCTCAATAACGAACTTTCTGTATAGCTGTGGTTGGTAACTAATTTCTACAATGCTCTATTATTTATATAATTCAACCCCTCAGACTTATTAATTTTCATATTAACCCTAGATCCTTACATGTTTTTTTTAAACAAAATCTGTTGTGTCTTTTTGAGTCATTTTTAAAAGTCAATCAAATCTGAAATTTCTAGTTTCGAGTCATACATTTTTTTTTTCAGATCCTTACATTTTTTTGCTAAATTAATGAGCCATTGTCAAACAAGAATGAGCTCAAATGAGCTTTGTTCACTAACGGCTTGGGGCATTAAAATTTCTAGTTTGTATTGCACCTGTTGACTTTGAATCTAATTAAAAAAAATTTTCTAGTTTGAATAATGATTCCCTGTATACGTTAAGATATACTAATATAATCTCCAAAACCCAATTCTGGTTAGAGGTGTCAGCGGGTCGGATTTGGGTCAGAATTAGTAATTCCGAACTCGAATCCGGCATGTAATTTAAAGACCCGAATCCGGATTCGGATCGGGGTCTGGTATATCTATTTTTTAGAATTAATTAAGTATGATAATTTTATTTATACATAAAATTTATTAATACAATATTAATAACATAAATTAATTAATTTTAAGAATCATTTAATTTATAGAAAATTATTTTTAATTTAAAAACAAATAGATTAGTAGCAAATTTTAAGAAAACATATAATTTTTTATTAAAATAATTATACTAATTGGATCCAGATCCAAAATAGGTCGGAGCACATAAATCCATATTCGACCCGTTTTATTTATAGACAAAACGAATCGGGGTCGGGTCGGGGTAAATGTATCTATGCTTTGTTCCATATCCAGAAAAATTGGTTAGGTCTGAGTTAAGTCTGAGCCTAAATCCGGTCTGTTGACAGCCCTAATTCTGGCCGTTTTTCAAACCGGTTGTTTACCTAGATAATCCAATTTTAATTTCAAATTTTGAATGTGGTCCAAACTTTTGAGCTCCTTCCAAAGTAGAGATTAGGCTATTTGAGAGGACGAGTCAGAGTCACCATTTTAGATGACGAGGCGACTTTAGGTTTGTTTTTAGTCACACTAGTCTCTGATGTGTTGTCCTAAAGTGACCTAAAATAGGCCTCTCAAAAGGCAGCTTTAGAGTATTTATCTGAAAGGTAACCTTAAATTCGTCCTGCCAATCACTTTGGACTAGTTTGAAAATTTTGAATAAATATTGAATTATTTAGGTAAAAACCACTCTTTTGTGTGAGGACCCATACCATTTGCATATGTCTGTTTACTTTATTATACATTGTTTACTTTATTATACATTGTAACGTGGATTTATTATTCTGGTTCGCCGATGTTTATATGGTATGCTTTACCTCTCAAAGTGTGTCGTGTGAATTATTTTGTTTTCCAAATCAAAAACCCTAAGATTGACATATAAACCCTAGTATACCTTGAAAACCCTAAATTTCGATAAAACTCATATTTGGATATGGAAAACCCAAGTTTGGTTTTATTAAACCCTAGTTTTGAAAATGACTACCAATTTTATGTTCAACTACAAGTTTGCCACTTTGAAGATTTTACGTGCGTAAATGCATGATTAGGAAGTGAGATTAGGATTTTTAGGTGATTAGTGGCCTAAGTAGGTGTGTTTAAGCTTTGATAGACTAGGTTAATTTGTGCACTTATGGACTAGTTTGAAAGGAAAGAAAAATTATTTGGGCAAGGGTAGAATTATTAAGTTAGTAGGGGTAATTAGTATGACAATTGTGACTCAATTTTGACTAAGGTTAAATATCTATGAGAAGTTATCTTTTGGGCTATTTCTAGACCTAGCCAATCGGCCAAACAAGAAAGAAAGGAAGAGGGGAAAACCGGGAGAAGGAAGAAGAAAAAACCGTGAGGGAAAAAGAGAGGAAAAGAGAGGAAAAAAAGAGAAAAGTCTTGGGAAAGTTTTGCTAATTCAATCATCCAACCTTTCTTTGGGAGTTGGAGCACTTGATTGTGAAGCTCAACCTTGGATTCAAGAGGTATTCTACACTTTACAAAATGAATTTTTAGTGAAATTGCTGAATTTTAGTTAAGTTGATAAGTTGATGAAGATGATGAATTTTACCCATGTCTTAGCTTCTTGATGATCAAAGTTAGTTGAGAAGATGATGCCATGGTTTAGTTTTTCTTGTTTTGCTTGTCTTGAATCTTGGCCAAGAACTAGGGTTAGGGTTTCTTAGTTGAAGTTTTCATGTGGTAGTTTATGTTTCTGTTTGTTGGTGTTGAAGTGTTGTTGGGTGAATTGTGGTGTGGGCTCTTGAATTCCCACTAGCATGAACTTGAAGGTTGTGGTTGTTGTATGTTTTCCTTGGTCCTTGTTATTCTCTTTGGTAATGAATTTATGGTGTTAATGGTTGTTAGATTGCGAGTGGTGTTGGAATTCATTGCTCGAGCAATAGCTCGAGCAATAGAGTACAATGGATGACAATGTACAAGTTAGAACGGATTGATCGCACTTGGTGAATATATATGTAACGTGTGTGTGTACGGGGTCATATAGGATGTAGAGAAGCTGCAAATGCATGTTTGTTGTCGCATTCAAGGTGTTCGGTTTGCATGTGTGTGATTTAGTTGTATAGAAGGTGGTTTGGGCGCAAAACTGAAAACAGGAATGACAAACCAGCAACTTCAGTTTCGTTTTTCGTGTTGATCCGTTGTGATTTGGCTTTTGGCCAAAACACGGAACTTATAGCCCTTCATTCTAGCTTTCCAAGGCATCTAGAATTTCTGGATTCGGATTTGTGAGCGCCAGGTTATGATCGTTTGAATGTAGCCTGTCGGCAATTCTGACGGGGAAAATTTCTGAAACTGTTTCGACATTTTTCACCTAGAAAGAGAAAATCTGGGCAGAAGTTGTCTTCACAAAAGTTGTAGCTTGTTCTCTTAGCTTCGAAATGGCACCTCGTACACTCTAATCCGATACTTTTAGCCTGAGTTATGAGTATTGGCGTACAGGGTGTCAAAACTGTCTTCTTCACCTTTTAGTGTGTGTTTTCCGTTTTCGTTCCATTTCATTCGTTTTCCGTCTAACGCTCATGTACGTGCTCCTTTTTAACTATATGAAGTTTTTATAAACGGTTCTCGAGAGTTTAATTCATTGAGTATTTGCATGTCACGTCATTTCACCTTTGAAAATGGATTTTGCCAAACCTTTTAGTTTGGAATCGGAAAAATAATTTGCTTGCACTTTCACATCTCAGGAGATTCTATGGACGTTGAAGATCGTGTTTAACCGCCTACATTGTCTTGTTTGCGCTCAACTGTTGGTGAGTGTTCAAGTGCCTGTTGTTTTAATGCTTGGATATCTGGTTTAATGAAATTCATTTGAAAAGCATGCTTGTTTGACTTGGTGGACGTGTACTTTATCGCGCTCACCCCTACTTGAATTTACTTGAAGTGAAATCATTAAATGCTTGTACGTGTGCTTGTTCTTGACATGCTAGAACCAAACGGTTGTATGTACCACACTCAAGAGAGTGGGAGGTACCTCTCCGCCCGTTTTGGTCAGATTTTGATAAAGTCGATTGGAGCGTAGTCTCGTCGACTCATTTACCAAGCGGTAGTATGTACCACGCTCTATGGAGTGGGAGGTGCCGCTCATCCCGACTTGGTCTAATGATAATGCTATTATGACGAGCGGGCCCGGTACAGGGGGTGTAAGTAGACGGGCGAGGGTAAAGTGATTTCTACGGTCTGTGAGATAGTGGTTGACGGAGTGTCAACATGCCTGATGAAGACTGGACTGGAGATGGGTGTGGATATTTCAGAATGGTGGGGCGGCAACCTGTATCCTTTTAATGCATTTTATATATCGTCTTGCATGATTTCCTTGTTTATTATTCTGGAAAACGTGTTATTGCTTTAACCTGCCTGTGCATGAATTCTTAGCCTCACTGAGCTTCGCTCACCCCATAAGTTTTGTTTTCCTTAACAGGTCCGGAGGTGGGGCACGGGAATCGAGGATCCTAGTGTTTTGTGGAATTTCTTTTCCTTTTGTCTAAGATTAAAGTTAACGGATGACTTTGATAGTTTGTGGTATTTTGGAGTTGTATCAGCGTAACCTTGATGTAATTTTGGAGTTTGTCTTTATGAGAAGTTGTCGGTTTCTTTTCAATGGTTTCATGGTTGTGTATTTTGAGTCATGGCGAGAGTTGGGTAGGTGGCCCGCTAACCCCTCTGGTTCGCCTTTGGAGAAAGTGGGGCTGTCACATTTTGACCGAGGATTGTAGAACTAAATTAAAATGTTTTACATACGCAAGGGGTTATTTTCATATTTTGCACCATTTTTGGGAATGAACTATTTCAAATTAAATACTTGAAATCATGCATGTCCTAATTTGGCAAAAGATCCATTCAAAAACTTTTTTTTGGTAATATAAATAAAAGGTAACCACTAAAATAGTTTAGTCTTCTTTAGATTTCCAATGGTTTAGTAGGATTTGTCCTCTTCTCTGTAGGAAAGAAAAAAAAAAAAAAAAGGACCTTTGTGACAACCCCACCTCTCCCTAGGGTGTACCCTGAGGGATCAGCGCACCGCCTACCCAACTCTTGTCGGGACTCGTTAACAATTCTAGGATATTTAAGACCATCGATTCAAGAAACTACTTAACATAATAAGTGTCATTGTCTAAAAGTGCAAATTTCATTCAATACAATGACTACTGCGGTTATATCTAAAGTTTACACTTACAAAAAACCAAACGACTTAAATAAGTACGTTAGCGAAAAATAAAGAAAAGCTCGCCAAAACTAGTTCCACCAACTTCTTCACTTCAAGTCTCTATTAAGGAATAACAAATTTAATGGAGTGAGCGAAAACTCAGTGAGGCTAAGAAAACAGGCAGGCAAACAAGTAAAAGGAAAAGACTACACTTCTATACATAGCAATGCATATCTCCATAGTATTCACGTAAGAGTACAGAAGAAACTAAATACGCATTCAAAGGAGGATACGGGAGCTCTCAGGAACTAATCCACTTTTATGCCTTTCAGTTGTATTCAAAAGCAGTTTCTATCCGTTGACACTCTGTCAACCAAGTAAAAAAAATTCTTTAGATCACCACTTAACGCTATTCTCTATCCACCGTTTCACCCCCTACTAGGCCTGTACGCCAACAAGGGTGGTAATACTCGAGTTTACCCAAGCAAGTGATCGACGAAATTACTCTCCAATCAACTTTCCAGTCAAGAGCCCATGACTCACCAAGCCCCTCGACCAAACCCTAACCGGCCCAAGTTGAATGGGTCACCAATGGGTTTTGGGGCCCCGAGAACACAAGTAGATCGAGGAGTCAACGCTCGACTTGACAAGCAATCACAAGTACAAGCAGTTCAAGTTCAAGTACAAGCAAGAAATCATCAAGTCAAGTAAGGGGGTGAGATAAAGTACATACCCGCCTCAACAGGTCCTTTAACAAGATTAACATTCAAGCATGTAGCGAGTTCATGAAAGTGATCAAGTAGGGCATCAAGTCATGCACTTGGCATTGACTATAATTTCACAAGTTTTACTTGTCACTCAGAGCAACATTGGTTTCTTCACTTGCAAGCCCTGGAGCAATAAGGCACGTTTCAAGTAGTGACTATTAGCTAAAATAGCCATACACAATAGATATCAATTTAAAACAAGATTGGAAACAAGAACAAGGGACATTGCATACCATATTCCAAAAACTCATTATTTCTCTAAAAACTCATTATTTACTTTTCATAGTTAAAATTAAGAAATAACTTGAGCACATTCCCAAGAAGTCTTAGCAATTATTACTTCGCAAGACAAATGAGTTTGCTCTCTTTTTGAGAGACTCTACTTTGGCCCCAATTTATTGCTTAAGCAAAGATAAGATAAAAGAACATTCGGTAGAATTAATCCAAATAACAACTAGTGTACAAGCATAAAAATGGACAATTTCTTTAGTTCCACTTAGCATTCATGTTATGCTAAACTTCACAAATATTAGTCATTTAGCTTCACTAGAATGTCATGGTTTACTCACTAAGCTTCATACATAAAAGTGCACTTAATATACATAAGCTACTAACTTGATTTGGATTGTCTAGATTCCTTGTAGTTTCTTGAAAACAAATTCATGTGTGAGAAACATTTGGTACACTTCAAGTTGATAGGTCAAGCTCAAGTTCTTAGCACATTCTAGGATGCATCTTGTGCAAATTTGCCAAAAGTGTCTAACAGAAGTATCATTACAAAGGTCTTAAAAAACATGAAACACTCGGTTGGCAATATGATTATGAGCAAAGTTAGTTATCAAACTATCTAGTTTCTATCAGCCTCTAGTGTTTTGGTCATAACGGGAGCTTCACTCATTGGATTGAGATGAATTTTATACTATTTCGAAACTAACACATAGAACGACATTTCCTATGAAGACATTGAGATCTAATTCATGCATCTTCATGGTTAAAAATTGAAATCTCAGAGGTTCAGAAAGCTGTGGGGTAAAACAAGGTTTTTGGGCAGTTAGGAGTATTTTGTTTATTTCACATACTACAGTGTTCCGATTGATCTGAAATTTTGTGAGTAGAAATTAAACTCAATACTCTACAACTTTCATGTTTTGTACAAAAGCAAATTTAGCTTTTATCATGGCCAAAATTTGCAATATCGGAAGTACTAGAAACTGTCGGGTCAATGATCACGGCATTTGAGCAGTCTTGGAAAAAAGGCCGTAACTCAATGTAGAAAAGTCAAAATCGAGCACCGTCAATTGCGTTTGAAACTAGATTCAAAAATATTTTAGGGATAAAATTCAAAGCCTAATTCATTTCCTACAAGTGCCAAAAAATTTGGAAATTTGACTGAAAATGCTCTCTGATTTGCAGTCCTACTTTATCAAATTCCAACAAGCAAACAAGGAATAAAGTTCATAGTTTTGGTTCAAATTTGACATACAAGCAAGGCTTAAGGAACTACCAAGTATCTTAAGCAAGGATGCCCCAAAATAACACACAAAATGAGGAAACAAAGCTGGTTGTTCTTTCTTCTCTCTCTCGACTAGAATTTTGAAATTCAGCAGTCCTATTCCTTAGTTTCATCAAAATCATCAACCTTTTCTAGATTAATTCCAGGGAAATCTTCATGCATGTTGAGTTCAAAGGCTTTTGAAGTATTTTAGGCAAAATATTCACCAACTCATCATCAAAATTCCAAGAAATAAAATACATAATATCTCTCTCTTTCTCAGGTTTTAGGCTGGAAATTTCCAGCAAGGATTCTTCAACTTTTCATCAAGTTTCATCCCTTTTCACTTGTTCAAAATATCAATCACACACCTATATCTTATCTTCAGCATCCAAAGTGTAATATAGACTAGATTCTTGAAAAGAAAATCATCAAAGTCTCAAGTTTCAAGCCATATTAAAACCATCTCATACAAGTTGTCAAAATCTGAAATTTTCCAGCTTTTAAGAATGAACTTTTCTTTCTTCATAACTCATGTTAAACAACTAAAACCTAACATGCAATCATACATAACCCAAAATACAAGTCTTATGGCTTAATTACATAGCCAAATTTCAGTCAAAACTCATATACATGCCCTTATAACCAACCGGCCAACTTATAATCAAAATTTCCAGCAATCATCATCTCAAACAAGGGTTTCCTTCCAAGAAAACTTAAGTTTCAAAACTCAACTCAACATGAAATCATAAGATACAGAGGTAAAAGTTATAAGCTAGATTTTCAAAGAAAATAAAAGATTTTTCTAGGTTGAATTTTACCTTTCTCCTATGAAGATTGGAGTTGGAATTTAGTTGGAGTAAGGTGGAAATCCTCCTAGGTTTGTTTGCAAAAATTCCTAACAAAACATGGAGCTTTTCTTCCTCCCAACCTCTCGGTCCCCAATCTCTCCTCTAGCTCTCTCTATTCAAGTGAAAAACAAGAAATAAAAATGAGGGTTTTGTCTTGAATATTTTGGTTTATTGAAATGAATTTGGTTGCATGGTAGTTTGTTTGAAGTTCAAGGGCATTTTGGTCCTTTCACTCCAATTTTGACAAGTGGCAATTTTTGTGACACTTGTCAAATTCCTCTTGCATAAAATTGGTATAATTCTAATCTAACCAACCTACTTCTTATTAATCGTAATTTTACCCAATAAATTGTATTCTTGCAACTATCAGGTCCTTACTCAATTATGAAAAATTTTGATTTATACCTATGTACTTATATTTTCCACAACATAAAAGAGATATAATTATATAATTAAATTTCTCTCTCTCTCTCTCTCTCTCTATATATATATATATATATGCGTAAAATGAATATAAATTTTCGGGCTCTTACAACCTTCATTCATAATAGAAGTTTAAAGTTTATCCAACCTAAAATTTTTAAAATGATATTCTCAAACCATTTTTTTGTGGGGTACGAAAAGTATAATTGCATAAATAAAAAAACTTAGTCAAATAAAATCGTTCTAGGGAAACTAATTTCTCTAATATCATCTAGACATAAACTCCTAACTAGACCAGGGGTTTCTTCAAACAAAACAAAAGCCTCCCACTGCGATGCTTCTAACTTAGCCATGAAATCTGCAGCCTTCATTGCCTCCCTGCAGACGTGTCTAAACTTGAGATGTTGGATTTGGCTAAATAACACACTGCATCACAAAAAATAGGGGACAGTAGATGGCAGATAAAGAAGTTGGTTGAAAGCAAATCAATGATAATCTTAGAGTCCAACTCAATGATTTAATGAGTTCTACCCAAAAAAAAATAAAAAAATAAAAAAAGGAATTGATGAGTGAACTGAGCAATTTGCAACCTGTCTCTAATAGCACAAGCCTCGCTGAATTAATGGAGCCTCTTCCAATCTTTTTACTAAAGCCAATAGTGCAATCTCTTGCAAATTTTCTGACAACGACACCAAAACCTGCATTCCTTGTACTTCCAATCAAAAGGAACCATCAGTGTTTAATTCAATGTAAGGAGCAGAAGAAGGCTCCCAACCAATAAGTTCTTCTTTCTTATGGAAAGACCTCTCTGTGTCAGGACCAAAGGAAAAATACTCAGCAGTGGTAGTATTGCAAAAATGAATGAGATTCTTAGGTCTATTGTGCAAGCAAAACATAAATATATTCCTATCAAACCACAAAACTCCAGCATACTACAGGAAAGAGAGCATTCCGAGGGATATTAAAAGAGCTAGAAGCAGAGAATTTTGGACAACCAAACTTAAGCCATTCATTGAAATCCAAATGAGCAATTTGAGGGGAGTTTATGGGAAATGAGAGGATCATCCACAGATTCAGTGTTCGAGAGACATATCCTAAGTGTGTGCTTAGAATCCTCTACCTAATAGGCACAAAAACAGCAAGAACTATCTTGAATAATATTTCTTTTAGTAAGCATGTCTCTAGGAGCAAGTTTATTCTGGCTACATAGCCAAAGAAAATGTGTAATCCTAGTTGAAGCTCTTATCGTCGAATTCCAACCCACATGATTTCTATCAGAATGAAGAGAATTAATATTGCTCAAGGCATGTTCATAAGCTCCACTGGTGTCAAACTTTCCAGAATAAGAAGTACCCGAACCCAGGGTGTCACAACCAGGATTGTAAAATACAATTGTCTTGGGAAATTAGTAAGTGTTACATGTGGAAGAAACTTCTTTCACCGTAACATTTTCTTCACCAGACGAGAGGCTTAATATTAGAGGTGGCAATTGAACCCAAATCCAATGGGCCCAAAGGACTTTGGACAGAATGATTTTGGGGAATTGATATTGGGTATTAAATGTGATTAATCCTGTGAATACCTAACAAATAATGGGAACGCTTGTGTATTACTTGAGGCCTATTATTGGAATTGATTCTAAATTTTGATGATGACAAACCAAATGATGATTTTGTAAGGGAAAGGAAAGAAACTCCCCTTTAATAAGAACTAAAATGATTTAGAAAATCATCTAACATTTCTCCCCCTTTTGTCATTAATCAAAAAGCATATTAACTTCCCCTTGATGAAAAAATTTCTCCCCCTCATTGGTTGTCTAAACTTTCAAAAATACATAAACTTACACCTTTCTTTATCATGCTTCTTGTGCTATCAATTCCAAGAGTTATTTGAATCATCCACTGAGTACTTCTTGGACTAAATCTTCAAAAGGTACCTAAGAATAAGAAATTCCATTTGGTACCCTTTCGTTATAGGGTTCTTGGGGGTTAGTACAACATAATCTAACAATCCACACGGATTTTATGCCTTTTCTTATATTTTTCTTCACATAGCAATCATTTTGCATATGTCTAAATTGATAACAAAAATGACACATAATATTAGAATCATTCACAAAAGTAGGTTTAACAAATCTAATTCCTTTTTTTCTAGAAATAATAAAATCATTTTCGCCATGTAAAATATGTTTTTCTTTTCTTTGTAAAACATTTTGTTTCTCCTTTTGAAGAGAAGTATTCAAATCATCAATTCTATTTTTAAAAAATTTTGTTCCTCCAACATTTTTTCATAAAATTTTGTTTTATTTTCCAATTTATTTTTCAAATCATTTTTGCAATCAAAATCAATTTTGTACTTTTTCAAATCATCATTATCTTTTCTTAAACTCTTATTTTCTTGAAAAATTTTAGAATTTTCTTCTAATAAAGCATTTATTTTTATTTTCAAATCCTTGTTTTTGGCATAAGATTTTCAAACTTTTATGCATTTTGATCATAAGAACTTGCATATCATCATCACCATTTTCTTCATCACTAAGAGAGTGATTGGAGACCTCATCATCTCCAAAGGCCATAAGTGCCATTTGAGTCGATTCTTCTTCTTCTTCCATTTTTCATCCAAATTGCATTCATCCCAAGTAATTTTGAAATTATTAAATTTTTGTCTTCTATCATTACTTGCTTTTCCTCCTCTAGAACTCCTTTTATTTAGAATTTTCTTCAATATCCTTGCCATATCATTTAACTCCACATCTTTATCATGTTCTTGTGAGGCCTTGAGTGCTATGCCTCTCTTGATCCTTGCTTCCTCATCATCTTGTGTTTTTTATTTTAATTTCAACTCATAAGAGATTAACGAATTCACAAGAGATTTAATAGATATAGAATATAGATCATTTGCCTCTTCTATAGCGATAACTTTATTTTTCCCATTCTTTTAGCAAGGCATTCAAAATTTTTCTATTTTTCGCACCCAAAGTGTATACCTTGTCAAGCAATTCAACATCTTTAGTAATATCATTGAATCTACAAAACATTTTGTCAACATTCTCATGAGAATGCATTTTGAAAGATTCATATTAGGCAACAAGCATAGATTTCCTTTACTCTCTAACATTGTCACTCCCTTCATAAATCTCTCTCAACTTATCTCATACCTCCTTGGCTGATATATCATTTTACTCTAGTAGATTCATTTACATCTAGCGCATTGTACAATACGTTCATGGCCTTGGCATTCAAGAAAAATTGATTCTATCTTGAGCACTCAATTCACTTCTATTTTTAATTCTATTTCTACCGGTTGTTTCATCTATAATGGTAGTCTCATAAGATCCTTCATTAATAATAAACCACAACTCTATATCTATAGATTACAAAAATATTTTCATTCTATCTCTCTAACTAATATTATTTATACCATTGAACATGGGAGGTCTAATGATGGATTGCCCCTCTAAAAATAACAATTATTGGTTGTCATCTTTACTCCTAAACCGATTGAGTTTAATCTCTAGGAGACCAAATTCTGATACTAATTGTTGGTCCCAAATGCAACCTAAGAGTGGGGAGTGAATTAGGTTGTTTAACAAGACAAGTGAATATGGCAAGAATTCACCTAATAAAAAAAGCACAAACAACTTCTCAAGTATGCACAAAGATATGTCAAATTAAGCACCATAAAGATGTCACAATTGAGAAATAAGGAAAAGAGATAGAGAAAGAATTGCAAACAAATTTTCAAATTGTACCGAATTTGGATACAATCCACTAGTAGTTTCTTCAATTGTTAGTGAAACTAACCAACTTGTCCAAGTGAAGACTCACTTCTTTCTCACCCTAAAGGCTTTAGTTGAGTCAAAGAGTTTTACAACTATCCTAATTAACCCTCAACAATTTACAATTGAAATCTCACTCAACCAATTAACAACTACTATTACAAGTGAGGCAACCTTTACTAAGGTTTTACTCCTCCAATTGAGTAACCTCACAATACCCACTTTTTCCATACCTATACAACAAATAAAGAATATTTCTACCCAAATATTTCACTTGTAAACTTGTATTTCATGTAGGCAAAAGTCTCTTATCTTCTTGAACTTGTGGGTATTTATAGAATGTGAGAAATGTGTGAGGACCCATACCAATTGTATATTTCTGTTTACTTTATTATACATTGTAACGTGGATTTATTATTCTTGTTCAGAGGTGTTTTTATGGTATGCTCTACCTCTCAAAGTGCGTCGTGTGAATTATTTTGTTTTCCAAATCAAAACCCTAAGGTTGACATATAAACCCTAGTATACCCTGAAAACCCTAAATTTCGATAAACCTCCTATTTGGATGTGGAAAACCCGAGTTTGGTTTTATTAAACCCTAGTTTTGAAAATAACTACCAATTTTATGTTCAACTACAAGTTTGCCACTTTGTAGATTTTACGTGTGTACATGCATGATTAGGAAGTGAGACTAGGATTTCTAGGTGATTAGTAGCCTAAGTAGGTGTGTTTAAGCTTTGGTAGACTAGGTTAATTTGTGCACTTATGGACTAGTTTGATAGGAAAGAAAAATCATTTGGGCAAGGTAGACTTATTAAGTTAGTAGGGGTAATTAGTATGATAACTTTGACTCAATTTTGACTAAGGTTAAATATCTATGAGAAGTTATCTTTTGGGCTATGTCTAGAACTAGCCAATCGGCCAAACAAGAAAGAAAGGAAGAGGGGAAAACCGGGAGAAGGGAGGAGGAAAAAACCGTGAGAAAAAAAGAGAGGAAAAGGAAAAAAAAAAAAAGAGAAAAGCCTTGGGAAAGTTTTGCCAATTCAATCATCCAACCTTTCTTTGGGAGTTGGGGCACTTGATTGTGAAGCTCAACCTTGGATTCAAGAGGTATCTACACTTTGCAAAATGAATTTTAGTGAAATTGCTGAATTTTAGTTAAGTTGATTAAGTTGATGGAGATGATGAATTTTACCCATGTCTTAGCTTCTTGATGATCAAAGTTAGTTGAGAAGATGATGCCATGGTTTAGTTTTCTTGTTTTGCTTGTCTTGAATCTTGGCCAAGAACTAGGGTTAGGGTTTCTTAGTTGAAGTTTTCATGTGGTAGTTTATGGTTGTGATTGGTGATGATGAAGCATTGTTGGTTAAATTGTTGTGTGGGCTCTTGAATTCCCACTAGCAAGTTGTTTGAATTGTTGTGTGGGCTCTTGAATTCCCAGTAGCATGATATGGAAGGTTTTGGTTGTTGTGATGTTTTCCTTGGTCTTTGTTGCTGCCTTGGGTAATGAATTTATGGTGTAAAATGGTTGATAATTCATTACTAGTGCACTAATGCACAATGGTTGGAAAATGCACGAGTTAGAACGCGTTAAATGCATTCGATGCGTAAATATGTAACGTGTACGTGTTAGGAGTAATGTAGGATGTGTAGAAGCTGCAAATGCATGTTTGTGTTGCATTCGAGTCGATGAGTTTGCATGTATGTGATTTGGTTGAATGCAATGTGTTTTGGCGTAAAACTGAAAACAGGAATGACAGACCAGCAACTTCAGCTTCGTTTTTCGTGTTGATCCTTTGTGATTTGGCTTTTGACCAAAACACAGAACTTATAGCCCTTCATTCTACCTTTCCAACGCATCTGGAATTTCTGGATTCGGATTTGTGAGCTCCAAGTTATGATCGTTTGAATCTACCCTGTCGGCAATTCTGATGTGAAAAATTTCTGAAACTGTTTCGGCATTTTTCACCTAGAAAGAGAAAATTTGGGTAGAAGTTGTCTTCACAAAAGTTGTAGCTTGTTCTCTTAGCTTCGAAATGGCACCTCGTACACTCTAATCTGATACTTTTAGCCTGAGTTATGAGTATTGGCGTACAGGGTGTCAAAACTGTCTTCTTCACCTTTTAGTGTGTGTTTTCCGTTTTCGTTCCATTTCATTCGTTTTCCGTCTAATGCTCATGTACGTGCTCCTTTTTAACTATATGAAGTTTTATAAGCAGTTTTCGAGAGTTTAATTCGTTGAGTATTTGCATGTCACGTCATTTCACCTTTGAAAATGGATTTTGCCAAACCTTTTAATTTGGAATCGGAAAAGTAATTTGCTTGCACTTTCACATCTCAGGAGATTCTGTAGACGTTGAAGATCGTGTTTAACCGCCTACATTGTCTTGTTTGCGCTCAACTGTTGGTGAGTGTTCAAGTGCCTGTTGTTTTAGTGCTTGAATATCTGGTTTAATGAAGTTCATTTGAAAAGCATGCTTGTTTGACTTGGTGAGCGTGTACTTTATCGCGGTCACCCTTGCTTGAATTTACTTGAGTTAAATTCGTTAAATGCTTGTACGTGTGCTTGTACTTGACATGTTAGAACCAAACAGTTGTATGTACCATACTCAAGAGAGTGGGAGGTACCTCTCCTCCCGTTTTGGTCAGATTAAGTCGATAGGAGCGTAGTCTCGTCGACTCATTTACCAAGCGGTAGTATGTACCACGCTCTACGGAGCGGGAGGTGCCGCTCATCCCGACTTGGTCTAATGATATTGCTATTTTGACGAGCGGGCCCGGTACAGGGGGTGTAAGTAGACGGGTGAGAGTAAAGTGATTTCTACGGTCTGTGAGATTGTGGTTGACGGAGTGTCAACGTTCCTATTGAAGACTGGACCGAAGATAGGAGAGGAAATTGCAGAATGGTGGAACAGCAAATTGTATCCTTTTCTAGTGAATCTTTTATATCGTCTTGTATGCTTTCCTGTTTTCTACTGTTATTGTTCTGTCAAAGTGTGTTATTGCTTTAACCTGCCTGTGCATGAATTCTTGGCCTCACTGAGCTTCGCTCACCCCATAAGTTTTGTTTTCCTTAACAGGTCCGGAGGTGGGGCACGGGAATCGAGGATCCTAGTGTTTTGTGGAATTTCTTTTCCTTTTGTATGAGATTGAAGTTAACGGATGGCTTTGTTAGTTTGTGGTATTTTGGAGTTGTTATCAGCGTAACCTTGATGTAATTCTGGAGTTTGTTTTTATGAGAAGTTGTCGGTTTCTTTTACAATGGTTTCATGGTTGTGTATTTTGAGTCCTGGCGAGAGTTGGGCAGACGGCCCGCTAACCCCTCTGGTTCGCCTTTGGGGAAAGTGGGGCTGTCACAAAATGGTCTCAAGAAACTCTTCAATGGTAACAAATATGGCCGTTAGAAAATAGCCGTTGGAATATCAGACGTCCGAACCTTTGCTTTGCTTCCGACCCAATCGTACGAACCGTGGTGGAATTTGTTTCGTCTACAGTCGGATGTTCGAACCTTTGCTCTGCGTCCAAACCAATAGTCCAACAAAAACAGTAGCCACTTATGTTTCACTTTTAATTTATCAGATAGCCGGTACTCGTACTCTGCGTCCGATCCTTGCGTCCAATAAGTGTTCATTAACTATCGGACGTCCGGTACTCAATTCTTTTGCTTCGATAGTAGGCAAAACTTCTCAATTTTTCTTGAATTGATTTATTTTCTTCTCCAATAAATCAAGGACCTGTTTCTAACATAATTTTCACTTTTGGTCGTCACTGGACAATGTTGTCACCGATGACCTTTTTTCTTGTAATGAAAAATCACCACCTAAAGTGGGATAATGATAAGAACGACTAAGAAAAGAAGGATTTTAGAAATAAATACTGTATATATAACATGAAAGATCGTTAGTCCCATACATATCGTATGACTAGATACTTTAATTAACCTTTATCAAATACCATAAACAAATACCTAAAGGTGCAAATTAATGATATGATTGGTGATGGTAATACCTATATTTTCTTCCTCAAGAAGAAATTGATGCCAAATATCCAATATTTACTTAGAATTTTGTTTTTTTTATTTTTGTATTTTTTATATAATTTTCTTTATAAGTTATGTCATTTATGGACTTTATTAATATTCACATTATTTGTAAGTTTCTTTATTAATTAATTCTTCCTGAAGAAGAATGGCCTCTTTATTATTTCTTCCTAAAAAGAAATGAATGTCAAATATTTAGGATTAAATTATGGTGATGATGATATGTGTCTCTCTTTGATAGTGTTACTACACACGCTATATTCTTACTTAAAAATAGGAGAGACAGATACAATTATTGGTAGTGCTCAATTAATCAAAAACTCCAAAAGAGTCATTACTATATTTCTTCCTAAATATTCTTTAAATGTTGACGAAATTTTTCAAGATATATCAATATGGATATCATATCGAGACATTAAATATGACAATAATAGATATCATATATTATAGATCAAGTGAGATAAAAGTTGATTATATCACAAAATCATATTATTGATATAATTGTCTTCATTCTCATTTGATTTAAACTTAATTCAAAAATTATCACCCACAATAAATCAAAAGTTTATTGATCCCAATGAATTTATAATTTAACAAAAGTAAGAATTTATAATTTGATAAAAGTAGGAATTTATAAATCAGAAGTTTATTGATCCCAATGAATTTATAATTTGACAAAAGTAAGAATTTATTGATATAATTGTCTTCATTTTAAAAAATTATAAAACAAGTGGTAAATATGCAATATGTGACTCGGCTGAGTGAGGTTCCTCTTATGTATAGTATCTTCTTAGACAACCACTATGTCTATACCGCTTTTCATAGAAAGTGCGTATACACTTAACAAAACGACTTCTTTTTCGGATCTCCGCCTACACATGCAAATTGTTGATAAAACTCTAAAATGGCATTTTCTTTTGACCCAATTTTTTTTCTCTCCTTATCATTCAGAAAAGACAAAAAAATTTTAGGATAGCAAACATTCTCTAGAATTTCTCTTAGATCCGAACCCATAGCTGATGATAAAACTAGAATCGATATTTTTTGTTTCCTACTCACACGAGTACAAGTTATACGTTTCGTCACCACTTTGTGGAAAATAGAGGGAAAGCTAAAAGTTATCATAAAATGGGTGCCTCGATTTATTATTTATACCTATTATTATTATTATTTATAAATAAAGATATCTTATAATAATCATAATTAAGAATTTGAAAGAATTTGAATTCTTATGAATTTTAAATTTCTATTTCTCCTCTTGCTCAAAAAGAATGTTAATACTTCATATATATTCAAGGGGTTCATTTAGTTGCTTGAAATCGCATCTAGAAGAATTGAAATACACAAGAGATACAAATAAATAGAATCCAATATTCTTCAAACCAAATAAATGGGATGTGAGAATACCAACAAATCCTTCTCATCAATGGACTCCTGACGTATACGAAGGAGTGTAGTTCGTTCGAGAAATTCCTACCTCTCTATCTATCTCTGAGATGTTTGGATTTTTCAAAACTCCATGAACATGCAGAAAAGAAATGCTATCCCCAATCGGACCAAGACAGATCTTTTACTTGTTATATTCAATCTAATAGAATGATTTTGCCGTATCTAGACTAATACCAATCCAAGCCATTTCATGAATAAAATGTGACCAATTAACCAACCAACAAAACTACTTGTTACAAATAACATCTTGTTGTTGCATCGAAATATATAAATGTTCACTAATTTGGCAAACATTTAACTTGGTACCCAAAACTCCCATTAAGAGAAAAATAGAACCCCCTGCCATATACAAAATAAATTTTGTAGCTAAGTACAGACGTTTCTTTACTCCTAGTAATAATTTATTTTATTCTAAAGATATTTCCATTGGGGTTGACAAACAACCATTATTCTTTATATTAGTATTGAATAAAAATCTAAACGAGGTGTGGCCAAGCGGTAAGGCAGCGGGTTTTCGTCCCGCTATTCGGAGGTTCGAATCCTGCCGTCCCAGAGCATATCCATTGTGTTATTTTTAATTTAAAATAGAATAAAGAAGGTTTTATTGAAAGTCTAATTTTAGGTGGAATGTGTTTCTTATCTCTGATTTTTATCTTTTATGAATCATACTTTGTTCTCTTAAATTAAATTTCTAACTAAGTAAAGTTAAGAAATAAATTTAAACACAATATCATATGGGTACGAATCATATGAATCCAATATTTTATTGGATTCATACGATTCATGTCGACTCGCATAATTTTTTTATATGCGCCCTACTCCCTTGTATTCGTAAGATAATTTTTTTGAATTCAGTTGGCTAGTAATGTAAATGAACCATAACTATGCAGCCCTATTCCTAATGTAATTCTTCGATTCCTCATGGTTGATTTTCTAGTAGCGGTTTTGGAAATCTCATAAAAATTATTGCTTTCTAGAAATCTCCAATGGCCAATCCTGGCATGAATTTGACAAAAGTAAGAATTTATTGATATAATTGTCTTCATTCTCATTTGATTTAAAATTAATTCAAAAATTATCACCCATAATAAATCAGAAATTTATTGATCCCAATAGATGTAAAGGAGAATAAGAACTATCCAAAGTGATCAAAATGAAAGAAATTAAAATTGGCGGCTATGACACCTTTTGGTATTTTGGCTATATCTTGAACTATATACATCGGATTGAGATGATTCTTGAGCCATCTAAAGGTAAGACATACCTTTACAATTCTTATGAGAGACATCAAGATCCAATTCACACATGTTCATGGTCAACAAACTTTATATCATATGTGTATTTAAGCTGTCAAAAGTTAAAACATAGTTTGGACCAATTAGGAGCATTTTGGATATTTCTCAACCTACAGAGAACCAATTGACGTGATTCTTGATCATCCAAAGGACTACAGCTTTTATGTTTTGAGCAAGAGTTAGTTTGGCTTGTAGCATAGAGAAATTTGGAGTCAAAGTTGAACAAAAATAAAGCAACATTAAAGATGAAGTAAAATGGAGGAAATCTACTCCAGCATGATCTGCGATCCAGATCCATGAGCTGTGCCTTGCGGTTCCTACCTCACAGATTCTTGATAACGATGTTTTAACCTACTTTGCAACTTGCATGTTCTTTCTAACTCATTTTAGCTAAATTCAGCAAATAATTCGGTTGTCGTTGCTCAAGAAAGATTTAGAGAAGTGTAAAATAATTTTATGTCAATATTATGAAGACATTTCTCTTGCACAAACATCTATAAGTTCCTCTTGTACCTCAATGATTCAAGACATGTAGAATATATGGTAAAGAGTGACAAATGGTAGAAAAGCTAGAATTTAGTTTTAATTTCTTAATTTTACCTCTAGTTTAATATTGAGAGTTTCTTAGTTAGAAATAGAGGTTTGAAGAGAAAGTGAGGAGCACTCTTGTACTTAGCATATTAGAGAGATCAACTTGTGAAGGAGTTCAAGGATTCAACTTTAAGAAATTAAATAAGAATTCTTCTTTCTAACTCTTTGTCTCTTGTATTTATTTGTCATACTTTGTTGCAAGTTCTATCTATACTTAGACATACTCAATATGATGTTTAGCTAAACTTTTCACCTCTTAGAGTGAAGATAAACTTGTTATTGTTTTGATATGAAGTAGTTAAAAATGATTATGCTTCTACATGATTTTACTAGTTTGTGAATTTGTGCTTACTATTATGGTTATTTGGTCACCAATATGAATTATTTGATGATTATTAAGCAACAAAATTTGCCTTCATATAGATTTTGGTTCTTGAACACTAGCTTTATTCTCATGAAAGTAGTGAATACGGTTGGTTGTATTGTCATACAATAACTTCATTGATCTTATTTAATTTATGTTTAATTTTTTCACTATGAAAGTAGGCAAAGGAAGGATGTAAGGAGTTGAGGAATTGACGAAAGCGATTTCCAACAATGTCATGTTCATTGGCGAAAATGATGTCATGCATTAAGAAGTTATTTCCTTGGCAATTCATGGAAGCAAAAATATAATTATCCTAGCTGACTTCTATTCTTAGCACACAAGGGATTCTAATTCTTAGGTAACCTCTTAACTTGATCTTTATAGCAATCTTATTTTCTTTGATTTTTAGTTTGACTTGTTAATTATCTTCATCTTGCCATTTATGGTTGGTTCTACCACTTAATATGGCCGGTTCTACCGCCTAACTATTATGATTGGTTCTACCGCCTAACTACTATGATCTATTATACTGCCTACTTATCTTTCTTTTGCATTTAATTTCTTGATATAATTAGAATATCATTTGTCTAGATAATAAAGTAAATGATTAAACTTTAGTGCTTGCCATCCGTAGTCCTTGTGGGATTAATGCTAATACTCTATACTTATTGATCCGTATATTTGTGCTAAAAGTAGTTATGTAAAGATTGGTATACTAAACTCCTATCAATTCCCTTTACTTTTCCTTTTTTGTCCTACAGTGTTTGTGAAATGATGGCAGGTGGGAGCCTCTTTCACACTTACTCCTTATATCCTGAATTGCTTTTATGGGTTGTGGTGGTGTTTTTGCTTGATGTTACTTTAGGATTTTTATATTGTGTGTATGTCAATGTGTAGAGTTTTTGTGAGCATGGATTTTTGTACTTGAGCTTGGTTAACTCTTTCTAGCAACTGCAGTCTTTTTGGAATCTTTGTACTTGATCTTGATGAATTGAGTTTTTTACTGGTTTTAAATGGTGATAACTAGTCATTGATTTGCCTGATGATTTATTTCAAACTTTTTACATACAAGACTCTAGGGAATGGCTATTAGGACTATTCATATATCTCAAATTAACAAGTGCACATTTGATTGGACTGTGCTAGTTCAAGTTATTAAAGCTAATCATGTGAAAATTGCTGGGGATGTGGATCTCTCAAGGTCTTTCTATTGCTTTCAGTTTAATGACTCACAGGTTTGTAATAGTGGAATTGCTTGTTGTTTGATATCTTTTATTATTGCTACTCCATTTTTTCTCTCACTAAAATTTTTGTCTTTTGGTAAATAGGATATTAATGTCTATGCAATCGTCTATGATGATGAGATTCCTCTTGTTGATGGGCATCTTTGCTATTTAAAAAGTATTACATATCGAACATAGAGATTCATGATACTCCTGAGCCTGTGCTGACGGGCTTGTATTTGTTTTATGGGTCACCAATAGTGAAACTATTATCCAGAAGGCCACCAATTCAGGGGGACTGGACATTCCTTTTTATTTTGAACTATGATCATATGGGTATGGGTCTTTTCACATTGTAGCAGACACAGATAACTTCATCAGTTAGTTAGTTTTTTTTTTTTTTTGACATCTTTTGTATTTTTTTCTTGTCTGTTGTTTGATTGTGCCGAATTGCATGAGCCTATATATTATTTTCATTTCAAATGTTGTGGGAGTTATTATCCATGCTTTGCCTTGTCAGTTGTGTATTTTGAAGGTAGCCTTTGACTGTAGCAAGTGTTCGATTATCTTGACTTTGTGGAATGATTATGAGCCTATTATGTGACAGCCCCACTTCCCCCTAAGGCGAACCAAAGGGTTCGGTGGGCCGCCTGCCTAACTCTCATTAGGACTTACTCACAAAAAGGTCACTAACATATCAAACTAAGATATGATCATAAGTCCAAACCAAACGATAAATCACAAATACATTATTCCATCCTTACAATCCCAAAATACATAAAGTACTTTACCATACATTCAGGTCTCATATTACAAAACCCTCAAATTCAACATTCAAGTTTTCAAACCAGATACAAAAGTGAACCCTAAATCTAATAGTTGGTGCCTTCACTTGGGTTCTCAGTCCCTGCTAAGGAAAACAAATTTGAAAGAATGAGCTAAAACCCTAGTGAGTTCCAAAAAGGCATGCAAAGCATATAACACATATGATATTTCACTTTAAACTCAAATTTAGAAATAAACAAATGAGGAAAGCAATTAACAACACAAAAGTAGGATATGGAGGCTCTCAGGAGCTAAGATCCACAAAGCTCAATCACGTTTCTCGTAATTGACACTCTGTCAATTTTCATATAGTCCATGTAACCTCCACTTCTCCTTACTCCATCAAAACCCCTATCGAGCCCGACTCCAATCACATAAAAGTAACTGATACGGAGTAAGAGGTGACTCTCATCCTAGTAAGCATAGCACTTTCTCCCGTTCAATAACATAAAAACTGATACGGACTAAGAGGTGACTACTGCCCTAACGGCGTAGCATTTTCTCTCGTTCAGTGGCACATATAAACTGATACGGACTAAGAGGTGACTACCGCCCTAACGGCGTAACACTTTCTCCCGTTTAGTGGCACATAAATTAATTAGTGCTCTTCCATCAGGGACAAGTCCATACGCCAAATCCAGAGCACACATCACATCACATCATCTCACATAAATAACCCTATGGCTCGTCACTTTCTCCTCGGCCTAGGCCTAGCCTACAGCTCGAGTTGAATGACTTGCCGATAGGTCTTGGGAATTCCCAAAATTTTTATACGTACATAAATCACATCAAATACTCTTAAATCACATCAAAACATTCTTACAAATTTTCCACTCAAATAGGAGTAAATGTGATAAAGTACACACTACTCCATTTGATGAATCAAAACCAAATTTTCACATCAAATCACTTAACTAAACACAATTTAGATCAAATTCACATAAGCACATAGCAAGCATGGAAACTCACCAAAATAATGAGGTTCGGATTCCAAAGTTTGCTTGGTTTCAAAGCCTTCCATACTTCCTCAAGATCTTTTCAGATCTAGCAAGATCAAGGAAGATCTAACGCAGTTCCATCCACGGATGATGTTCTAAGCTTCAACACCTCGAGATCCTTCAAGTTTTCCAAGGATTTGCTTGCTTTCTTCGCCAAAATTCAAGAACAAGAAGAAATCAAACACTAAAAAGCTTTCCTCCCTCTTCCTTGCTTCCTCTCTCTCAAGGACCACCCTCTCTCTCTCTCTCTCTCTCTCTCTCTCTCTCTCACGGCAGCCAAGGGATGGAGGAGAAACAAGAACCAAGCCTTCAATGGAGCCTTCAAGCTTGAGGAAGAAGATGAAGTTGGAAGAAATCTCTCAAACTCTCTCCCTTTTCTCTCTCTATGTCTCGGCCTCTCTCTCTCTCTTTGAGTTTTAAGAGTGGCTGAAAAATGAAGCACAAGAAGCAAGAAAAGGGGCTTTAAGGGAGACAAAAAGTCTGGTCTTCCCTGTTTTAGGGAAAAGTGGTTAAACGACCACTTTTTGTTGCGTCGAAACGCGACACTCTAACTTTTACTATTTTACCTCATTTCGACACTGTCCAACCTTAAATATATCTCTGTAATATCTCTACATATGCTCAGTTTCATATTAAAGTCACTATTCACACTTCGGAGCAAAAATTGATGCTTAAACTGGTCGAAACCACACACTGGCAAATAATTCTCAAAAAATTCTCTAAATTAGAAAATAATCATTCAAAGCATAAATTCACTAATATTTTAGTGAATAAACATAATATAAAAATTATTATACATTTTAGAATAAAAATTTGAATTTTAAGGCCCTCATATATTAAGGATCGTGCAATTGATGAGTTGATAGCATTGATGCCTATTATTATTGATATAAGGGTCAGGGCCACTATAGAAAATTGTATGGTTTTATGTTTGGCCTATTTATTGGTTGTTTAGGGTATGTATGTTCTTTGTTTAAATGTGTCTTTCTGTTTTGCCTTTTTCTAGATCTATTACTGTCTACTCAACCATAGCTTGTTTTCCTTGTTGCTCCTGATGTTCTTGAAGCAAGTCAGCTTGATGAATGGTTGTTATTATTTGTTAATTCATTATTTTTCCTATCTTTTATTTTCTTCTATTCTATCATTTTCATACTAATCTTGTGCTTTTCTTGTAGATGTAATGCTGATATATCTGAGCTACTTCGCATGGTTTATAATGATATGGCATACTTTGATCCATCTGTTTTACTACCTCCTATCCATGATGCGACTCTCACAGCAATCTCAAATGTCACATCATTCAATAAATTCATTAGTATTGTGGTCTCTTCATTTTGTAGTCACTTTAGTATATTTATTTTATTTGTCAATTTGTCTATGTTTTGTTCTGGAACTTGCATAATTGTCCCTTGGTCATTCTTAGATCGAGGTACTGTATGGATTAAGGGCCATAGGGAAGTTGTATGGCCTTAAACTAGGTTCCTGTCATTTGGATTGTCCTTATTGGAATGAACCCTATGAATTCTCATCCAACTTGGATGTGATCCACCTACCCTGTGGTCAAGGAATGCATGATTTCTCTAGGTGATCTCTTGGTTCATAGTCTTTGTACATATTTCTATTGTTTTATCATATTTGTCTGTGTTTGTTTCTCTATTTGCTAATTAGCTTGCATTGCTTGTTGAATAATAGGGCATGGGTGCATCTCACGATTCACAATAGTATTGGTTACATGAATGTTATTGTCTTAGGCAATGAAGCTGAGAAGCTCATTGGTTTAAGTGTCATTGATATGTGTCGTACTTCTGAAGGTGATGCAGCATTGTCTATTAACAACTCCTGATTTCTTTGGTTAATGTGCTTCAAATGTTTCAAAATTTTTGTCCATCTTGCACATTCTTTTGTTGATTATCTACCCTTGTCTTAATGTGCTCTTCCAATATACTCTCACGGCTAATGCTTTATGTCAAACTCCTGTTCTTTGTGTTGGGTGACTCTAGTATCTCTTCCTTTCTTACTTCTTGTTTGTTCTTTGTTAGTGCATGTAGCACTAGCATTAGACGTAACTAAAGCTGCATTATTATACACCATCTATTTGTGAAATATGTATGATATATGCTGCAAGCTCGTATAGTATTTTATTTTCATGAGCATTCAAATGCGCAAAAGATATATCTATTATTTTTTCAGTCTATGTTTTTTTTTCTAGTAGAAGTTTTCTTTTTGTGCTTTGTTTTGCTGCAACCTGCATTGACTACTTTGTTTTCAAGTAAGTTTAAGCATTTATAGCTTCTCCTTTTTTTCGCTTTCTCAAATATGTGCATGTGTTGCCTTATTTTTTGGTTTCCTCTCTTTAAGTGTAGGGGTGTTTCTTGTGTTTTTAGACTACTGAACACTTGATTTTAAAATCTTCACATATGCCAAGTGTTCTTTTTTTTGCTATTAGTGTTTCTTTTCTTCTCTTGTATATATGTCTTACATTCTTTTCTAGCATTGCTTTTTGTGTGTGGTTGTCCATTTAACTTTGTTCCATTCCAAAAATGACCACACTTACAGGAGTGAGTATATTTTGTTTAATCTTGAATTTGTCATATCATTGATTGTTCATTTCTTGTAGTTGTCTATATTATGAAATTTGAATTTGAAGTATGGAGAGGATACTTAGGACAGACCTACCTTTGTGTCAGGATATTCAGAGCAGTGTTTGAAATACACAAATATAAAATAGTCAAAAATAAAATTTTTGGATAGATAATTGCATGCATTTATGTGATTGAGGTCCAAAAGATGGGTCTCCCTCATGCTCAACTTTTAATGATCTTAAAACCTGAATTTAAACTGTTGTATTCCGAGGCACATGATCATATCATTTTTCTTAATATTCCAAATTCAAATAAAGCAGAGATATCCATATAACTTTGTCATGAAACATATGATGCATGGTCCATGAGGAGTTTTGAATAAATATAATGTTTATATGAAAGATGGCTTCAATAAAACTATTATCCAAAACTTTTTAGCAAGTTCAGAGTCCATACTGAGGATGTTCGTGAACCAAATGTCTCGCCTGGTGACTCCAAACGCATTTGAGTCCCAGAACCATGGCCAGTCAATGGGATTCGAAATTTCACAGATTGAAGACCTATTGGACATGGAAGAGTACTTCAACGCTGTTCATCCCACTTTTTGACGACCAAATCACAATGGCAACAATGTATTTCTCTGGAGATGCAAAGAATATTTGAAACTACTCTCAAACCATCACACCCAAGTACCCGTGATATGGTAAGAATAGAGTGGAAGGGTAAAAAAATAATTCTATATGCAGACGTGAAAGCTTTATCAATAGAAGCATTCTAAGCTACTTTTTTATTTATAGAGGAATGATTCCCTCGTCTTAGGACCGCCATTCAAATGCTATTCCTTCCTACTGAAAAAAGTTATTGAGAATCTCGAGAACCTAAACAAAAATGCAGAAGTAAGTGCACCCCAAGGCTTTCCTCTCTTCTCCCTCCTCCCAGTTTTTTAGCCAACTCCATCCTTAGCACTCTTGAATTGGCCAAAGCAAAAATTGATGCATATAATAAAAGGAGATCAGAAATATTATAGGCAATGACTTTACTACAGTATAGATCAAATGTTTTCATCAGTAATAAAGGAGTAGATTTTCCCTTATTTTGGGAAGGCTAGTGGCTAGTGTGAATTCTTTCAATGCAAGGGGCTAAATCCTCATTCAATCAATTGTTTGTGAGCCATGCCCAAGAGTCAATCACTCTTTTCCTCTATTCTCTCTCTAGAGTTAGTCAATCGCTACATCAAGTGCAGTGTCCCTTCACGCTTTTGGTCCAGACGAAGACATAGTCTAGAGTATGCTTCTAACCAACCTAGTTGTAATAACCCATTCAGGCGTCTTCTTAATAAAGGAGAGTCACCTTCATGCAACCTCAACTACTGTGGTGGCGATGTCCAAAGTATGATAAACTAAGGGCCAAAATGAAGTTATCCACGCTATAGAAGGAGAAATAACAGTCTATGTATGAGGGTATGTAACTAGGGACTAGGGGTGGGCAAAAAAACCCGTCTACCCGAAAACCCGCCAGACCCGACCCGACCCGATCCGAAAAATCGGATACCCGATCCGATTTTTCTTGTCGGATCAAATTAGGATCGGGTATCCGTAAATATCAGGTACAGATACGGATCAAAAAATAAAGACCCACGGGTACTCGACCTGTGGGGTATATTATGTAAATATTAAAAAATTAGGGGTCAATGTATAATTTAATATTTTAATCCTAAATGAAATAGAAATACCCTAGCCAGCACTCAGCAGTTGCTTCACCTCTTCACCTCTTTCTTTTCTTTGCACTGGTTCAAGCTGCGTTCTCTTCACCTCTTTCTTTTCTTTGCACTGGTTCAAGTTGCGTTCTCTTCTTTCTTTGCACTGGTTCAAGGCTGGTTCTGGGCTGCGTTCTTTGCACTAGTACGTCATACTTGTAGCTGGTTCTTGATGACTCTGTTGATGTTTATGTGTAGGTTCGTTGAGGCTTATTCTGTTTCTTTTAATTGTTGAAAAGTGGGGTAATTTTGAAGTTTGAGAACATATTTCAGATTCTGGATATCTTTTATGATTTCTTGGATGCCCTTTCTGTGATTTGATTATCCAACTTAACTTCCCTGGTGATATATGACGAGGTCTAGCATGTTCAATGCATGACTCTATCGATTAAATCTCTGCAAAATCCAACATGTTTAGTGTCTCCTGTGATCTTCAGATCTTGCTATTTTGATCGATGATTATGCTTGTCAATCTGTTTCAGATGTGTCAATTTTTTGTCTTTTTTTTTTGGGTTCCCTTCAACTAGTGGTTTGTACTTGATAGTTTGCTATTCTCCATGTGCGTCTTTTACCATTTTTGTGAATTTGTTGGTACAAGCTCATCACTTGCCACAGCCGAGCGATGAGCTACAAAATTCATACTTATACATAAATAAAAATCTGTAATTTTGTATGAAGACGACATAGACCAGTTTATGCACCACTTTTGATGACATTGATATATGCATGTTGAAACTAAACTGCAAATTGAGTAGTTTTTATCTGTTGAAAGACACTGTTCTGTTTGGAATCACCAAGGCTATTACATTGTGTGAGTTTCCTTTGAGATGACTCTGACCCTCTTTAATTTCGTTTGGTACATTTTTTTACACATCATTATCATCCCCAAACCCTTGGCTTTGATTTTCACTCGGTCGATGCTCAGATGATCATCATGAAAACCACTTGCTTGTTCGTGACAATACTTCTGCATCCTTGACTATATTGATTAAGAGCAATAATGCCAAAAATCAGGATTTTAGATTGAGTGAAGTGCCAGTTGTATCGTTTTGGTTGTTCGTCGTCTTCAGCTTTAAAACTTCAATCTTGGCTCTAAGTTTGAATTGCTCTACCTTTATTGAGTTGACTGGGAATTCAGAATGTTGATTGATCATAACTTTCAATTGTAGGATTAAGTTCTTTTTTGCGAGAATGTTAGGAGTCAATTTTGTGTGTTTTTGTGGATGGGTGGGGGTAGGTGTGGGCTTGGGAGTGGGGTGTGTTTTTGTTCTTTCTTGTGTTTGTCTATGTGTTTCTGTATGTTGTGCACGCTTGACAGATCTCCACTATAGGCATGATTTACATTTTTGTATTCATATTCTCTAGTATATGAAACATGTCATCAGTTGGATTCTTTGGATCTTGAAATAACAGTATGTTTATGTAAATTGCAGTGAATATGTCATTATCTCTTCAGGGCTTTTATAGAACTAGTGTATGTAAAAATGATACCTGCAGAATTAAGTTCATTTATTGCCATTTGCAGTTACATTAGTGTGGTCTTCATCACTTCTACTAACACTGATTTTGCAGGCATTTATTATGGGATCTTTGTTTACCCATTCTGCACTTAGTATAATATGTTACATGATGGTATTATATGTTACTACTGAATGCTGATGGTATTATATGTTACATGACAATTTTAATCAAAAGAGTGCATTTGTTTCCTTAATGCTCGAGTACATCATTACGAGTTTTTTTTTAATTTTTTAGATGTCAAGTATGGGAGATAATACAACTAGTACAGCTGCAAGTCCAAACGTGAATCATTCATCTTCGATGGATCCAAAAAACAATCTTGGAGCATTTGGAGCTGATACATGTCCAATAAATTTGCCTCATGCATCCCAATCAAGTGAGTCAAAAAGAAGTAGATCTTGGGTATGGGATCACTTTGTAATTGTTCAAGATACTGAAAAAGCTGATAAGAAAGCTACTTGTAATTATTGTGGACAGTTGATTGCTTGCCCTAATAAAAATGATACTACTTCTTTGAGTAACCACATTCATAGATGCAAAAAATATCCCTACAATAACAAGGATAAGAAGCAAAAGACATTGGAATTCAAAACAAAAGAGGGAGGGGGAAAAGCATTGACAACTCATATGTTTGACCAAGAATTGTGTAGAAGAATGCTTGCTAGGATGGTGATTATAGATGAATTACCATTTAAATTTGTGGAAAGAGAGGGTTTTAGAGATTTTTGTGAAGTTATGCAGCCACGGTTTGAGATCCCCTCACGTAGAACTTTAACTAGGGATTGCCATAAGCTTTTTTTAGATGAGAAGAAGAATTTGAAGAGGTATTTTGAAAATTTGTCCTCTCCTGTTTGTCTCACCACTGATGCTTGGACATCCATTCAGAATCTGAATTATTTGTGTTTGACAGCCCATTTCATTGATGATAAATGGAAATTGCATAAAAAGATTTTGAGTTTTTGTCCTATTACAAGTCATGCGGGTGAAATAATTGGTCAAACTGTTGAAAAATGCTTGCTTGATTGGAAAATTAGCAAAGTTCTTACTGTTACAGTGGATAATGCTAGTTCAAATGATAATTGTTTGCAATATTTGAGGAGAAGACTCATTAATTGGAAAGATACTGTCTTAAATGGGGAATTCTTACATATGAGATGTGCTGCCCATGTTTTGAATTTGACTGTTAGGGAGGGGTTGAAGGATTTGGAAGATTCTATTATTAGAATCCGATCTGCTGTAAGATATGTGAGGTCCTCGCCTGCTAGAGCTCAAAGATTCAAATCTTGTATAGAAAAGGAGAGAATAGAGAATAAAAGCCTTGTGTGTCTTGATGTTGATACTCGGTGGAATTCTACATTTTTAATGTTAGAGGCTGCTTTAAAATATCAAAAAGCATTTGAGTTGTTAGAAACTGTGGATAGCAAGTATGTGGAAGAGTTAACTCCACCAAATGAAAATGAGTCTAATACTCACAAAGGCTCTAGAATGAGAGGTGTGCCAACTGAAATGGATTGGGAGTATGCAAAGAATCTGCTGCCTTTTCTTCAAATTTTTTTTCTTCACATTATGTGACAGGAAATGAGTATATGAATGAAATATATGGCATTGGTAGGTCTTCTCAATTTGTTTCAGGAAAGTGATGATATTGGTTTGTCAATTATGGCTGGTAATATGAGAAAAAAATATGACAAATATTGGGGTAATGTTGATAAGATCAATATATTGATTCTAATTGCTGTTGTTCTTGATCCCCGACATAAATTAAGTTATGTTCAATGGGCAATTGATGAGGCATATGATTGTCAATCTGCTGAAGTATTGAAAAACAAGGTGGAAAAGGTGTTACATTCCTTATTTGATTATTATTCTGCTGAAAAATCAGCTCCTAAGGAGGCGGCAAATCTGTCTCAATCTAAGGAAATAGATAAAATGAATGTTGAGACAATCACTGCTAAAGGAGCATCAAGTTACATGCATGCAAAGTACTCTCAGAAAGTTGATTCATTTGATAGCACTTATAATAAAACAGAATTGGACATTTACTTGATGGAAATGAAGGAACATCTTCACGATCCAAAATTTCACATATTAGATTGGTGGAGAGATAATGCTCATAGGTTTCCAGTTCTCGCTGCAATTGCTAGAGATGTGTTAGCTATTCCAGTGTCTACAGTTGCTTCGGAATCTGCTTTTAGTACGGGAGGCCGTGTTTTAGATTCTTTTCGAAACTCTCTAACTCCAAGAATGGTGGAGGCTATAATTTGTGGTCAAGATTGGCTTCGTAAGGGTAATCAACCTATTGATTTGGAAGAGAGCTTAGTTGAACTTGAAGAAATGGAAACAGGTAGAGATTTTTTTTTTGTTTTGAAAATCACCTTATTTATTCACTTATGTTAATTTGCTTTTTGGTTGCGTTTGTTTTTATAGAAATTTCAAGTTTGACAGAGGAGCATGCTATTGTTAACATTGAAGATTAAAGATCCAGCAGTGGGTGCATCTGGAGCAATATTTGGATTAGTAAATTCTTGAATTCCTAAAGCTGATTTTTTTTTCTTTTTGACTCACACATAAACACGTTCCTCCCAATTTGAATTCCAAAAAAAAAAAAAATTGACTCATTGATTGTTACATCTTACACCTTAACATTTATGGCATAACTTTGTCAATTTTCACAATTTGGTTTCAATGTACGCAGGGTTTTTGTTTAAAGTCAAGTTGGATCTTTTGCTGTTTTCATCTTGAGGCATAACAGCACCTTTTGTGGAATTAGACGTCATCATGTGTAAATTACCTGAAGTCATGCCTCCCATTACTTAGTAGTGTCGACTTTGTCATGCCAACCAAATGATATCTTTTTTACAGTAGATGATGACTGCTTTTCTATCTTATTGCATTGCACATCCACCAGTGTACTAGTTGCTTATCCTGTTTTCCAGAGATTGCACCTTCTTAGGCTTTTGACTTCGCTGCTTTCAAACTTACTGGTGAAACCATGACGCTAAATGGTGCAAGTATTGCTTTATTGTGGAAGATTTTCTCTTAGATTTTTCAACTTTTGACATATTTAGTTTTTTCATTGCCAATCAATTTTCGTTTTTTAATGTATCACTTTTTTACATTTTCTTGCCCTCTGTTGCATCCAAGATTGTTGGTTGATATATATTTTCAAGGATTTTGTAGTTGGACTTCCTGATTGTTTAAAAGCAAAAATGGAGAAGTAATTGTTTAGTCTTTGTTTTTGAGATTAATTTAACAGTTACCATCTCCATTTGGTTGTTTTCATAAGATGCTTTCACCATCTCTATGAATTTTTCTTTCTTCCTCTTGCTAACTGCTGTTTGGTCTAATAATAACAGTTTTTTGTTGCATAGGTGGCTGATGACTCAATATTGTATGGTTGTTGTGTTTTAGTTGAAGAGATAGTACAGAAGCCGTCTAGATTGATTTCCATGATTTCAGATGGGCAGCCTTGTCACTTGGGATTGAGCCGGCATATTTTAACCACAAAACGGTGTTATTGCATTCTTTCGAGACTTCCATTTTATGAGCTGCATTTTGGTGTCTAAAGGCATTGATAACTGGGGACATGCAAGTGTTTTTGCTGTATAATGTAATATTGTTGATTTTCATTGGCAATTAGTCTTACTAGAAATGTTTGTCCAAGTGAAAACTTCCATGGCAGTTGTTTGAGTATCGGAAGGATTACCCTATAACTTCAAGTTGTTATCCAGCTTTAGGATACCTTTTTAGCTTAAGTTGTTAAATATTTGATGAAATGTATTGGATTGTTGAATATTTGCTGAAATGTACTGGATTATTGAAATGGATTAGTTTTGGATTGGTAAAATTTTGATGGAATGTGGTAGGGTCGGGTACCCTAATAACCGACCCATTTTTTCGGGTACCCGAAGATCGGGTACCCGAGAATTTGCGGGGCGGGTTAGGGTCAGAAATTTGTTGACCCGATAAGTTAGGGTCGGGTCAGCCAATTTCCATTAGGGGCGGGTACTCGACCTGTGCCCACCCCTACTAGGGACTTAGTTAATTAATAGGTCATGCGATACAACCCTTCCTTCTTGCTCTCTTTGCTGGTCACATGAATATCAAAACTTGTTCTACTATCTAGTTATTTAAGTATTTATATAAATATGTTTCTAAAGGTCATGACTGTGTTAGCTTTCATATCTATTCAGAGGATAATTCTAAAGATATTGACGAGATAAAGGAGTTTTAGCCTGGAAGGTAGGTAGTAGCTATGAGGCAGTTTGGTGTATTTATAAGTTAAATTTGAATGAGATGACTCCTTCTGTATATACTCTTTAGTTGTATCTCTTGGGCTAAAAGATGATCTTTTTTCCATAAAAACAATAATCTTGATGACTTTTTGGATTGGGCTGATTTTTCAAAGACAATGCTAATAGAGTTTTTTCACATGAATAAAACAAAAAAAGGGCTCAAGAGCTTAAATATCTTCTTTGTGAATTTCAAGATTTTTTGGCTTGGAAGGCTGCAAAAAAGAAAAAGAGTGATTGGTCGTGTCGTGATTGCTGCTCTGAGTAAGAGAGAGTGACACTACTTTCGACTCCTATTATCTCATGTTCATTCCCCCACGTCTTTCAAGGATCTCTTGACTGTTGACGGAGGGCTTATGCTCTCTTATAATTAACAACTTTGTCCCTCCATTAAGTTGGTGAGTTGAAAAGTTGGAGGACAAAATTGGCACAATAATACAAGACATATTTCCCAAATTAATGTGGCTTGACCAAATTAGCCCAATAGTAAAACTTGAGATAAATTATCGCAAATTAAAGTTGGGGAATTCAAAGTGGGCCAACAAAAAAGTTAAGAGTACTATTTGAGTCATTTGCTCACTATAATTTAAATTATCCGAGTTTAAATGAACTACTAACATATTTGGTCGATCAAATCTCGAATTCGAACTCTAATAAGTTCGAGCAGTTTGAATATATTAACTAATCACACTCGAGCATATATTTGTGAGATTCAAGAAATTTCTTGAGTTTAGTCAAACCTCATATATACAAACATATGTGAAATACCTGTCAAGTCCTTTATATTAAAGATTTAAACTATACTCTTAAACCTGATTAGATTAGACTCATTAGAGTTCGAACTTTAACTAGAATAAGCTTCAAAAAAAAAAAAGCTTAAAAAAAAAATCAATGTGAACTCGAGCAAGCAAGCTCAGGCTCTTGCTAGGAGTTAGGAACTCGACTAACATGTAACATATTTTGACCTAAGACTTGACCAAGCAAACTTCGAGTAACATTATTTATTTTCACCTGAACAATCAAAGGTTTTGAAGTAGGATTCAGGTGCCTCAAGGGGGAAAATGAAAAAAAAGAGGAGTAGGATTCAAGTTAAAATGAGAGGTAGGGGTTTTGAGAAAAGAAATGGAAAATAATTAGTAACCAAACCCATTAAGAGAAAACCTGAATCTCGAAGCAAACTCTTCATCTCATTGTAGGCAAACTCCATCATTAGCCTTAGCTCCCCAACCTTCTACGGAGGAGCTGCCTGAAAAGTGTGTGTTCTTGACGAGGCAAAAAAACAATGGAGAAAATGAATGTGGCGTTCGAGAAGATGAAAATCCTAGTGGGAATGGAAGTGGATGAGGAATCATCACCAGAAGCTGAAGATTCATCTTTTTTGGAAGATTTCAATCGTAATTGTACTTTATCCACTAAACAGGTATTGTTCTGTTTCATTATCTCTTGGCTTAATTTGGGGTTTTCTTGATATAATCGAGGAGATTCTATTCTAGGTATTTGATGGGTTTTTGCTGGACATTTATGATTCATGGAGAAAAACAGCTTTGATTTGTCATTCTTTAGCATTGCATCAATTTCTGCTGCTTGATACAGTCGTATCAGTAAAAAAAAAAGAAAAATGTCATACAATTGATTTTATTTCTGGATTAGTTAGAGCTGCCATTTCAATTTTTAAAATTTTTTTGGGTTTTATTTTTCTATATTTTTTAAAATTATCTTTCATGACTGTCAGTTTACCAGTTTAATTCTTTATAATTGTCACTAATTGCCTTTTGTGCTCTTTGGATTTTATGAAAATTTGGAAGTTCAAGGTTTAAAAAAACATATGGATAAAGTTAAGGGATTTCTGCTGAAGTTTTGTCGTTCTAATAATTTGCTCAAAGGATGACAAAATGGCTTGTCTTGTAGCTAAAGCTACTGATTATTGGCATTCTGCAGTATGACTTCCGCACTTAATAATGTTGTGAATAGAAAACAAAATATGCAACAATGAGGATGAAATCTGTAGATGTCCATGGAGTTGGACATTGGTGTCTGGTTTGAGATGTAAAACAAATTCAATAACTGTACGTCTGTAAAACTGGTACGTACTAGAGTTCTTGGAGCCTGGATACCCTGCTAGTTAATTGACTTAGGACTTCGGTTAGCCTATTTGGAACTTCTGGGGATTGTTGATTTGCTGGAGCTTTGGATAGGCCTCAATAGAGGTACCCAAAAATTGCTGCTTTGGGGGTTGCATGAAATATAATCGCTGTTTTGCTAGATGCAAGATGATGACGTTTCAAAGTATATTTACAGGAAACAAAACTCTAAAATGTGTACATACTCTCTTTCTGTAACAAATGCTTGTATGCTTTGACTTAAATATAGTGATTATTATGTTATTTCTGTTTGACCATGTACAAGATTTGCTGGGTGCTACTTGATTTGAATCTAATCTTACCAACCTGATATGTGAAAAGGTTTGTGTTTTGAATCTATATGGAACTAGCATAACAGCAGCCAGAGCCTCCAAATTCAAGTCCTGTTCCACATTGGCACTTTCATTTGATGATTGTGGCAGCAGTTGCTGGCTAGCTTTTTGGACTTATTAATATATGAAAACACATTTAGATGCTTTGAGGCCATTTGAATAGGGGGAATAAAATGAGCAAGTAAAAACATAGAAGAAAGATCCTAGTTAAAATTTCTTGGAATATTACAAAAGGGAACTATTGAGAAGAACAGAGATGCAAAGCAGGGATACTTTTAAAAACAGTGTTGCAGTTGGATGATTTTGTAACAAGTTTATGCACTAGGGAAAGTAAGAGCCAAATCAAGTTTACACACTAGGGAGAGTAATAGCCGAAACAGAAAGAGATTTTCTTTTTTGTCCAATATTTTTTCTCTGTAAATCAGTTGGAGTATCTTTACTTCCTTACCTGTAGTGCCTAAGGAACTCTGATCAGTTATTGTATTCTATTTCAATCGTTAATCACTTTGCTAACTCTCTATACTTTTAAGAATATAATCACTTAACAACACTTACACTAATTTACATAGTTGATGTAAAAGTTTATTGATCTAGTAATTGTACTTTTTCAAAATTTGTTTGGAAACCTAGACGTTGTTTAGTTGGTTTTCCAACTACTTGGAATTATTCCAATGAATGGGTCAGCTTATCATTTCATCTGATTTTGAAAGGTTCCTGCCACATTTTGTAGTTGAAGCTTCTTAAATCATATAACCTATTACAGTGAAAAGTATAAAATGTCTACATGTGAATCTTTTTCCTGATGCTAAAACTATGAATGGTTCTTCTCATCTAGAGTCAGTTGTTGGCTTTAAAAATGTTTAACTCAGGAACTAAGTATTGATGAATTTGATCTTTCAAAATCTTTTAGTTATTGGAGATTATAATATCTTAATTATTATGCTCTAGTTTGTAAAAGGTTTAGGATGCTCATTTTCTTAACAGTTTTTGGTTCATAGAATTTATGAGGCTTTTGGAGAATGCAACTATCCGGTTTTTGTTAATACTTCTCTTCTTTTGACATTTGAAAATGAAGCACACACATTGCTCAAACAGGGACTTGCACTTAGTTAATAAATATTTCTTAAAAAATTTTATTTTGGAATTATTGTGAAAGAAAGATTTGATGAATGCCCTATACATTGGGGTTTTGAGTGAAAAATCATGATTTATCACATGAAACAGGACCAACTATTCATTGTCTCTCTGAACCATTTGAATAAATAGTACTAACTATATGAGGTTGGAGGCTTCTTTTTCAGTTGGTTGATAAACTTAATTCATCTCTACTTGAGATTTATATTCCAGAGACATGTGCACAAATGTTTGGAATAGCTAGTAGATGGGTGAGTTTTAACATGTCAGAAATTGTGCTTCATTGTTTTTACTCATAGTCAGCTCTTTCTTGCGGATATCCACTTGCAAATTGAAGATTTTCATTGTCTTTATTAGTAGCTCTGACAGATTATTTGTTTGCATATCTCGACAGAGGCTTTATGGTTTTGTCATATGCTTGGCTGCTGGGATCACTTGTACACTTTTGGTATGTTTGAGCTTTTCATCGTGCTTTCCAGTTTTAATACATTTGCTTTAGTGTTCCTTTTTTTTTTTTTTTTGTTTCCATGTGCTTTTCACCTGGTATTTGAGGGTAATGAAGCAGAATGGGTTTTCTGAAGTAATTGCAAGATACTTGGTCTACTTACCTGATCAAAAACCTTGTATTTCAATGTTCTACTAGTACTTTACAAGTTAGTTTGTCTTTTACTAGCTGCAAATTACTGCTTTTTAAATAGTATACCTTCCTCTCCACATCCTATCAACATCCTATAAACTTGATTATTTTAAGAGCTTCTGGCCAGAGTCTCTGTTTACCAGAATTACACTGAGGAAGTGAAAACTTAATGGGTCCAACTAAGTATTTCTGAAGAATTTCCTTTCCAAAATGGATCTGAAGAGGCTAGCAAATATCTGAATAACAATTTAATTCTGCAGTCTAGCTTGTCTTGGGATTGAATAATAAAGTTAAAGATTAAATATTGGAGAAATACTGCACCAAAGTATATTACCCAAAGGATTTTGAAACTAAGGAGGGAAATTTTCTGCAATGTAAAGATTGTGCCAGAGATGAGAATCCATATGTAGAACATTTATCATGTGCAAAGCAAACTGGCCAATTTGTACACCAAAGAAGTGAAGGTTTTAGGAGATGGTCGAGGGTTCTAGATGCTTAATGCCATGATTGCCTTGATTTTTTTTTCCTTCCCTGGATTATACTTTTGTGGAAATTAAGCATTTCAGAATCACATGTAATACATGAAAGTGCAAAAATTGTCTGATTACTTTAAGTTATGTTGAAACTTGCAATGTTCAACAGAGATTAAACCTAATCTCCAAAAGGAAAACATCTTGACTATTTCTGTATCCTTGTTGGTATTATCAATGATTGCGTCCTTCATGGAGTTCTTTACTAATTGACTTTTTAATGCATCTATATATTGTCTATGGCATTGACTAAGAATTCGTTAGGTCCCTGACACTTACAAATTGGTTATCAGCTTTAAATTTATCGTGACTTTTTAGATGCCACAAGATCCTCAGGCTTTTAGTGCATTTTATATTGTACTAACTTCCGATACAGTTTGTTCTCTGTGTTGCCTGGAGAATTGTAACTACAAATTGCTTTACACACATGTGATTCAAGATGCCTTTTTACTTCAAGTTTTAGCTCTCTTGCAACTGACAGTGTTTAGAATAAAAGCAAAAGGGTGCATATCCTACCTTTCCTTCAGTGTTGGTGAAGGAAAATTTCTAGCTTGATGCTAGCAGAGTAGAATCTTTGTAGGGAAAACAAGTCAAAGCTCAGGTTTGAAGTGTGCGAAGCTTAAAGCTACTTTATATAAGAAACTCAAAGCATTATCTAGAATTCTGGTCCACTTTTGAAATCCAATTTTGCTCAACATCTTGAATTAATGGCATGCAATACAAAGTCCACCAATATGCACCATGATCTCATAAAATTACTTTGATCAGGTTATAAGGGTTATATAAGCTACCATACCAAAGAAAGTAGTCACAACCTAATCCATTGTGCCCACCTTTGGAATTCCCACTGCTTAGCTTTCAATCCATGGGGACCTTGTAGATGAATTGGATCTGTCACATCTTCTAAGCAGTTTACAATGTGACTCAAGTTATTTCATGAAAATTCATCCCCTTTGCTTACCTTGTTATCCAAGGCAATTTCTTGTACAATGTCGATGATGGTATCATGCTATCTTCTCTCTACAATTAAAACATCATTATCATTCATTGTGCTTTCTTGGAAAGGTAGGAAATGGCTTTCCTTGGAATTCAGAAATAGTACATGGGTTTTCCTTGTTCCCAGTTGGTCCTACTTTTGTGACCAATAAAAAGGAAATAGGTCCGTCTTTGTAACCTACATCCTGAACTTATTCTTTTTCCCATGTGAAAGCTTTAGCACAGAAATCATTTTTCTCTTTTTCATAATATGCTCATGCAATTGGAGGATCTGAACCTCTTATCAGACCACACAGCTTGGTTCCTTAAGTTGATATAGTTGTCTATTTCTAGTATCTCATTCATTTTTCTGCTTATTTTAGATCAAAGTTATAGACTGCAATTCTGCATTAGTTATATGTTTTTCTATTTGTTGATGCCAAGATCTGGTTCTTCTGCTCAAATGAGTAGTGTACGGTTTAGACTTTAGACTTTGATCTTTGTGGTTTTTTGTTTTTAAAGGAATATAAGCAGGAGAGGTGAGCTTTAGCCTTGTAACTTGACACTTCCTCTGATGGTATATATTTTTGTGTTCCTGTTTTACTTAATTGCTTGATCATGTAAAAGTACAAGAAGCAATATTCATGCTCTCTTCATGGGCTTGAAAATCTCATGGGTGTTCTAGGAAAAATGCTATAATGCTAAGTTTGTCAGGATTTTAGTAAGAGTCATCTTAACAATTTGAAATTGCAAGATGGTTATCAGTCTTTTGTGGATGAGTACCACTTATTAAAGATTCATGATTTTTGACTTATCCGATTACTTTGCTCTCATTGGATATAACCTCTCCACTATATACAGCTCATGCCATTTATGTTATGGGTAACTGTCATGGTGATGTGTCAATTATCTGATATGCTATAGTTGCATGCTGTAACCTAACATGTCCTACGTAGTAGTTTCTTGAGGATTATTCTGCTCTTGTAGCTTGTAAGCTTTAGTTTCCAGCAATACAGCTTATTAATCACTAAGAAAGAAACAATAAGAGGCACTGATTTGGTCCTGTTCTGTTTACAGTCCATGCTTGTCTTCTTCAATCCGATCAAATTTGGAATAACATTCTCCTTCGGCAATCTGCTGGCTCTAGGAAGGTTTGTTCAGTTATCTTTAATACACGCTGATTTTCAAGTGACAATGTGGTCTTGAAGAATATATGAGATAGATGATTTGATCTCCAACATCATGATCATTAGTACTTGATGCTATCAGCAAATGATAGAAGTTTACATTTCCTAGAAGCCTTACTATTACTGCCTTAGTTTATAAGATGTTTTAGACATGTATTGTTATTGTCATTGTTCAAGCTGTCAGTTTATTCATCCATATCATTTGTCTTCTACATTCATGTCTAACTTGATTTGCTCTGTTCTTCCAACATTTCTGGATAATTTTATTTATGCAACATACAATGGTATTATACTTAAATAAATAAATAAATATAGCCTTTGGGAGTGAAAGTAGATTATACAAATGAGTGTTCTTTCTGTTCCTCCATATCTCCTTGCCTCTGACTATAAGAGAAAGCAATCAAACTCAGTAGGGCGTAATTTGATTGATAACAATTTGCTTTACAGATTCTATTTCTATAGAGCTTTAGTCCTATTAGTAATCTCTTTCCAAACTACTGTGGAACCTTAGTCCCCCTTGGTTGAATGGATCTTACTTTTACAGGACTTAGATAATCAATTGACAAAGACTGAAATATCTCCTCTGCTCACCTGCCCCCTTGATGTCCTGTAATGAAACTATTCTGGTCATTTCTACAGAGTTATTTGCATTGGAGGTAATATTTGGCTGAGCAAATTCTCCTTCAGCCCTTAAGTATTTTAAAACCAAATAATACCAAAACCATATAAATCGATGTTCAGATCTCGTCGTCTCATTTGTATTTATAAGTGCATGTCAGTGCTGCATGTTGAACAGGGGATTGTTCCTGTAAAATATGGCCTTCGGATAAGTTTCATTTTACAATCCTATAAATTTGAAAAGTTTTGTGGATCTTGATTAATTTGCCACCAAATACAAAAGCGTATCCTTTTATAAAATTTAGTATTTTCAAGAAATGTGTTTAGTCATCAATTTCTTACACAGTATGTTGGACCAGATTGACCATTCTGAAGCAAAAGCAAACATGGAAAGTTTCTTTGTGCTATATTTACATCAGGAAATAGGACTGTTTATCTGATAACCATTCACAAGTTTAAGGGCTTAAAATTCCATAGTAGAAATATCAGCATGGATTACCAACTGCTGTTTGCTTTATGATTAAAATTGTTTGCAATATTAATGGATCCTTGGTAAGATAACTATAATTTGATATCTTACTGAGCTTCTTCTTTATTCTTTTACGAATGGAAAAAATAGTGTTGCATTTCTGACTTGAAAGTACTTTTAACTTCCTTGTCAAGGACCTCATTAAAGATCATTCTTTTCTGTTATTTCATAATGCAGATGAACACTTTCATTTTACATTTTTTTTCTGCTGATGATTCTGAATCTTTTGAATGGCAGCACAGCTTTTCTTATAGGACCCAAACGGCAACTAAACATGATGCTTGATCCTGTCCGCATTTATGCGACAGCTATATATCTTGCCAGCATTATAGTTTCTCTGTTTTGTGCATTATATGTAAGTTCCATGATGAATATCACTGCAGTTGCTTATATTAGTTCATACATAGATTAACCTTGTATTCCTTCGATAGGTGCGGAACAAGTTGTTGACGTTTTTGGCAATTTCGCTCGAGTTTGGTGCACTTGTTTGGTAAGCATAATTATTATTATTATTATTTTTCCTTAGCAGGGGAAGGGTGGGATATTAAGAAGCGGGGAGGGGGAAAGAGGATTTGAATCTAGGGCTCCTAAGTCCTGGGGCCTCAACCTTAACCACTAGATAAGCATAATTATCTTAAATATCATTCTGTTTAATTAACTTTCTTTTATCACTTTAACTCATATGGCACACAACAGAGGTTGCTTCATTGCAAAACTCTGTATTGTTTAAGAAGTATCCCAAATGTTCTATATTCAGCCTGTACCTTTCAGGACCACATAGAAGAGGGGAAACAAATAATATCATCAATGGGTATAGGAAGTAATAAAGAGTGGTCAAGTCTACTCTAGCAATTTGGTGACATTACATCTTATTTAATTTTTTACTAAAATTGGATTGTAATTTGCATGAGTCTTCATTGCTATGTACGAAGGGCGCCTAGCTAGCAAATTTAGTATCACTGTCTAGCACATCTTTCAGAGATCCTTAACCTCATGAGATATCCTAGTACTACCATTCCAGAGAAATCCTATTGTCTTGGGTGATTCAAAACTGTTGCGACTTTTATGAGAAATTAAATAAATATAGATGATTTTATTGGTCTTTTCATAGTGATGAAGTCCATCTTTAGAAAATCAACTATAATTCGATGATCAAAAGCTCGACTTCGTTCAGTCATAAAATACGGGAAAAAGAAAATGGAAAAGCCTTCAGCAGCTTCTTCTTCTTCTTCTTTTTCTCCCTCCTCATGGATCTTCAGGCTCTTCTTCTGTTCTTTGGTAACTGTAGCAGAGAATGAAACCATGTCAGAGATGGTAACCACAGCGTCTTATTTGAATCTTTCATGCGGTCCAGTTTCCATTGGTCTCAAATAAATCAGCATAAATCTAAAGAACTATACTGATATCACTAGGGATCAAAAAGAAGCATTGCTGATTGTTAGGATTAATCAAATTGTAGTGCGAGTGTATTGATCTTCACATTCGATATGCTTTGTCCAAGATACGGATCCTGAAGACAGATAAATGGTAAGATATAAAGATATATAGAGCTTTACAAACCATATAGCCATTTTTATTAATAGATTGTTATCAAAATGAGAACTTCCAACATCAATCACAACTTCGAAGCATGCAGCCTTCTCATTAGAACTGCTGCAGACTGCAACTATGACTCCATTTCTTAGAGCCTGGTGCGTCAACCTGCAAAGTTTGTGAGGGAACTCCCTGCCAAGCACTGTAAGAAAGGCTATGTGTGCAATTCCATTATTGCGTTTGTTAATGGTGAGGATGATTGTGTTTGCTGAGTCACTGTGAGCAAGGAAAGAGGGAGTGAGGTTTTTCCCTTAGAATTTTCTGCGGCTGAATGAAGTCAATCTTTTGGACATCGAATTTATACTCGATTTTGCTAAGGAAAACAATCAACTTTACATTTTGGTGGAACCAGTAAAACCATCAACGTTTTATTTGCAAAAATAAAAGTCACAATATTGAAGTACATAATCCCCATCACGTTTCATTTTGTTGGATAGCTTCACATAGACTTCCCAGCAGTATTGTTATTTGCTTTCTACTCCTCCACCCTTACTCTATGGCTAAATTCTTATGTCATGATGTATTTGCAGGTATAGCTTGAGTTACATCCCTTTTGCAAGATCCATGGTTTCCAAAGTTATGGTTGCTTGCTTTGACACAGAATTTTAGGGATAGGTATTTTGCAGAATTTTAGTAATAGATATTTTGGTGGCCATTCTCTCTCTCCCTGCAAAACCTCTTCCTACATTGTACCCTTGTACTGCGTGAGAAAAAGAATTTACCTCTCAATGAATCCTTTGGAAGCTCTGGAGCAATGGAAAGACAGACGTATATGTTGTGAGGTGATGCTATTGTGACAAATTGAATCATGGGGAATATACCGATGCTTTGTTCATAAGACTGCGTTTTCAGGTGATCTTTATTGTGACAAATTGGATAGTGAGGAAGATATATATCTACTACGTTATTGTTCCAGCAATCCTTTCATGCACTTTCGACCATTGAACTTATTATTAGTCAAGCGTATATCGTCTCTGTCAGTTCATTTGCAGGTCCTAATCGTATTTACTTGATGTGATAGATATCCTTTCTGTCGTAGCTCTTAAACCGAGCCAATCTTGGTGGTTTCAAGATGGACGTTAAGTGACCTGCTGAGGTTGGTAGAACCAATTTGTTCAATCGAGTTGAGTTTGCTAGAACTGAGTTGTTCAATTGAGGAACTTGACAGTCGCGGCTCCGTCATGTTTGATTATTAACAGTTGGATGTCCATTATTTTAATAGCTATACGTGATAAAAGACGGTTGGAGAGCATCTTTAAGAAATTTTTTAAAAAGAAAAACTATAAGTTTTAAGTATTTGACAATCATTTGTGATAGGAGAGACCTTTGATATTAAGCCCTGTTTAAAATCTTGAAGTTTGAGTATTTAACAGTCATTTGTGGTAGGAGAAGTCTTTGATATTAAGTCCTGTTTGGCGTTGTGGTACGTTTACAAAAAAGTTTTGAGTATTTGATAATCATTTGTTGTAGGAAAATTCTTTAATATGAAGCTCTGTTTGGTGTTGAGATAGATTTACAAAAGTGTACTTTTAAGCATTAAATGCATAGTTATTAAATTCGACTCTACCTGACCTGATGGTTCAACTGACAACCCGATGAACCGGTCAATAAATCGGGCTGGACCTTTAATTGGATCGGATGGGCAGGAGAGCTGTTGACTTGTTAACAGTGAACCAGTCGGTAGAAAACTGGGTAGGCGCATTACTTACTGCTGAAAAATGTTGAGAACATGAAGAACTTCAAATGCCAAACCTTAGGTGTGCAAGCAAGACTTCTACCGTTGGGCCACTTGCTCAAATGATGCATTTTGGTTGTAGTATTGTATTATTGAGCTATTTTGTTATTTTTTTTTTGTAATTTCTCTAGAACAAAATTTATTTAGAATCTTTTAATAAAATTTATTACTCAACAAAACTCTATAATTTATGAAATGGATTTCAAAAAAAACATATTATACAATTCATTTTAGAGGACATATTGGTTCTCAATAATCTTTTGCACTTAAAATTCGTAAATACACTTGATGTTTAATGGATTACTAAGTAAACTTAGGTTCTATTGATTCTTATAGGAACTAATCATTCTATAGTGAGTTAGATTAAATGAGCATTTGTTATGACATAGTTTGTTACAATTCAACCATATATCCTATATATAAAAAATTAAGAGACATAATATTGTACTATATTTAGTGACCCACCAGTTCAACCACTCACCTACTGGTTGATATAGTAACCCATTGATTCACCTTCTTGGTCAAGTTCCTCTCCGGATTGGGTTTAATAACTATGATTAAATGTACTTTTAGGACATTTGGTAACTAATTTCTGGTAGTTTACGTGGTCTAGTTTTTGGTGACTTGAAAGCAATCTTGTCAAAAGCGCTTGTGTCATAAATGCTTCTTTATAAGCCACCACAATTTCAAATGAGGTTTTGACTAAATCCCAATGATAATTAGAAATTTGATTAGGGACAAAAATTGAGAGAAATACTCATTTTATTCTATTCAAGTCAAACCATGAGCAGCAACATGCCAGTAAAGTGTATCCAAATGAAAATTGTCTTAGTATAAAGTTCTAAGTTTTGTGAGACATATTGAAGCAAATTTGAGGATGTTCATCATTGGACTACTGTCTTGGGATACATTTTACAAGGGTGGTTTCAATTTCATATAGAAGATTATGAAGAAAATAAACCAAGAATCGCTAGCTTGCTAACAAGGCGCACTTTCATCTTGTGAGAGGAATACAATTAATTGCTTGATTTACGTACTTAATCATGAAAAGCACTAGTTACTGCCTATAATTACCATAATTACACCTAAGTCATTCTAACGTAGTATCCCTAATGATGAGCATCCTATGTTTAAAGCCTTCATTATAAAGGTACTGAAGTTGGATTTCAGATGCAGTAGTATATGATTGATGTCATGATATTTTATTGAATAACAATCCCCTCCTTTTGCTTTCTGCTAATTAACTGTTCAATGCCACATAATCTGTCTTTACCTTCGGTGCTTTGGCTTCTTGTTTACACGTTAACAATTTTGATGGTCCTATTTCTTTCCCTATTTTTCCTTTTTATATGGCCATAATACATCTTTATTCAACAAAAATTGAAATAAAGTAACATCACTATGAAAGCATAATGCAAAGTAGGAACTAATTGCAGTTCTTAATCTCTGGCTGTTATTTTGCTTGCCAATGAGTTTCTTCATTTCCTTCTTTTAAAAAAAAAAAATCCTCCTTTTTAGGAGGGTTAAGGAAGAGAGATTCCTATAGTACGTACTTCTAAGAATGACGGACAAGTTTATATAGAAGAGAATCAAATATTGCCTAGTTTTTAAGAGGCATTACTATTAGTTTAAGACGGATTATCCTGTAGTGTTGAAGATGCATTGTCCTATCTGATAGCGAACACTGCATTTTCTTATTCTACGGTCCCAACCTTAAATAAAGAAAAAGAGATTTTTCATGCCTATTCAGCTTAGCTTACATCTAAAGACTAAAGAAGGAATGCTATTTAACCGGCCATTTTACTTGACTAAACTTGGCATTGAACTTTGTCTTCTAAGGAACAACTTTTCTGAAAGACACAGTTTATGACTTGTTTTCTAACATAAGTATTATAGATGTGTCAATTATGTAGAATAATTGACATCTTTCATAGTCGTGTATTTAAATGACAAAAGACAAAATATAAAGAAAAGCAAAGCATTATAGATATGTCAATTATGCAGAATAATTGGCATCTTTCACAGTCATGTATTTAAATGACAAAAGACAAAAAGTAAAGCAAAAAAAAAAAAAAAAAGTAACTGACTGAAGTAATTAACTAATACAAAGAATGTTGTGAAATTCAAATTTTGCGGTACTTCAGCTTGACGAGGAGCTTTTCTTGGCCAAGTTGTGTTTGTTATTGTGCATCCAAACCTTGAGGACTCTCCTCCTGATGCCAATGTCTTGGCAGAAGCCATTAACTGCAGAGTCATCTGCCTTTTGTAGCTTCCATCCTACTTTCTCTGCAAAGCTCCACATCTTTTCCTTTTGTTCTTGGCTGAACTTCGTTCTCGATCTCTTTTTTGCACCGCATGTGGCCTTATTTCAGCCTCAGGATCAACCCCTTCTTCTTGCTCATCTGTCTCTGAAGTTTGTAATAATTGAACTTTTGGGGGCGACACTGTCACCTGATGTGTTGTATGTTGATGTGCTGAGGTAAAAAGCTTCTCAGCATTCACAAGAAAAAAAGATCGACAACTCTGAGAAGAACAGTCTCCTTCTGTCACTTTTCTATGGAAGTTTCTGTGACAGTTGCAAGCAGAGCATTTAAGGGCTTCTACTGTTCCTTCTTCACCATCGGGCATGAACTCACCACATCCATCTGTGGCATGTCCACCAATGGCTGCTGCATGATTCTTGAGGCATTCCATGTATTTCAAAGCTTTCTTGGTTGACAGCCTATGATCTTCTGGACTTGAATGCATGGAAACAGCACTGAAGTTTTCAGTTGCTTTTCCATTTTCATTTTCTTTCTGAAGATTGATGTTTATCTCAGCTGCATGAGCTCCTTTGCTCCAGTTAGTGCTCATTTGTTGGTATTTTATTTGGCTCCTTATGGAGTCAAAATTGAGATGGATTTGGATATTTATGTCTAAATCATGAGAAAGAAAAGGTTTCAAGAATCAGGTGACAGGATAATATTTATGGGGACTTTGCTTTACTTACACTATCAGACTGAATGCTGAGACATTTTCTTTGGTGGGGCGGAGGGATTGCAATTGAAGAAAAGATAGGATAATGTACTAATCATTTAATTTGAATATACTAGAAAGCAAGCATAGCTAAAGAGGACAAAGATAGAATTTAATATACTAAAGGCTAAGATATTTAGCTTGTCTAATCTATGCAAATTACAAGAATTAGAATGCTGTAATAAGTTGCTAGCTCACTGTCTTTTTAATCAAACATTAGTGAAACTAACTGGTGCATCATGCTCAAATATAACTATACTATTTTATAAAGAACTAAAATTAGATGAAACAAAGGAAAAAAATCCTGAAATAAAAGAAAATAAGAAAAGGGTTTTGAAAGATAGTATTTATTACAATTTAGCACCTACATCCCTACTCTTTTCCGTCCCGGCCCAGTTAGCGGTTTAGTGCTGCTGAAATGTATTCAATATTAATCGTTCAGGATTAATGACACCATTATCTAAAGGTCTTTATCTGTTTTTAAGAACTAATATGTTACTCAAGTGCGTAAATTAAAAAGATAGCATTTATGATTCAATTACCAATTAGATCAAATTGTCAAGAGTTAAAACTTCAGAAGTTCAATCTCAAAATTTCAATATATTAAGGAAACTTGTTCGTTTTATTTGAGAGCTAGCAAGGAACGGACCAAGGGGGATGGGCAGGGGCAGCTGCCTCCCCCAAAACCCCCCAAAGAAAAAAAAAAAGTTTTCTAAGATCTCCATTGGGCCTATTTATTTTTAAGTACAATAATATTACTTTGCCCCACTAAGCTTTCTAGTTTTTACCTCCTTCAAGTTTTCTTTATAAAATGTATCCTATAATTAGCTAGCTTTAGTTAATTTTTCCTGTGATTTGTATTAATAGTAATGTTAGTAAACAATCATTTGTAGCTTGTATAGCTTTTAAATAGCAACTAATCAAGGAAAAAATAATGTCTTGGGTAAGTATCTATAATAAATTAATGTAAGATTGACTTAAATTAATAAAGGATTTTTCTTAATGTAGGTACTCATTAAGACATATACCTTACCACTGAATACACATAAGCATTTATTGATCTCTTGCATTTAGAGACTTCCCCGAATAAGTTCTACTCTTATATGAAAAAAAAAAAAATCAACACATGAAACTAATTTAACAATTACAAGAAAAAAAAAACACATGAAACTAATTTAACAAGTGCCTCTGGGACACTAGTTAGTTGAACGCCCGAACCTATTTTAAAAAAAAAACCTAAGAAAACTAACTCCAAAATGTAAGATTGACTTGGATTATTAAAAAAAACAAAAGAGTTTTCTCTAATAGGTGCACAATGGGCACACCTTAACACAACTAAAATTCACATAACTTACTATGTATATAAACATACTAACAATTACTTTTTCCTCTTGCATATATGTTTCCTATTTAAATCTTACTTATCCATCCTTGTATTTATTTACTTTTCCTAATTAATTTTATATTTTTAAAAATATGGTACCTGAAATATATCTTAACGAGTGCCCAATTGGACATTCATTAAGACAACCCCCCAAAAAAATATAGGATTATTAGTTAAAAATAAATACAAATTATAATAACTTTTTAATGTGTTATAAAGTATCTATTATTGCCAACTCCATTGAGACTATTAATGATGATGTTCTTGCTCTTACATAGATCACATGACATTGAAAAAGAAATAATTTGAGAAAATTATGTTAATTCAACAATTGGCATTTGATCAAATGAATGATCATAAAATACAGTTTTACGTCCCTTGTATTATTAGAAAATTAAATGACTAGAAAGTCTGATATTTATATTTGCTTTATACTTTGTCTTTTACAACTAAAATCATCTTATTGTTAGGTATCGTCTATTGAACTTTCATTTTAAATTTATTATGCTTTATTTTACAGAATATTTTTTATTATATATTTGACTGTTTGCCTCCCCAAATCTAAAATTTTGAATCCGTCAGTGGAGCTTAGGAAAGAAAACATAGATTTGGAGTATATCCTTCAATGTCGTCTTTGATTGATGCTTTAGCCTTTTAGACTACAATGTTGTTATCTCTCTTAATTATGCCACCTATTTATTTTCAGTTTTTAATCCCTTTTTTCTCCCAAGAAATGTTTCTGCGAATACTTAATTTCTTTTTCCTATCTCTCTCCTAGTAAAAATCTCAACTATAAGGAAGTCACACAATTTCTGAAGTCACACACACAAACACACACACACACACACACACACTCTCTCTCTCTCTCTCTCTCTCTCTCTCTCTCTATTTGATTGTTCCTTTTTTGTTGCCATTCTCAGCTCCTAGCTACGACCAACAAAATTGCTCAGGACGAACTTCTGTATTCAATGCTTTTAGTTGCAAGTACTTTTCTGGTTAGAAAGTGCTTCTGAAGCAATATATAAAACTATTAGGCTAACTATTCTGTCAAACTTATCTAGATGGAGCTCAGTTTTAGAATTAAAACACTTTAGTAATAATTGTTCTCCAAATGTGATGCGGCAGCAGAATTATGAAAAATTAAGAGATTTCAAGAAACGCCCTCCATGATAGAGAAACAAGGGTTGATTCATGATCAAACCTCCAAAGGAATCCAGACTCAAGATAGAATCTCAAATCCTGGGTGCATCTAAAGGGATAGGGACAACCCAACAAACACAAGAAGTGTTCAAAATTATCAATAATATTGAGGAAAAGTCTGGATACGAGAATGAATACAAAAAAAATCCTAGATATCCTATTTATAGACCAACGCCTTGCAAAGACACAATAAGAATAGGAAGTCTATAGGATATGTTAACCACCAAGCTAATAAGAAACTCCTAAAACTTTTATTTAGAAAAGGAAATGAAATAATACTACATCCCAAACAAAATTCCAAGAAAATTGGAAAATAATAAGAGTTTGTGATGTTGGCCCGAGTTCGGTGCTGGTCTTAGAGCTGGTGATAAAGCCGAACATTGTCTGACAAGAACTTGTCTTTGAGTTCCACGGAGAAGATTAATGCAAGTCCCACGTGACGAAATAGTCATAATTCTTCCACAAATCTTGTGAGGATGATGGCTATGGAATTTAAGCACCCATCCATGGACATAAGAAATTGCATACAATCCTAGGAAAATTGGAAAACCAACAATTGAAGTATCTTCCTTTGTCAGTACAAATTTTATGATTTTTCTTAAGCTAATGAAGAATTCAACTTTTTCAATCGTTACAAGAAAATTTGTCAAACACATATGTCTTACTAAAATCAAAATTCTCACGATCCAAGACAGCAACTGGCTCTGCAGATTTAAATGCCAACTCATACGGTAGTGGTAGAATTGTTGGTGATAAATCATCTTGTATCAAAGAGTTAAAATTATTTTTGACTTCCAGAATCATAACCGCATCTGTAGATTAATAGATACCAAATTTGGTTGGAGCTCAATAGTTGAGTGAGGAATTTCTTCAATATTTGTGGCACTTATAACTTCCTTTATACCTGCATTAAAATCACAATCTGTATGTGCAACAAATAACAAGTTAGTTGCGGTTGATTGACTATAGTTGGATTTTGAACCCAACTTCAACACAATAGAAAGATTTTTTTGCCATCTTTGACAAATCGATAATATTGTCATGTCCTCTATGGGTTGCATCTACATCATACTGTCAAGCAATATGTGATAAGCATCCATATCCACAACATCAGACTTCATCAACATATTTACCAATTGAAAATGGAACATGACATCTTGCAATTACCTCAACAGTTTCAACCCCTTTTATCCAACCAAATCCATAAGGTTTCAGATGCTCTTCAACAGACAATTTTAATTTATCAACCAATTTCTTATAAACCATATTTGAAGAGCTACGACTGTCAATCACTAAATCAAAAACTTTACCACTGTCAATTACTAAATCAAAAACTTTAGTAAGAATTTTGCACCTGGTTTGGAATAATTGATGTCACTGTGTCTCGTCATTTTGTTAGGAATCATGGAGATAAATACAGTGAAAATTTAAAATTTTGATTCCTTCCACTAGATCGTCCTTTGATTAAATCCATGTAACATAGAATTACTTCAAGAATATTACCTCAATACATGAAGACCTTCTTGAACTTGGTGGAGATTTGACGAAGAGGATGATAAAGAGATCTAAGTAGCCGTACACGTCCGGCCTCTAACGGTGATCCACATGAACCTCCTTAGTTAGAACCTCCAATGTCGAATTAGTTTAAACTAGATTAGTGCTAGCTATTGCCAAGACAACCACACGCAAACTTATTGAGATAACCCTAATTTTTCACCATGAAAAACTCGTCCCAAGATAAGAAATAAGAGATGCAATTTTTTCCTTATTTTCTTGGACGAATTTTGGGTTTTTTTTCTCTTAAGATTTTTGTCAAAAATCTCACAAGACAATTTGTGTGATGATATCTTGCTAGCAAAAGACTAGTGAGTATTTATAGACAAATAAGTTGTCAAATTCTTATGGAGACCTGAAATTAGTTTCCAATAAGATTTAGTTATCTAATTCTAATACAACTCTTGTATTTGGAAGACTAAAACTGTGAGGCCCCGTACCACCAATTTAAATTATAAATTGCAAAAATCCCATATTTTCATAAAATTATTTAAGTTTTATGTCCAACTACAAGTTTGTTATTTATTTGATTTTATGTATGTTAAGGCATGATTAAGAAAAGTGATTAAGATCCTTGGGTGATTAGTAGTCTAAGTAGGTGAGATTATGCATTAGTGGACTAAGTTGAATGTAGGGGCTATGGACTAAATTGATAGGATAGGAAATCATTTGGGGCAAGGATGATGGACACCTTAAATTGCTAGGTCTTCTTGGCATGATAATTTTGACCATTAGCTAAACTTTGACTAAGAGAAAGAAATATCTACTAAGTTCAATCCATTAGCCATTTGAAGACAAGAGAGCTCGGGTGGAGAGAGGCCAAGAACAAGAAAGAATAGGGAAGAAAGAAAGGAAAGAAAAGAGAGGAAAAAAAAGAGAAAAAACTTGAGATTTCATCCAATTTCAATCATCTAATCTTGATTTGGAGCTAGGAGGAGAAGATTGCACTTGGGAACTTGGAGTTGCTCCAAGAACATAAGCTAGAAAGGTATTCTTTCTATCTTTACAAGCTGGAATTTTGATGGAGGTGATGAAATTGTTGAATTTGTGGTTCTTTTGGCTTGATTCATGCTTATGTTGAGCTTTTGAGATGATTCCATGGTTTGGTTTGGCTGATTTTAGTGTGTCTACTCTTGGCCAAGAAGCTAGGTTAGGGTTTCTTATTTTTCAAGATTCATTGTTGGAAATTGATGTCTATGTTATTGTTTTGAATAAATTGGAGCTTGTTCTTGCTTGGTATAAGGAATTGATGGTGTAAGCTAGTTGATTTCTTGGTCCAAGAACTTCGGCCAACAAGGGGTACTTAGGGCTTATTGGTTTAATGTGTTTAGTTGCTTCCTTTAGTGTGTTATGTATGCAATACATGTTTATTTGAAGTGTATTTGGTGTTGTGGTTGTTGAATTGGCAAAGATGAGAGGTTGAACCCTAGTTAGGGTTAATGATCTTGGACCACCTTTGTGTGTTTGGTAGTGTAAATGGATGATTAATACTCCATTAATAGTACATTGATGGGAATTGATTAGAAATGCATGAGGTGTAGTTGAGTTGGAACCAATTTGAATGAATTATGCACATTTGGTGTTAGGCCGTGAGTTGTAGACAGCCTTAGTGTGGAGTTAAGATGTTTAGGAGCTGCATTTGCATGTTTATTATTGCATTCGAGTCATGGGAATTGCATGCGCGTGAATTGGTTTGAATTCGATGCATTTGGACGCAAAAACAGAAAACAGGGGAGGATAAAATAGCAACTTTGGCTCTATTTTTCGTGTCGATCCATTGTGAATTGGTTTTTGTCCAAAACATGAAAGTTATAGCCCTTGATTCTAGATTTCCAACGCATTTGGAATTTCTTGATTTGGATCTTTGTACACTGAGATATGGTCATTTGAATCCGGCCTGTCAGCAAATTTGAGATTGAGAAACTGGAAATGTTTTTGTGTTTTTGACCTAGAAGGAGTAAATCTGGGTAAAAATGCCCTCCATGAAAGATATAACTTGTTCTCTTAGCTTTGAAACAGCACCTCATGCACTTCCTTCCGACACTCGTACCATGAGTTATGATCAAAATGGCAAAAGGTGTCAAATCTGCCAAATTTACCATGGTCTAATTTGGTAAGTTGGTATACACTAGAAGAAGCTCTAATTTCTTCAAGTTGTTACCAAAGTTGACTCGAGAAGTGATTGGTGAGAATAATAGAGTGATTATTGAGTGTAAACACGAAGGTTGAGTGCATACACGTGAGGAAGTGTGTGAGGACTTACTAAACCCTAATTTTCACTCCTTTATTGATCATTATGTCTAACGAGGGTGAGGGATCTTCCCAAGCCTTTGATTTTAAGATGTTTGTAGATTCACTTGAGGAGACCTTAATCGGATTCTTGAGCAAAAGTTGGAGCTCGTGCACCAACGAATTGATACACTGGAGAAACCCCATACAAGTGCAAAAGGAAGTCGTAGTAGAACACCTTTGCATGAGTCAAGTGACTCAAATGAGGAATTTGACAATAGACAACGGCGACCTAAGCATGACAATAAGCCAAGTGGGGATTCCATCCGTGGTATCAAAATGAAGATTCCATCATTCCAAGGGCGTTCCGATCCTGATGCTTATTTGGAATGGGAAAAAAGGATTGAATTGGTGTTCAATTGCAACACCTATTTGGATGAGCAAAAGGTAAAACTAGCCGTGGTAGAATTTACTGACTATGCTATTGTTTGCTGGGACTAGGTGACGACTAGTAGGAGGAGAAGTGGAGAACCCATTTCCGTTTTGATTCTAACGTCGTCCGTTTTCGTTCGAGCGCCCATGCATGTGCTCTCTTTGCTGTTTTAAGTGTTTTTAAGTGTTGTTTTGACATCTTAGTGATTGTTTGGGTAATTTTGTGGCTTGATTTAAACCCTATTCAAACCTAAATATCTCATATCTTATGTGCTATTAGACTTGGAAGGCGGATACAAAGGGCATCCGAGAACGGATGCATAGGGTTTGCTTTGCTTGAATGTGAGTGATCTTTGCATGTGTGTCACTTGAATGATCTTGTTATGTGCTCATTGAATGTTCACTACTTGTTTAAGTGTTAAGTGTTTCTAAAATTGCTCAAATGTGAAACTTTTCTCCGTTATACCATTTGTTAGACGAGTGTGTACTTTATCGCACTCGGCCTAGTCAAATGTGACATTTTACTGTTTAAAGTGATTAATTGACTGTTATTTGACTGTTTGTGCATGAGTGTAAGCCTTTGGCTGAACTGGGCCCTTGCCCATCGTTACTAGTCTATTCGAGCCAGAAGCGGACTCGGTTGGGTAGGTTAGGAACCCTGGGCCACTGTTACGGTATACTCGAGTATTACCACTGGGTGTTATAAGGAGGAGTAGGAGGTTGATTGACCGGCTGATGAGATGGATTGCAACTGCTCCCAGTGGACACCGTATCCTTTAACTGAGTGTTTCTTATTTTACGTGTTTTATTGGTGATAAACTCCCTAACTGATTATTGTTGGATTCTTCGGTGCTACTATATGGAATTGCATGTTTTGAGATCGCTCACTGGGCTTTTAGCTCATTCCTTCCAATTTTGTTTCCCTTAGCAAGGCTTGAGAACTAGAGCCTCCAAGATTTGCTCTAGGATGTTTGGTTTGGAGACTTTAAGCTGTATTTTGATGTAATCCCTGTATTGTGAATTGTACTTATGAAATTCTAACGGTATAATCTTTTGTCTCTGTAACTTTAGTTTGGACGGTTATGTGTATCTAATGAAGTTTAGGGTTTAAACATTTTGTTGAATTGATGGATATTAAAGTCACCTTGTTATTCGAAGTATTTGCTCGGTATTGAATCGTGGATTGTAGTGAGTCCCGGCGAGAGTTGGGCAGGCGGCTTGCAGATACCCTAGGGGGAGGTGGGGTCGTCACAGTTGGTATCAGAGCTTAGGTTTTAGATCTCTGTTGTATCCTAGGTTTTAAAGTTTAGGATACCGGACCGTGGGACTAATTGACTGTTAAGTGAAATATTGAGCACTAGGGTTTCTTATATCATAGAAAAGAAGAGAATTGTGTGGGATTGATTTGAAAAGTGATAGGTGAATTTCTTGAACAATAGTACTAGTCAATATCTATAGGAATGAATTTGACTAAGGTAAACCATAGAATTCGAGGTATCCTTAGGGTTTTAATCTTTATATGTAAGTGTAAGAGACTGGATATGACTTTTGGAATGATTATTTAAGTGAGACTTTTTGTGAATTTTCTATGAGGAATAATGGGGATTGAGTTGATTTGCACTTGGAGATGGCCAGTCCTAGTGTGAATTAACTTGATTCCTATTTGACGCTTAGATTAGTAAGTTATGCCTATCCCCTAGGTTTGAACTTGAAACTTGAGGCTTTGATTGGAAACCCTAATACTAGTGATTCTTGGATACAAATGTGCTTTATTTAGTGACTTGCTTGTTAAAGATCTTGAACTTTGAATGATTGATACTTGGTTTCAACTTGCGTTATGGATTGTGTAGCCCTAAATTTCGTATCGACATGCAATGTGAATTGGAATAATAGGGGAATTGCATGCTCGTGAATTGGTTTGACTTCGATGCATTTGGACACAAAAACAGAAAACAGGGGAGGATAAAATAGCAACTTTGGCTCTATTTTTCGTGTCGATCCATTGTGAATTGGCTTTTGGCCAAAACATGAAAGTTATAGCCCTTGATTCTAGATTTCCAACGCATTTGGAATTTTTTGATTTGGATCTTTGTACACTGAGATATGGTCATTTGAATCCGGCCTGTCAGCAAACCTAAGATTGAGAAACTGGAAATGTTTTTTTGTTTTTGACCTAGAAGGAGTAAATCTGGGTAAAAATGCCCTCCATAAAAGTTATAGCTTGTTCTCTTAGTTTTGAAACGGCACCTCATGCACTTCCTTCCGACACTCGTACCATGAGTTATGATCAAAATGGTAAAAGGTGTCAAATCTGCCAAATTTACCGTGGTCTAATTTGGTAAGTTGGTATACACTAGAAGAAGCTCTAATTTCTTCAAGTTGTTACCAAAGTTGACTCGAGAAGTGATTGGTGAGAATAATAGAGTGATTATTGAGTGTAAACACGAAGGTTGAGTGCATACACGTGAGGGAGTGTGTGAGGACTTACTAAACCCTAATTTTCACTCCTTTATTGATCATTATGTCTAACGAGGGTGAGGGATCTTCCCAAGCCTTTGATTTTAAGATGTTTGTAGATTCACTTGAGGAGACCTTAATCGGATTCTTGAGCAAAAGTTGGAGCTCGTGCACCAACGAATTGATACACTGGAGAAACCCCATACAAGTGCAAAAGGAAGTCGTAGTAGAACACCTTTGCATGAGTCAAGTGACTCAAATGAGGAATTTGACAATAGACAATGGTGACATAAGCATGACAATAAGCCAAGTGGGGATTCCATCCGTGGTATCAAAATGAAGATTCCATCATTCAAAGGGCGTTCCGATCCTGATGCTTATTTGGAATGGGAAAAAAGGATTGAATTGGTGTTCAATTGCAACACCTATTCGGATGAGCAAAAGGTAAAACTAGCCGTGGTAGAATTTACTGACTATGCTATTGTTTGCTGGGACTAGGTGACGACTAGTAGGAGGAGAAGTGGAGAACCCATTTCCGTTTTGATTCTAACGTCGTCCGTTTTCGTTCGAGCGCCCATGCATGTGCTCTCTTTGCTGTTTTAAGTGTTTTTAAGTATTGTTTTGACATCTTAGTGATTGTTTGGGTAATTTTGTTGCTCGGTTTAAACCCTATTCAAACCTAAATATCTCATATCTTGTGTGCTATTAGACTTGGAAGGCGGATACAAAGGGGATCCGAGAACGGACGCATAGGGTTTGCTTTACTTGAAGGTGAGTGATCTTTGCATGTGTGTGACTTGAATGATCTTGTTATGTGCTCCTTGATTGTTCACTACTTGTTTAAGTGTTAAGTGTTTCTAAAACTGCTCAAATATGAAACTTTTCTCCGTTATACCATTTGTTAGACGAGTGTGTACTTTATCGCACTCGGCCTAGTCAAATGTCACATTTACTGTTTAAAATGATTAATTGACTGTTATTTAACTGTTTGTGCATGAGTGTAAGGCTTTGGCTGAACTAGGCCCTTGCCCATCGTTACTAGCCTATTCGAGCCAGAAGCGGACTCGGTTGGGTAGGTTAGGAACCTTGGGCCACTGTTACGGTATACTCGAGTATTACCATTGGGTGTTATAAGGAGGAGTAGGAGGTTGATTGACCGGCTGATGAGATGGATTGCAACTGCTCCCAGTGGACACCGTATCCTTTAACTGAGTGTTTCTTATTTTACGTGTTTTATTGGTGATAAACTCCCTAACTGATTATTGTTGGATTCTTCGGTGCTACTATATGGAATTGCATGTTTTGAGATCGCTCACTGGGCTTTTAGCTCATTCCTTCCAATTTTGTTTTCCTTAGCATGGCTTGAGAACTAGAGCCTCCAAGATTTGCTCTAGGATGTTTGGTTTGGAGACTTTAAGCTGTATTTTGATGTAATCCCTGTATTGTGAATTGTACTTATGAAATTCTAAAGGTATAATCTTTTGTCTCTTTAACTTTAGTTTGGATAGTTATGAGTATCTAATGAAATTTAGGGTTTAAACGTTTTGTTGAATTGATGGATATTAAAGTCACTTTGTTATTCGAAGTATTTACTCGGTATTGAATAGTGGATTGTAGTGAGTTCCGGCGAGAGTTGGGCAGGCGGCTTGCCGATACCCTAGGATTCGCCTTATGGGGAGGTGGGGTCGTCACAAAAACTTATTTGCACTATAAGTCTCTCAAGTTTAATTTGTCTCACAAATTAAACTTTAAGTTATAAAAAACTTATCTATCAAATCCCACTTGAAATTCATTTAATCTAACTAAGGAAGTTCTTAATGTGTGTGACCCATTAGGTTCTCATATACGTTGGTAATAAGTATGAGCTATAAATTCTTAATAAATAAGAACTAGATAAATTAAAACTCCTTTTAATTTATCATTGATTCTACTAATTAATCAACTCATACTTATAGATCAAGATTGGCATCTAGCAATGTATCATGACCACTCAAGTAATGAGAAAAGTCAAGTGGATGACTTCACCTTTCAGTGAACGTTTACCATGTAACTAATATCTTTTTACCGCACTTATCTCACATTAATCTTTTTACCGCACTCATCTCACATTAATCTTGGAATAAGTTGTGCCTATTCCGTTGTGTGATTAATTCTTTTTTCTCTTTTACTAAAATATAACTCCAATGAAGAAGTTCTTAGAAACATTTTCTAAGACTCTCCCACTTAGCGCTAAGATTTCTGAATTATACTTCTACAAGTGGCCAGACATGATATAACTCTTTTTCCATAAGAGGCGGTAAATCTGTATAGGTTATTCACCATCTTTTAATGTTTCAAATATACACCCATTTGCTAATAATGTGAGCATTCCCTTTACAGGAGCAATCATATAACAAAGAAAGTATAACTATCCATATTCAAAATACCATGATAACCTTAAATCTAAGGATCACTTACATAAACGTCACTTAGAAATTAATCCTTTGGCATTTAAAGGATGTCTTAATATGGATCAATCTAGTGAATTTAATCATACCATCAAGCACCCATATACTTGTTTAGGTGTCTCACACACCATAGTAGATGAGATCTACTACTTCTCATATAGAAACGGCATAGTATATGCTAGTCTAACCGTATTAACAATACCCTTTCTTGTTAATACTATAATTAGAGATATTTGAGAATAAACCTTATTTATAATCGAATCAATCTCACCATCATAACTCTTATGATTTCATCGATTAGGTTTATTCTAAGGGTTTTATCATACTTATAAATATGTAAGCAATCAATATGATAAAGATGTCATTTATTATTATATAAATAGTTGAAGTATATTAAACCCTAGAAGTTGATTAACTTTAGGGCACACACACTAACAATCTCCCACTTGCACTACAGCCAATCACCCATAAGTCAAAGACCAAATGAGCCAACATGACTATCATGTTTTCTTTAAGATAAGATTTAGTGAATGGATTAACTATATTGTAATCTGCGGCTACTCCTTTTAATGTTCACTTTTATTTCCCATCAATGATTTCACCAAATCATATGGTACCACCCTAACAACTCTTCGGATCTATGACAAGATCTTGGTTCCTTTGTTGGGACAAATTTCCATTGTAGTCACAACACAAATAGAAGGACTTCTAATGGAGGAAACCAATCCAAACTCATGTCTGAACTTGTAGAGATCCAAATGCTTCCTTTCGCGACTTCTCAAGTAGCAATTGTTAAGGTTTAATTGTAGAAACTTTAGTTGTATTTCACATGGGAACTCTTTCAACACACAACACCAATATTACGAATATATGCATAATTACTTGCAAATAATCTTTGTAAGATTGTTTACAAGCATATTCACAATCTTCCAACTTTAAAATCTTCATGGACTAAAGGAGACTATGAGTTTAGTACAATAAAAGGATTATTCTATACAATATCTATAAAACTCCTTCTTAGATTACTCCATGCTAAACATTTCTAACATCTTATCTAAATACCTAAAAACTCAAGCAATCATACCTATCAACATAGACCTTTATTCTAAAGGAACATTGCTACTCCTTTATGTCATGAAGGAAGTCTTGGATAGCTATACCTATAATTTTGGAGCATAGGTATACCCTTTCCAAGTATCATATGTTAGCTATATATGATGCATGAAAATAACAATAGCTCCCACTAAATCGTGTATGAGTACTAGGCCCATCCATACTCTTGACTATCTCATCAAATCAAACTCTTGATAAAATCAAACTCTTTGACTATCTAATCAAAACGGATGATACAACATTTAGAGATTTGCTTTATTGGCACGCTAGATGTAAAACTTTTAAATTGTGTCACATACACAATTATTTATTGTTTCCATTTAAGAAAAATGGTTTCAACATCTATTTGCCATACCATAACTCATACTTAAAACAAGCAAGTAAATCTAAATGAATTTAAGCATACTGATTGGTAAGAAGTTTTCTTTAAAGATAATTACTTATCTTTAATAGTGACCTCTCTACCAACCAAACTCTATAAGTAACACTTTACCTTCCATATTGGTTTTTACTCTAAAAACTCTTTTGCACCTAATAGGTTTTTATACCTTTAGGTAGATTGACTAAGGTCATTACCCTTCATCAAATATGGAATCCATTTTAGATTTATGGTTCTCAACCACCTCTATAAGTTATAAAAGTATTCATAAGTCAATAAAAAGATCCACTATCAAATATCATGATCTTCTATAAGAAACTATATTTTTAAGACTTATGAAACCCTTGTTTTAGGAGCTTTCACTTCACCTCATCTGTGAGGACCCGAAAATTTATTTTATTTGACCTACTTATTTAATATTTTGTTTAAATTTTAACATCGACTTTAACACAACATAATGTTAATTCTAATCATTATCGTTTACCAAAGTGTTTATATGGTTTGTGTTACTTCACAAAATGTTTTGTTTTAGCTATTTTGTTTTACAAGTCTAAAAATCCTAATTTGAAATTTAAACCCTGGTTTGTTTTGAAAACCCTAAATTTTGACAAAACCTAATTTGTTTGCACACTACACCTTAAATGTACTAACCCTAATATATTTTCTGAAACCCTAATTATATGTACAAATCAAACGCGTTTGTTATTTCATGAATTTTCAAGTGAATTTATGCAGCATACGAGAGTTATTAGGGGTAATTGGGTGATTAGTGGCCTAAGCAAGTGTGATTAAGCTTTGATAGGCTAGGTTAAATTGAGTACCTATGGACTAATTTGATAGGAAAAGAAATTATGTGGGTAAGAGTGGAAATAATCTAAGTTGGTGGTTTTATTGGCATGCTATTTTGACCAAGTTTTGACTAGCTAAAAATATCCAAATGAGCTTATCTTTTGGACTATGTAAGAGCTTGTAGTTGCCGGCCAAGCTAAGAAAAAAAAAACAAGAGGAAAACCGTGAGAAAAGAAAGAAAGAAGGAAAAAAAAAAAAGGAAGAAAAGCTTGGAGATTTTGCACCTTTCAACCATTTGATCTTGTTTTGGAGCTAGTAGGTGAAGCTTGGACTTGGAAACTTGGGGTTTCACCAAGAACATCTCTAGAAGGTTTCTTCTACTTTCTACAAGCTTGAATTTGAATGAAGATTATGAATTGTGGGGTTTTGTGATTTCCCATGCTTGGTTCATGCTTATTTTCAGCTTATGGAATGATTCTATGGATTAGATTAGTTGATTTTTATGTATTTATGCCTAGCCATGATTTTGAGTTAGGGTTAGGGTTTTGTTTTAAGTGCTAATGGTAGGAATTAATGTTGGTTTGTTGATTTAAATGGTTGTGTGGGCTCTTGGATTCCCACTTGGTTGTGTGGGCTCTTGAATTCCCACTAGTAAGCTAAGGTTTACCGTTTGGTTTAGTTTCTTGGATTGTTGTGTGTGGTGTGTGTGTGTGTGTGTTTGGGGCAGTGTGTGGCGTGTCAGGGGCAGCATTTCATGGTTGTTATCGCAATTGAGTCAATGGAATTTGCTTGGGTGCAATTTGGTTGTTTGGGCGTTGAACAGGAAAACAGAATTTTATCGGCAGCAACTTTGGCTTCATTTTCCGTGTTGATCCTTTGTGATTTAGCTTTTGGCCAAAACACAAAAGTTATAGCCCTTCGTTCTAGCTTTCCAACGCATCTGGAATTTCTTGATTTTGATTTGTGAGTCCTGAGTTATGTCCGTTTGAAGTGAGCCTGTCGGACATTCTGACGGCAAAAATTCCTGAAACTGTTTCTGCGTTTTTGACCTAGAAGAAGTGAATCTGGGTCAAAGTTGTCTTCATGAAAGTTGTAGCTTGTTCTCTTAGCTTCGAAACGGCACCTCGTACGCCCAAATCTGACACTTGTAGCCTGAGACATGGGCAATGGCGTACAAGGTGTCAAAACTATTTTTCCCACCTTTCAGTGTGTGTTTTCCGTTTTCATTGTGTCCTCGTCCGTTTTCCGTCCAACGCCCATGTATGTGCTCCTTTTGGTATTTTAAGTGATTATAAGTGTTTTTGAGAGCTTAGTTCATTGAGTATTTGCTTGTTACGTCATTTCACATTTGAAAATGACTTTTGCCAAACCTTTAGTTTGAACTTCGAAAAAGTAAGTTGTTTGCACTTTCACGCCTCAGTGTGCTTCTGTGGACGGTAAAGATCGTGTTTAACTGCCTACATTGTCTTGCTTTGCGCTCAACAGTTGGTGAGTGTTCAAGTGCTTGTTGTTTCATGCTTGATGTCGGTTTGATGAAATTCATTTGAAAGCATGCTTGTTTGACTTGGTGGCTGTACTTTATCGCTCACCCTTGCTAATTGCTTGAGTTGAAGTCATTAAGTGCTTGTACTTGTGCTTGTTCTTGGCTTGATAAGACCAAACGGTTGCATGTACACACTCAGTGGAGTGGGAGGTGCCTCTCCCCGCTTTGGTGGGTTCTAGTTAAGTCGATTGGAGCATAGTCTCGTCGACTTATTTACCAAGCGGTATGTACCAGCTCTATGGGCGGAAGGTGCCATCCAGACTTGGTTTGATGTTATGTTAATACAAGCGGTAGTATGTACCACGCTTCTATGGAGCGGGAGGTGCCTCATCCGACTTGGTTTGATGTTGATGTTAATACTATTTTGACGAAGGGTCCGTGGTGTAAGTAGACGGGTGAGAGTAAAGCGATTTCTGACGGTGAGATAGTGGTTGACGAGTGTCAACATGCCTATTGAAAATACGCTTGGGACTGGGACGGGAAAAATCGCAGAAAGATGGAACGACACCAGATCCTTTTCTAGTGATTACTTTATAATATTTTGTATGATTTCCAAGTTTTCTACTGCTGTTATTTGTTGAAAATTGTTATCGCTTTAACCTGCTTGTGCATGCATTCTTGACCTCACTGGGCTTTGCTCACCCCATAAGCTTTGTTTTCCTTAATGTGGAGGTGGGGCATGAGAATCGAGAACCTAGTACATGCGGGATTACCTCTTAGTAATTTTGTAGGATTTCCTCTTTGTATAAGATTGAACTATTTAGATGATTTTGACGGTTTATGGTATTTTGGAGTTATTATCAATGTCTCCTTGATGAGATGTTGGGGTTTGTATTTTATGAATTGGTCAGCGATTTTAAGTACCTTTATCAATGGTTTCATAAATGAATGTTTGAGTCTGGCGAGGCAAGGGTCCACCTCCTCGGTTAGGGGAAGTGGGGCTGTCACAGCTTGGTATCGAGCCTAGGTTAAAGATCTATTTGGGATACTTTTAAGGATATTGTTCTTGAATGTAGAATTGGGATAGCTTTCCTATATTTTAGGAGTGTTATTTAAAGTGAAATAGTGGACTCTAAGTTCTAAGTTTTAGCACCACTAGCTATTGCTATACTGGTGTGGGGTTTTGAATTTCTTCAAATAGACGAGTTGTGTTGAGATCTCTTGGATAGGTAGGTAAGTAAGCCACACGCATTATTCACAAGTCAATGTAGCCCTTATGTTGGATTTCGAGAGTTGAATTTTAAATGGTTAGAGTTTCATAATATTATCTGGTGATTTTGATTTCCTTGGCGGGTCAACTTCAAGCTTAAAGGAATTAGTGACATGGCAAACTTGGGAGGCAATGCATATGAAGCTTCTAGAAAGGAGTTAGAGTTTCAGATGGTGCTTGCTAAATATTGGGAAGGAACGGGAACAAGAATATAAGGAAAAGATTGAGCTAAGGAGCAAGTACATGGAAATGAAGAAGAAATATGAAGCCATTCTAAGGAGATGCGATAAGTTTGAACTAGTGCGTTCGACTATGCAAATTGAATTTCGAGATACCCCTAGCACTCAAGTTAGAAAACAGGAAGGAAGCTCCTCCAATGTTAAAGGAAAGTGTAAAGAGATTAGCAAAGATGAACATGCTACTGAAAATAAGGGAAAGAAACTAAAGGTTGGTGGACCCGTTGCGCGGCAACTTGGGGTTGCTAAGTGTGATTTTTGTAACAAATCTCATCCGACAGAAGTGTGTTAGGTGAAGATGGGTGCATGTTTAAGGTGTGGGAGCCTTGAACACCGAATAAGGAACTGCCCTAAAATCTAGAATAGACTACGGAGGTCTTCGTCTTTTGAATGTTTTGTAAATGGGTTAGTTGGGGTGAAGCTTATGAGGTCCATGACTATAACTGCATGATCGTTTGTATTTTTGTGGTATTTGTACATATATGTATTGTATTTTATAACACCCTGTGATTTTCTAATTATGTGTGAACTTGTTAATGTAATGTATGCCAGTATTTCCTATTTCCAATATTTTTACCAGTGACTCTTGTACCTTTCAATGGCCAGTTCATGTCTGCAGTTGGATGTAATTGAGATTATAGATGGTTGGAGACGGATGGTTGAACATGTACTTGAGATGGTTGGAGACGGATGGTTGAACATGTACTTGAGATGGTTGGAGACGGATGGTTGGGCATGTAAGTAACGGCCATCAGTAATCGAAGGATTGATATTTTAGAATATGTGATGAAGTGTCAACTTCTTACACTAGTGAACTGGATAAGAGAAAAGAAGGGATAAAGTTTTGTAAGAGGTGAACCAATCATGTTTAGGTTGTGAGGTAAATTAATGGTTTGTGATAGTTTATAGGTCGGCTAGATATTAGTGATGATGATTTGGTACGGCTCCTGCTCGCATAGTGTAAGTAAGACAACTTGGGTTTTGGGTTGTGAATTTTATTCATGTGATGGTGAAAGATTATGCCCTACGATTAGTGAGTAAGATTCAACGATCCATGAATCAAGGGGATGTGAAATGGTTCTTCAAGTTTTAGATATAAGCTAAATAGCTTATGGGATGATATTTAATCCACCTTTGATAATGGAACCTGTTGTACTTGACTTTTGAAAAGGAAATGAATCCAAAACTTCACCTTTCTAGGTGTTGATATTGAGGTTTGATATAAATGTGTTTGGACGCAATTTAGTATTTACAACATTGTTTTATTTGTTTAAATTTTAGACATTTCTTGTTTACAAAGTTTTTGTGAAATTTGAGTCTCTTAGAGTGATTTCCCTTTTTAAAAAAAAAGAGAGAGAAGAAATAAGAAGGTTTTAATCAAGCCCTTTGTGTCCTCAGAATCTTACTCTTTTCCATTTAAAGTTAATTGAGAGTGCCTTTTTCAAACGATTAAGGATACGATTGATAATTTTATACCATCTTCGTAAAAGTGTGAACATTTTGATTTTGATATACAAAGTATATATCATTCTTATTGGAAAGGAAGGAACCCAAGAGCCTCATTGTCTGTAATGTAAGATTTGAGTTGATAGGGGTAAGTTACGATTAGTAGAATAGTGAGGTTTTGGAAGTGCTTAGGTGGTGTTAAGTGGTATGTAGCGGAGGTGGCAGGTGCCAGCATCATAAGAAGGGCTGTTTCAAACAACGAGATTAGGTCATGATACCCTTTGTTGTTTCAATTACGACCTCTTTCGAATTATGTGTGGTACAATGAAGAGATGGAAGAGATGGAATACACATATTTGGAATGATTAAATTTCGTGGATTTTAGAGGTAATTCAATCCTTGTAAACGACTCCAAGTGTGAAAAGGAATTCTTAACGTGTGAACTGTAGTTTAAAGAATTGAGGATCAAGCTTAATTCTTTTATTGAAGATATTGTGGGAACCAAAGTGTCGAAAGTAACTTGAGGGTTAGAGGAAGGAATTCGAGGAAACACCTAGAATTATTTCATGGTTCACGTATGAATTTCGAGGACGAAATTCTTTTAAGGGGGGAAGATTGTGAGGACCCGAAAATTTATTTTATTTGACCTACTTATTTAATATTTTGTTTAAATTTTAACATCGACTTTAACACAACATAATGTTAATTCTAATCATTATCGTTTACCAAAGTGTTTATATGGTTTGTGTTACTTCACAAAATGTTTTGTTTTAGCTATTTTGTTTTACAAGTCTAAAAACCCTAATTTGAAATTTAAACCCTGGTTTGTTTTGAAAACCCTAAATTTCGACAAAACCCTAATTTGTTTGCACACTACACCTTAAATGTACTAACCCTAATATATTTTCTCGAAACCCTAATTATATGTACAAATCAAACGCGTTGTTATTTCATGAATTTTCGGTGAATTTGTACGCGCACGAGAGTTATTAGGGTAATTGGGTGATTAGTGGCCTAAGCAAGTGTGATTAAGCTTTGATAGGCTAGGTTAAATTGAGTACCTATGGACTAATTTGATAGGAAAAGAAATTATGTGGGTAAGAGTGGAAATAATCTAAGTTGGTGGTTTTATTGGCATGCTATTTTTGACCAAGTTTTGACTAGCTAAAAATATCCAAATGAGCTTATCTTTTGGACTATGTAAGAGCTTGTAGTTGCCGGCCAAGCTAAGAAAAAAAAAACAAGAGGAAAACCGTGAGAAAAAGAGAAGAAAAGAAGAAAAAAAAAAGAAGAAGAAGGAAGAAAAGCTTGGAGATTTTGCACCTTTCAACCATTTGATCTTGTTTTGGAGCTAGTAGGTGAAGCTTGGACTTGGAAACTTGGGGTTTCACCAAGAACATCTTCTAGAAAGGTTTCTTCTACTTTCTACAAGCTTGAATTTGAATGAAGATTATGAATTGTGGGGTTTTGTGATTTCCCATGGCTTGGTTCATGCTTATTTTCAGCTTATGGAATGATTCTATGGATTAGATTAGTTGATTTTGATGTATTTATGCCTAGCCATGATTTTGAGTTAGGGTTAGGGTTTTGTTTTAAGTGCTAATGGTAGGAATTAATGTTGGTTTCTTGATTTAAATGGTTGTGTGGGCTCTTGGATTCCCACTTGGTTGTGTGGGCTCTTGAATTCCCACTAGTAAGCTAAGGTTTACCGTTTGGTTTAGTTTCTTGGATTGTTATGTGTGGTGTGTGTGTGTGTGCGTGTTTGGGGCAGTGTGTGGCGTGTAAGGGGCAGCATTTCATGGTTGTTATCGCAATTGAGTCAATGGAATTTGCTTGGGTGCAATTTGGTTGTTTGGGCATTGAACAGGAAAACAGAATTTTACCGGCAGCAACTTTGGCTTCATTTTCCGTGTTGATCCTTTGTGATTTAACTTTTGGCCAAAACACAAAAGTTATAGCCCTTCGTTCTAGCTTTCCAACGCATCTGGAATTTCTTGATGTCGATTTATGAGCGCTGAGTTATGTCCGTTTGAAGTGAGCCTGTCGGACATTCTGACGGTAAAAATTTGTGAAATTGTTTCTGCGTTTTTGACCTAGAAGAAGTGAATCTGGGTCGAATTTGTCTTCATGAAAGTTGTAGCTTGTTCTCTTAGCTTCGAAACAGCACCTTGTACGTCCAAATCCGACACTTTTAGCCTGAGATATGGGCAATGGCGTACAAGGTGTCAAAACTATTTTTCCCACCTTTCAGTGTGTGTTTTCCGTTTTCATTGTGTCCTCGTCCGTTTTCCGTCCAACGCCCATGTATGTGCTCCTTTTGGTATTTTAAGTGATTATAAGTGTTTTTGAGAGCTTAGTTCATTGAGTATTTGCTTGTCACTTCATTTCACATTTGAAAATGACTTTTGCCAAACCTTTTAGTTTGAACTCGAAAAAGTAAGTTGCTTGCACTTTCCGCCTCGTGTGCTTCGTGGGCGGTAAAGATCGTGTTTAACTGCCTATATTGTCTTGCTTGCGCTCAACAGTTGGTGAGTGTTCAAGTTCTTGTTGTTTCATGCTTGGATGTCGGATTTGATGAAATTCATTTGAAAGCATGCTTGTTTGACTTGGTGAGCGTGTACTTTATCAGCTTCACCTTGCTTGAATTTGCTTGAGTCGAAGTCATTAAGTGCTTGTACTTGTGCTTGTTCTTGGCTTGATAAGACCAAACGGTTGCATGTACCACACTCGAGTGAGTGGGAGGTGCCTCTCCTCCCGTTTTGGTCGGGTTCTAGTTAAGTCGATTGGAGCGTAGTCTCGTCGACTTATTTACCAAGCGGTAGTATGTACCACGCTCTATGGAGCGGGAGGTGCCGCTCATCCCGACTTGGTTTGATGTTATGTTAATTACCAAGCGGTAGTATGTCCACGCTCTATGGAGCGGGAGGTGCCGCTCATCCCGACTTGGTTTGATGTTGATGTTAATACTATTTTGATGAGCGGACCCGGTACAGGGGGTATAAGTAGACGGGTGAGAGTAAAGTGATTTCTACGGTCGGTGAGATAGTGGTTGACGGAGTGTCAACATGCCTATTGAAAATACGGCTTGGGACCAGACCGAAGCTGGACGTGGAAAAATCGCAGAAAGATGGAACGACACCGTATCCTTTTCTAGTGATTACTTTATAATATTTTGTATGATTCCCAAGTTTTCTACTGCTGTTATTTGTTCAAAATTGTTATCGCTTTAACCTGCTTGTGCATGCATTCTTGACCTCACTGGGCTTTGCTCACCCCATAAGCTTTGTTTTCCTTAACAGGTCTGGAGGTGGGGCATGAGAATCGAGGAACCTAGTACCTGTGCAGGATTACCTCTTAGTAATTTTGTAGGATTTCCTCTTTTGTATAAGATTGAACTATTTAGATGATTTTGACGGTTTATGGTATTTTGGAGTTATTATCAATGTCTCCTTGATGAGATGTTGGGGGTCTATATTTTGCGTGAATTGGTCAGCGATTTTAAGTACGTTTTTTCAATGGTTTCATAAATGAATGTTTGAGTCCTGGCGAGAGCTGGGCAGGCGGTCCGCTTACCTCTCTGGTTCGCCTTAGGGGAAGTGGGGCTGTCACATCATCATCATGAAATGCAAGTTTCAATTCCATGCGTTTGTTTAACTTCCTTTTGTGATACTTGAAATTCTTTCAAACTATGAGTTCTATCTTTCTCCCACTACTTTATCTAGAATAAATCATTTATTTAGAAAATAGTAGTTCTAGAGTTAAAACACTTTTACTCTTCGAGATGATACAATTATAAAATTCTTGGAAAAAATAAGGAAATTCTAGCATATGTGCTAAGAAAAATTAAATGAAATGAAATAAGAAGAATCGATTTTGCTCTTCTTCTTATTTGGCCCTTGTGACGGCTCCACCTCCCCCTAAGGCAAACCAGAGGGTTCAGCGGACAGCCTGCCCAACTCTTGCTAGGACTCACTCACTAAAATTGATTAACAATCCTTTAAAATAAAAGAACAATTCCAAACTAATGACACTTAAGTATAACTATTTCAACTTACAACCCAACTCATTAAAAAATTACAAGTTATAGCACTTGAATTGCAATCAAACTTTCACCTTACAATTCCCAAAATACAAAATTTAGGATTCTATCACAAAGACAAAAATCACTTCCAAATACCTCTCAAGTGCTTATTCACAAAAGTCAATTATCTTAAAACAGGTACGCTATGGGATACATAAAAGATCTTCAGAACTAGATCCACCAAGAACCATTACTTCAAATCCCTGTTAAGGAATAGCAAATATAATGAGGTGAGCTAAACGCAGTGACGCAAAGAAAACATGCAGGCAAGCAAGGGTGATAATAAAAGTGCCAACTATTTTAAACAAGTACAATAGCAATAAAGTTCAAGTAAAGTTCAAAAAGGAATTAAACACACATTTGAAAAGATACAGGAGATCTCAGGAGCTAATCCACAGCTGATCTTTTCAAACGATCTTGGAACATCATTTTATTCGTTGACACTCCGTCAACCAAGTAATAATAATTTCCGTAGATCACCACTTTACCCTGTTCCCCGCCCACTGTTTCAACCCCCCAACCGAGTCTGCTCATGAAAATAAATGATTTGGTAATACTCGAGTATACCAAGATTTCACTCAAGTGGACAAATCATATGCCAAGTCCAGTGAACACAAGTCAATACCCCATGGTTTATCAAATCTCACCGACCAGGACCTCACATCTGGCTGTGACTCGATTGACTTCCCAATGGGTTTGGGTGTCCCCATTCAATAGCAATCAGTCAATCAACAGGGCCATTTCAAGTTTAAGTTGGCGAGTCAACGCTCCAGCCAACAAACAATTCAAGTATAAGTTCACAAGTTCAAGCAATTTCAATCAATCATGTTCAATGACCATTCATTTGTTCCTAGGAGGGCAAGTGCGATAAAGTACACGTTTGCCTTCTCAAGGGCATAACAAGTTCAAGTAAGTTCATTCTCAACAAGTCAAATACAATTAACATGCACTTGAACACTTACCAAAAGATAGTCAAACGAGTAAGTTTTTACTCTTCCAAAGCCGGATCACCCTCGTAGGTATCCTGATCACCTGAGGTCAAGAGTTCCAGAGACCTTAATTATGCCTCTAATATAGGACAAGGTTAAATCCAAAAGTAAGAAGTTCACTAGGATTCTAGTCAATAACTCAAGGAAAAGCTACCACTCTTAATACAACTAAAATAGGTAGTAGTTAAAGCTTTTCTGGCAAAAGCAAGGTGAGAAAACTTATCACTTTCATTGTTTTAAAGTTTAAGGCTTTAGCTCAACTTGACATATTTTCAAAGAAAAATGTCACAACTCAAAAAACCATTTCACAATTTGTAATTTCAAGTGCACAATTTTTCTCAATTCAAAACACAAGGTTAATTTGAACTAAGGAAAAGGTATGAAATCAAGAAAAGTGAAGAAAGGAAGTGCTAAGGAAAAAGAGGCACAGATGACAGCTTTGTCACCCCTCAGTATTTTGATCAAAACTTGAGCTACACTTATCGGATTGGGGCCAATTTTATGCTGTTTCGAAGCTAAGACATAGACCTACAATTATTGTGAAGCCTTCAAAATTTAGTTCATGCATTTTCATGGTCAAAATCACAATTATAGAGGCAAAATGAAATTGTCGGGTTGAAAACAGTATCCCTGGACAGTTTCGGAAGAAAGACTATAACTCAATGTAGGAAAATTGAAATTGAGTGTTGTCAGTGGCGTTTAAAACAAGACTCATAAAGTTGTCAATGATATAAAATTCAAGTTTTGGGTCGTATCCTACAAGTGCCAAAAAGTTCGGGAATGTGGCTAAAAATGAAGACTGTCAGCTGAAACAAGATAATGGAGCAGTTAGGGATATTTTGATCATTTCATAAGCCATAGTGATCTGATTGTGTGAGGCCCCGATTTTTCCCCAATTTCTGGAAAATATTAGATAATGTTAATTATAGTTATTTTGGTTTGCCAAGGTGTTTATATGCTTGTTTTACTTTTAAAAGTGTTTTGTTTTAATAATCCAGTTTTACATGTTTTAAAACCCTAACTTGAAACCTAAAACCCTAATTTGTTTCGGAAAACCCTAATTTTGATAAAACCCTAATTTGAATATGGAAAACCCCAATTTGATTTCTTAAAACCCTAGTTTTGAAAATGAGTCTAAGTTTTATGTTTAATTACGAGTTTGTTAACTCTTTGATTTTATGTGTGATAATGCATGATTAAGAGGGGGAAGTACAATTCCTAGGTGATTAGTAGCCTAACTAGGGGTAATTAAGCTTTGATGGGCTAGGTTAAATTAAGTACTTATGGACTAATTTGATAGGAAAAGAAATTATGTGGGTAAGAGTGGAATAAACCTAAGTTATTAGGTTTGTTTTGGCATGATATTTTTGACCAAAAGTTGACCAAGTGGAAATATCTTTTAAAGATTATCTCTTGGCTTATTTAAGCCTTATGGTGGCCGGCCAAACCAAGGGAAAAAGAGGAAAGGAAAACCGTGAGGGAAGAAAGAAAAAGAAGGAAAAAAAAGAGAGGAAAAAAGGAAGAAAACTTGGAGATTCTTGCAACTTTCAACCGTACGATTTTGATTTGGAGTTGGGAGGAGAAGCTTGGACTTGAACCCTTGAAGTTTCACCAAGAACAACATCAAGAAAGGTCTCTTCTAGTTTCCTACAAGCTGGAATTTGATTGAAAATTATGGATTGAAGGATTTTGTGGTTGCCATGGCTTGATTCATGTCTATTTTTAGCTTATGGAATGATGTTATGGATTAGAATGGTTGAATTTGATGTATGTATGCCTTGCCATGATTATGAGTTAGGGTTAGGGTTTTGCTTTAATGTTAATGGTAGAAATTAAGGTTGGATTGTACGTTTAGTTGTTTGGTGGGCTCTTGAATTCCCACCGCAGAATTGAACGGTTGGTGGGCTCTTGAATTCCCACTTGTGGTGTGTTGTGTGTGTAGTGTGTGTATGTGCGTGCAGATTTGGAGTGGTGTGAGGCGTGTGAGGGGCTGTTTTGCATGTGTGTAATCGCAGGCAAGCCGATGGAATTTGCATGAATGTGTTTTGGTTGTGTAAAAATTCGTTTGGGCATTGAACGGAAAAAACAGGATTTTGACTGCAGCGACTTTGGCGTCGTTTTTGGTGTTGTTCCTTTGTGATTTAGCTTTGGCCAAAACACGAAAGTTATAGCCCTTGTTCTAGCTTTCCAACGCATCTGGAATTTCTTGATTTCGATTTGTGAGCTGAGTTATGCCCGTTTGAAGTTGGCCTGTCGGACATTCTGACGCGGAAATTCTGAAACTGTTTCTGCGTTTTGACCTAGATAGAGTAAATCTGGGTTGAAGTTGTCTTCACAAAAGTTGTAGGTTGTTCTCTTAGCTCAAACGGCACCTCGACGCTCAAACCGACACTTGTAGCCTGAGATATGGGCAATGGCGTACAAGGTGTAAAAACTATTTTTTTCACCTTTCAATGTGTGTTTTCCGTTTTCGAGTTGTCATGGTCCGTTTTCTGCCCATCACCCACGTATGTGCTTCTTTTGCTATTTTGAGTGTTTATAAGCCTTTATGAGAGCTTAGTTCATAGGGCTTATGCATGTCGCATCGGTTCACCTTTGAAATAGTTTTCTTCCAATCTTACGACAAGATTGCTTTAAATAGAAACCAAAAGGGTTAATGGTTTGATTTGCATGTTCCAGGTGAGTCCGTGGACGCTGACGAGCGTGTTTGACTTCTACATTGTCTTGTTTACGCTCAACTGTGGGTGAGTGTTCCTTACATGTTTGTGAATGAATTGCTCTGTTGACGTGTTTAAATACTTTAATAATTATGTGAAGGGCGAGTGTGTACTTTATCGCGCCTACTTTGTATTCTCTTGTTCAACCCGGTGCTTTTCAATTGTTTGTATATTACTTATGATGATGTAGGCCATGTGTACTTTACCACATGAGCTGAATAAGGCCTTTTCCCCTTCGTTATCGGCCTATTCGAGCGGACTTCGGTCAGTAGGTTGGTACTTAGGGCACGGTACGGTATACTCGAGTATTACCACTAAGAGTTATAAGAAGGAGTAGGAGGTTGAGTATTGAACAAGACGGACTGCAATGGCTTCCAGTGGAACCTGTATCCTTTCACTGGGTATTTCCCAGTTTATGTGTTTGTACATTTTATGCTTCTAAACTGAATTATATTAACCTACTGAGTGCTTATCTGATATATTTTTGCTCCACTGTTACTGTGTGATTTGTATGATATTAGGACCGCTCACTGGGCTTTTAGCTCATCCCTTTCAACTTTGTTTTCCTTAGCAGGATTTGAGATCGAGAGCTTCCAGGGGTTACACTAGGTCGATTGGGTTGGAGACCTAATCTTGTATTTTGATGTAGGCCTTGTATTTTGAATTGTACTAATGGAATTTTGGATGGATAAACTTTTGTATCTGTAATTATAATTCGGGACGTTTGTGGTTCGTTAAGGAAATTTTGGGGTTTAAATGTTACAGTTGATTTGAGGACATTGATGTTATTTTGTTATTTGCATTTGAACTAAGGATCTGTAGTGAGTCCCGGCGAGAGCTGGGCAGGCGGCTCGCTGATACCTTAGGGTTCGCCCTAGGGAGAGGTGGGGCTGTCACAGATTGTTCTGAAAATTTATGGGTCGAAAGTTAACTCAATTCTATATAACTTTCATGTTTTGGGCTAACGCTGGTTTGCACGTTTTCAAGGGAAAAGAAATTGCAGCTCATTCAGATCAGTACAGAAATTTTTCCCAGGTTTGTTCTTCTTCTTTTAGCTCCAGATTTACACAACCATAGCCCAACATATAACAAGTATTTGGCATCAATTAAAGTGATAAAATTTGAAATTAAAGCTAGAAAAATAACACCAAGAAAGTCGGACAAATTGCTGCCATTCTTCCAAGAATCCCTCCAACAAATTTTCTCTCCAACATAAGATAGTTTCCTCTCCTATTAACAACCACAAAACACATTTAAAGCTCCTCAAGACATCTACCTAGAATTCACTCAAGGCCACTATCTAGGTTGGGAATTCAAGAGCCCCACTCCAAAGCAAGCCAAGATATCAAAGTTCTAACAATGGAAGTCATAGATCTACCCATAAACCTCATCTAATCAAGAAGAAAAAGTGATTAAACAAAATACCTCTTGGTCCAAGATGTTGCTAGTGAGGAAGTGGTCTTTAAGCTTCAAGAAAAACTCCACCAAGAGCTTGGATCCTTGGAGATGAAGCTTGTGAAAATCCCTTGATGTTTCTTGGATGCAAGGAGTAAGATTCTTCAAAGAAAATGAGAGCTTTTCTTGAAAGAAAATGGGAGCTTTTCTTGAGAGAAAATGGGAGAAGGATGGCCGGCCAAACAAGCTTGAGGGGAGAGAGAGAAAGTTTAAAATTTTGTGTCTTGACTCCTTTGATTGAAAGACAAGAAGAATGACATAAAATGAAGCAACTTTATGTCGTGTCGGAAGGTCAACTAAGAGTAGTGTAGCGACGCGACACCGACGACTCTGATTCCTCTCACTTGTATACGTTGAACACATTACTTAACACTCGTAACCTATGTCCAATAGTTGAAACTAAACCCGAATGTGAAATTTAAGCACTCATGCAGTAAAGGAAATGATAAAATTTAAGTGCGTGCAACAACTTTGAAAATTTTTGTATCAATGCAATTGACATGAAATAATAAAATAAATTAAAATAAAATGAAATAAGATGATATAGAAATTAACAAAATAAATTAAAATAAAAATGATGTTATAGGTCCTCACATCCTCTCCCCCTTAAAAGAATTTCATCCTCGAAATTCATATCTCGATTGGCGAATAATTCTGAGTATTTCTTTTGAACTTCCTTTTCCACTTCCCATGTCGCTTTCTCTACACTGTGATTCATCCATAAAACCTCCACTAGAGGGATTTGCTTGCTCCTTAATTCCTTCACTCATAGTCCACCAATTGAGAATTCTTACATACACTTGAAAGCCGTTTACAAGGATTAAATCACTTATAAGAGCCACAATAGACTTAATCATTCCAAATATATGTATTCCATTCTTTCATTGTACCACACATAATCCAAGAGAAACCATTATGTCAATCACAATGTCAACCTTAATTGAAATGGCAAATTTATCATAACCCAATCTAGTTGTTTGAAGAAGTCCCTCTTATGATGCCTATACTTGCCACATCTAAAACATATACCAATTAATACCACCTAAGCTTTTCTAGTAGCATCCATAAATGTGATTTTCGATAAATCATTTTGAACTTTAAACTTATCATTCCGATGGCAAATAATTTTGTTCCTTAAGCAACAAACACAATTATTCCAACTATGAAATTATTGGATTTCTTTTCTTACAATTTCTATGGGACGACTCACATTAATTTTACCACTACTATATCAATATTGTACTTAGTAATAGTTCCAATCAGGTCACCTATTGTATCCTTTCCCTATGTATCTTGCAACTCATACATTCATTTTCATTCCATGATTCCCATGTCGTATGCTACTATAATGGTCTAAAAGTTCTAAATCCATAAGTTAATATTAATTCCACAAGGACATCTATGATTAACACTAGTCCCATCTTATGAGCAACCACCAAATTAATCACATGTATACAAGAGGTCGTAACTATGAACCAATCATTGAATATAATAGAATTAAGACTTAGGACATGTTCCTAACAAGAGTGACGTGCTTTAAGGACTTCATTCCAAGAGATTTGGCATATGAATACTAATCAGCAACTTAGGGATATTACATTCAATGCTAAATAGCTAGAGGAGGCATTGCTAACTTAAGGGCTAAGTTGACATGCTAAGGAAGTTTAATGAAGGTCTAGAATATTCAGGAGGTATTAACTTGAAACTCTATGAAAAGGAGAAACCTCATTATGAAACTTATTTATTAACTCTCGTTAAGTTTTGAAATCATATTCCACACTTTGGAAAACAGATCTGAATATGAATATCTCTCATTTTCCCACAATTGATTCATAAGACGCCTAATACCTTCCCTACCAGAAATCCCTTAATGACTAACCACAAATTGAGAATCCTCAAATCATCCATAAAATTTGCAATGGATTTAATCATATATTTATAAGAATTTGATCCCAAGCAAACACCAACATTAAATATCATTAATCAAAACGTCGAGCATCAAGTTCAACATCCACAAGGTAAACACAACTTGCCATATAAAGCATTTATTACACAATTTCTAAAAGATAAGACTACTTCAGTCAATACATCAACAATTGCTAGCCTAGACAATTACATCAGATTTGCCATAGCCTAATCCATTATTTTGGGCAACTCCCCACTTGATGCCCAAATTCGCCACACATTGAGACATGCACCAATTTTCCAATTACATATTCCACTATGAAATTTGCCACAAAATTCACACTTAGCAACTACATCTTTCTTCAGGAAGCACCCATTATTTCTTTTCTTCTTTCCTCTATTTGGAACTGCAAATATATCTCCACTAATCTCTTTGCATTTCCCTTTTGCATCACGTGAACTTCCTTCATCATTTCTAACTTGATTGCTAGGATTACCTAACACATCAGTTTAGACTTATTTTGTAACTCCCCATATATCCCTTCATATTTCTTTTCCATTTCCATGTACTTGTTCACTATCTTAGTTTTCTCTGCGTACTCTTGTTTCCATTAGCCTTCCCAGTATGTAGCCAGTCTCGTCTAAAATTCTATTTCCTTCTGAAGAACCTCTATTTCCTCTTGCATATCCTCCAATTTCTCCATATCCTAATTTGCTCAACTTCTGATGTCAACCTACTAGACAAACCAAAATCTCTAAATTAGTAAACAAGAGATCAAAGCTCAAATAAGGCAACAACTAGAGATTTTATAACACTTCCTGATAATTATTCTCTCTTATGCTTATCTCAAATCACTGAACCATTCACCCAAGAAATCACTCCTATTTCTTGATTCAAAAGTCTCACACCTTATCTAAGATCCCTATTTCTTTGCTTATCTCAAAAGGTATGTCTAGGAAGAGACCATGCTAACTCTTCTCCTAACAAGACTCTATCTCCTCCTTTCTTTTAATTCCTAGGTTAGTCCATAGGTTTAGGACCTTGACGATTGGCCAAATGTTCTAAAATATCGATCATCCGATTAATGATGGCGGCTACTTAATTTCCCTCTTCACCACTCTATCTTCATTCCTATCCAATCTCGAACACCGGATCACTTTTGGAGGCTTGAGGTTACTTAAGCCCACGTCCTCGACCCCTATCTCATCTCCAACCATCCATAGTTTTATTATAGGTCTAGATGCATGAACAAAATTAAAAGTGCATGAGCAAAATATAAATATGTATGTCGACAATGAATATACTTTAAAATAAACATAAGCTTGTATGTGTGCATTCTGAAGTTTGCAAACAAGTTAACAAGTCAAAAGGATCAGGTACAAAGCATATGGCACTCAAGGGCTTTGGAGGAAACAAGTATCATGTTAAGAAAATATATAGGCCAGAGCACAAGCATCACCCCAACTATTATTAGCAAAAGGTATAAAGGTCGGGGCGTCCCTAGACTAGTTCGCAGCTGAGCTAGAGGGCTCAATCTCTTAAGTAGAGTCAACTTCATTTTGAAAACTAGGGCTACATCAACTATCTTTTAATTATAGCCCCACAATTTGTTATAATGTCCTCCGGCAATCACAAGTCACATCTCAACTAACTGGGGACTTCAAAGGAGTAGGCCTTCCCAATCTTTCCCAAAACCTTATGACTGGAAGAGGTCTCTCGTTCCACTATTTTCATTTTCCATTTCCTAAGAGGCAATAATCATAAGATTCAAGATTAGAAACTTATAGCTACCTATACACTTTCCAACTCCAGAGATATAATCGTATTCAAACACCAAAATAAGAACGAAATCAATCAACACTAAGGTACATCCAGTTATAATGATCAAGCACTAAAGGATATCCCACACTTAATGATAATCCCATAATTTCTTTACAAGTCCTTAGGTCATTGTTAGCCTCATAGCTATTACCATTGTTCAAGAATTTTGCCCATTACCTCGCAAGCAGTGTTAACCTCTCACAATTATCTTATTTCTTACCAATTCAATATAATAAATCCTCACTTATTAAATCCTACTAATCATCAAAATCACAAATACTCACTATGCCTTTCATTTAAAACTCAAACTAACCCCACAGCTCGACATTCTAAGCTTTAAGCCTAATATGCTCTACAGAGATCTGAAACCTAGGCTCTAATACCAACTGTGACGGCCCCACCTCCCCCTAAGATGAACCAGAGGGTTCAGCAGACCGTTTCTCCAACTCTCGCCAGGACTAACTCACTAAAATTGACTAACAATCCTTTAAAATAAAAGAACAATTCCAAGCTAATGACACTTTAGTATAACTATTTCAACTTACAACCCAACTCATTAAAAATTACAAGTTATAGCACTTGAATTGCAATCAAACTTTCACCTTACAATTCCCAAAATACAAAGTTCAGGATTCTATCACAAAGACAAAAATCACTTCCAAATACCTCTCAAGTGCTTACTTACAAAAGTCAGTTATCGTAAAACAGGTACGCTATGGGATACACAAAAGATCTTCAGAACTAGATCCACCAAGAACTCTTACTTCAAATCCCTGTTAAGGAATAACAAATATAATGGGGTGAGCTAAAACTCAGTGAGGCCAAGAAAACATGCAGGCAAGCAAGGGTGATAATAAAAGTGCCAACTATTTTAAACAAGTACAATAGTAATAAAGTTCAAGTAAAGCTCAGAAAGGAATTAAACACACATTTGAACGGATACAATAGCTCTCAGGAGCTAATCCACAACCGATCTTTTCAAACGATCTTGGAACATCATTTCATTTGTTGACACTCCATCAACCAAGCAATAATAATTTCCGTAGATCACCACTCTACCCCATTCTTCGTCCACAGTTTCAGCCCTCCAACTGGGCCCGCTCATCAAAATAAATGATTTGGTAATATTCGAGTATACCAAGATTTCACTCAAGTGGACAAGTCCATACACCAAATCCAGTGAACACAAGTCAATACCCCATGGTTCATCAAATCTCATCGACCAGGACCTCACATCTAGCTGCGACTCGATTGACTTACCAATGGGTTTGGGCATCCCCATTCAATAGCAAATCAGTTAATCAACAAGACCATTTCAAGTTTAAGTTGGCGAGTCAATGTTCCAGCCAACAAACAATTTAAGTACAAGTTCACAAGTTCAAGCAATTTCAATCAATCATGTTTAATGACCATTCATTTGTTCCTAGGAGGGCAAGTAAGATAAAGTACATGCTTGCCTTCTTAAGGGTATAACAAGTTCAAGCAAGTTCATTCTCAACAAGTCAAGTACAATTAACATGCACTTGGACACTCACCAAAATATAATCAAACGAGTAAGTTTTTACTCTTCCAAAGCCGGATCACCCTCGTAGGTCTCCTGATCACCTGAGGTCAAGAGTTCCAGAGACCTTAATTAAACCTCTGATATAGGACAAGGTTAAATCCAAAAGTAAGAAGTTCACTAGGATTCTAGTCAATAACTCAAGGAAAAGCTACCACTCTTAATCCAACTAAAATAGGTAGTAGTTAAAGCTTTTTCTGGCAAAAGCAAGGTGAGAAAACTTATCACTTTCATTGTTTTAAAGTTTAAGGCTTTGGCTCAACTTGACATATTTTCAAAGAAAAATGTCACAACTCAAAAACCATATCACAATTTGTAATTTCAAGTGCACAATTTTTCTCAATTCAAAACACAAGGTTAATTCGAACTAAGGAAAAGGTATGGAATCAAGAAAAGTGAAGAAAGGGAATGCTAAGGAAAAAGAGGCACAGATGACAGCTTTGTCACCCCTCAGTATTTTGATCAAAATTAGAGCTACACTTATCGGATTGTGATGAATTTTATGCCGTTTCGAAGCTAAGACATAGAACTACAATTATTTTGAAAACTTCAAAATTAATTTCATGCATTTTCATGGTCAAAAATCACAATTATAGAGGCAAAATGAAATTGTCAGGTTGAAAACAGTATCCCTGGACAGGTTTGAAAGAAAGCCTATAACTCAATATAGGAAAATTGAAATTGAGTGCCATCAATGGCGTTTAAAACTAGATTCATAAATTTCAATGATATAAAATTCAAGTTTTGGGTCGTCTCCTACAAGTGCCAGAAAGTTTGGGAAGTTGGCTAAAAATGAAGACTGTCAGCTGAAACAGGGTAATGGAGCAGTCAGAGGTATTTTTGTCATTTCATATGCCACAGTGATCTGATTGCTCTAAAAATTTATGGGTAGAAATTTAACTCAATTCTATACAACTTTCATGTTTTGAACTAAGATTGGTTTGCACATTTTCACAGGGAAAGAAATTGCAACTCTTTCAGGTCAGCACTTTAACAGAAATTTTTCCCAGGTTTGTTCTTCTTCTTTTAGCTCCACATTTACTCAACCAAATGGAATGATTTTCAAGAGATATTTTACACACACATAGTCCACCGTATAACAAGTATTTAGCATCAATTAAAGCCATAAAATTTGAAATTAAAGCTGGGAAAATAACACCAAGAAAGTCAGATAGATTGCTGCCATTCTTCCAAGAATCCCTCCATCAAATTTTTCTCTCCAACACAAGGTAGTTTCTCTCCTATTAACAACCACAAAACACATTTAAAGCTCCTCAAGACATCTGCCTTGAATTCACCTCAAGGCCACTACCTAGGTTGGGAATTCAAGAGCCCAACTCCAAAGCAAGCCAAGATATCAAAGTTCTAAAAATGGAAGCCATAGATCTACCCATAAACATCATCTAATCAAGAAGAGAAAGTGATTAAACAAAATACCTCTTGGTCCAAGAAGTTGCTTGTGAGGAAGTAGTCTTTAAGCTTCAAGAAAAACTCCACCAAGAGCTTGGATCCTTGGAGATGAAGCTTGTAATGATCCCTTGAGGTTTTTTGGATGCAAGAATTAAGATTCTTCAAAGAAAATGAGAGCTTTTCTTGAGAAAATGGGAGCTTTTCTTGAGAGAAAATGGGAGAAGGATGGCCGGCCAAACAAGCTTGAGGGGAGAGAGAGAGAAAGTTTGAAATTTTGTGTCTTGACCCCTTTGATTGAAAGACAAGAAGAATGACATAAAGTGAAGCAACTTTATGTCGCGTCGGAAGGTCAACTAAGAGTAGTGTCGTGACACGACACCGACGACTTTGATTCCTCTCACTTGTATATCTTGAACACATTACTTAACGCTCATAGCCTATGTCCAATGGTCGAAACTAAACCCGAATGTGAAATTTAAGCACTCATGTAGTAAAGAAAATGATAGAATTTAAGTGCGCGCAACAACTTTAAAATTTTTTATGTCGATGCAATTGATGTGAAATAATAAAACAAATAAAATGAAATGGAATAAGAAGATATAGAAATTAAAAAAATAAAATAAAATAAAAACGATGTTATGGGTCCTCACAGACCTCTTTTTTTTTCCCTTTAATTCTCAAGAATATTTGTCAAAATGTTTTAATCGGATCTTAGTTCCATTTTATCCAATTATCGATGTATACTTCATAAGTAGGACAATCCAAGCTTTCACAAAATTTTGGATTTCTTAACATTCCATATCTCATTTGGTGCACTTTGAACAAATATATTTATGGAACAAGATTTAGTATGTAGGAGACAATTTTATCTAGGACAAACCCCAAAACTATTTTGGTAAACTTGCATGGGAGATCTCATCTCATGAGATATAATTCTTTATCTAGATTACTCATCAATAATTGAGATAACTAGAAAAATTTATTTTACTTGAGAATCTCATTCTCCTTCAGTTAATTTTGAAACTCTTAGATTATGTATTCTTCACCTTGATCAAATCATGGTATTCCAATACTTCACCATGGCTCAAGTATTCTTCACCTTGATCATATTTAGGTGTCCTAATACTTGACCAAATTATTTCTCTACTTTATACTTAAACCTCTTAACTTCTCAAAGTCTTGGATTTGTACCTTGAAGATACATATATCCATTTTGAGTTGTTGTTAGTAAAAGTAATAAAGTATGAGAAATAATCATCCCTAGCATGAATTGTTAATCTTCCACATACACCATAATGTATGAATCCTAACAATTCCTTAAACCTTTTTATAAAAGATCAAATTAGTCTTTTTATTAGTGAATAAGATTCATATGTCTCAAATGATTCATAATGAATTGAGTCAAATCATCATGTGATTTCAAAAATATGTTTCTCATTCAAAAGACTAATTACAAATGTTAAAGGTGGTTTCAAATCGTCCAACGTTTTATTGAAAATGGACCTTCTTTTATTTTAGAAAATAATAACACTTATTAAGTTCTAAAATAAGTCCATTAGTTAATCTCAATTATAAACTCAAAATGAAACTTCCACAAAGTTGTATTTTAAAACTATGCTTTGAAAGTTTGTACTACAAGGCTAGTTCTTTAAAACCTCTTAACTATCAACTCTTGATAATTAATTCTCCTAGTCAACTCTTGATAAGTAATTCCTTTTAGTCAAAGCTTGACTAATAGTGCATGACAAAACTTCAATTGATCTAAATTTCTCAATATAGTCAATCACTCTCTAATAAATTAATATTTAATTAGAGAAATTTTTGTCATCTTTTAATAGAATTATTGCTCATCTTAACCTTGATCATTCAATATTCAACTCTTCAGATGTGTAATCATAGTAAAAAAAAATTTAAAATCTTATGTAGTAAAGGAGATTTAGGAAGCATCTATAACATACTATCATCATCTCCTTTTACTTACTATAAGCAATTTTCATTAATTCCATTACATCTTCTATGATTGGAAGTGTTAAGGTTTTAAAGGATATAGCCAAATTTTCTTAAGAACCTTTCTCAATTTAATTTGCTAATCCAAGAAATTGGAAATATCAATTATATCAAGAATAATATGTAATTACTCATAATTTCTACAACGGATAGTAAAGATAAAAGAGAATTTCTATTTATGCAAAACAAAATCAAGTAAAAATGACATAAAAGTTAAAGTTGGTTTTGCTCCCACTATTTTATTCAAATCTACAAACCTCTTATATAGATTTGGGAATTTCAAAATTCCTAGTGGACTAGAATCCCATCTAGTTATTTTGATCTTTAGTGTGCCCAACAAATCAAAATAGTTTCAATAGGTAGGTACTTATAACAAATTACAACTCTTGTAACTTCTAAATAGTTGTGTTACCCAACTTTTGTCTCTAAAACTTTTTGATCTTGAGTGTACTCAACAAATCACAAGTTTTAGTTAAATCATTACCATTATTCCTAAATCTCATTTCATAGTTAAAACTTCTCATGGTAGAGCAACCTTGAGTGTACTCAACAAGTTAACTCGAACATGATTTCATTTTAACTATAATAATGGAAGGCAACTTAAATCTTGACTTAATATTTGAGTAGAGGGATTTTAGACATGTTATATTCCAAATTGGTCTCAACAAATGTATAGCATGCATATCCATTCATCAACATAAATAAATAAACGCACTATAATTATACATGAATGATTATGGACTTTATTCCTAGACTAGCTTCCTTGAGCCAAAAGGAAATTAGATGGTCAAACTAAGGGACGAGCGACATCTCCATGCCCTGTACGCCTTTTCTATATCCACCATGGTGGAATTGGTGCCATCTCCATCTCCTTTGTACATTACAAATGTAAATCTATTCTAAACATTTTAGGTCCTCACCCTCTTCCTATCCCTAATATAGTACATTACATAACATTGGGAGAAACCTTGAGTTACATTCAAGGGGAGCGAGATGGAAAGAGAATTTACATTGAGAATATATAGAGAAGACAGGACACTTAGGCCCTATTTCAAAATTTTCAAAATCAAACCATATATACATTCAACCATTCACAATCACATTGGTCTGAATCCATAATCATCCATCATGCATTCACAAAATACAATATTAAATGAAAGCATAAATATTTATTTAGTTTCAATCATGTATCATTATATGCAGAAGCCTTTACTCTCAAAAGGCTTTAACTCAAGAGGTTTAAAAAAATTAATTGAATCAAATTCAATTTGAAAATTTCTAGTTTCTGGAATTCAGTTTTAGCGACAAAAAACTGTCTTTAGCGACAAAAAACCTTGGGAAATTGTCGCTAAAACTTTTAGTGACGCTATATAGACCAGCATCCTTTTCCTTTTTTTTTAATTTTTAATTTCCAAAAAGAATAAATACAAGGAATACTTTTTGGTAATTCTAATGGTTTGGAAACTATATTTTATTCATAATAAAATGTAGATTCAATTCCCAAATCACTTTAGAAACCAATATTAATTTGGAAACTTATATTTCTTAGGAAATCCAATTTCTTAAGGAATATTAAATAGTTTCCAAATTTCTTTCCAATTCCTTTTGTTTTAAATTATGAAAACCACATTCTAACATCATTAAAATGATTTTCCATACTTTACAACCATGATAAGAAGTTTTTCACAATCAAATGACAATCTAACTCAAAATTAGGAATTTTTAGTCTAACTAGAATTTCCTAATTCACTTGTTTTTGGAAATTTTCTTTTAAACCATTTTGGAATCTCATATACTAACTTTAGATCACTTTCTTAATTTAATCTCATTAAAGTAGAAAGTTTCTAAAAGTCTTTGAGCACTTATCAAACTTAATCGCATCAAATTTGGTAATTTCTAAAGTTGGCTACACCTCCTTAATTTTAGTCTCACTAAAATTTATGTATGTTTCTAAAACTATTTGAATATCGTTCAAATTTAATCTTATTAAATTGAAAAGTTTCAAAAGTTGGTTTACTTCTTAATTCTAGTCTCACTAAAATTAAGTAAGTTTCCAAAATTTAATTGAACAACTTCTTATCCAATTTGAATTTCTAAAATTTCCAGAAGACACCTTAATTCTAATAGGAAATTTCCATACTAATAAGAAACCCAAACAAAAAGAAAATCAATGATAAAATCCAATTTGTCATTGAAAACTAACTTGTTTCTTGAATTTCCTTTTTTAAAAAAAAAAAATGTCCAACAATCAAACCAATCAAATTCCTTCATTACCGCAACCATCACTTGGCTGGAAACTGAAGTTAAGAAAGGAAGCCGTCCCGTGATTAATCGATTATACATTGTCTTCACAAGCAATGTAAATTGCAATAGATTAATGTAACAATTCTGTCAGGACTAGCAAACAACGTAAGGCCAATGATCATAGCATGGCCTATAAAATATATTTGTTTCCAATCTAAACCGTTCATGATCTTATCATGACCTATTGTTAAATTGATTTACTCAATCAATTTAGCCTCTAGCCATGATTTAATTTGTCCAAAGTTCCGTGCTTGTTTTCCCTTCATTTTTTTTTTCTGTGATCTCATCACGTAAAAACAGCCACGGAATGTATTGCCTTGATTGAAAGCTTCAATCTTTTCATGAATTTTCAAACGATGGAAAACAATTTTTTCAAAAAAAATTCATCTGACGAAAATCATTAAAATTTTGAAACCAAATTTAATTTTCATAAAAAATGTAATTTTTAAATCTCTTGAACAGCATATAATCAAATTTAATTTGATATGCATGACAACTAAATAAATAAGTTACATGGTTTAATCAAAGTTGGCTTTGATACCACTGTTAGAAATCATGGAGATAAACGTAGCGGAAATTTAAAATTTTGATTCCTTATAATAGATCGTCCTTTGATTAAATCCATGTAATATAGAATTAGTTCAAGAATATTACCTCAATCCATGAAGACCTCCTTGAAACTTGGTGGAGATTTGACGCAGAGGGTGGCAAAGAGATCCACGTAGCCGTACACGTGCCCGGCCTCTAACGGTGATCCACACGAACCTCTTTAGTTAGAACCTCTAAAATCGAATTAGCTTAAATTAGATTAGTGCTAACTATTACCAAGACAACCACATGCAAGTCTATTGAGATAATCTTAATTTTTCACCATGAAAAACTTGTCCCAAGATGAGAAATAAGAGATGCAATTTTTTCTTATTTTCTTGGACGAATTTTGGGTTTTTTTTTCTCTCAAGATTTTTTCAAAAATCTCACAAGACAATTTGTGTGATGATATCTTGCTAGCAAAAGCCTAGTGAGTATTTATACACAAATAAGTTGTCAAATTCTTACGGAAACCTGAAATCAGTTTCCAATAAGATTTAGCTTCCTAATTCTAATACAACTCTTGTATTTGGAAGACTAAAACTTATTTGCACTATAAGTTCTCAAGTTTAATTTGTCTCACAAATTAAACTATAAGTTATAAAAACTTATCTATCAAGTCCCACTTGAAATTCTTTTAATCTAACTAAGAAAGTTCTTAATGTGTGTGACCCATTAGGTTCATATACGTTGGCAATAAGTATGAGCTATAAATTCTTAATAAATAAGAACTAGATAAATTAAAACTCCTTTTAATTTATCATTGATTCTACTAATTAATCAACTCATACTTATAGATCAAGATTGGTATCTAGCAATGCATCATGACCACCCAAGTAATGAGAAAAATCAAGTGGATGACTTCATCTTTCAGTGAACGTTTACCATGTAACTAATATCTTTTTACTGCACTTATCTCACATTAATTTTGGAATAAGTTGTGCCTATTCCATTGTGTGATTAATGCTCTTTTCTCTTGTACCAAAATACAACTCCAATGAAGAAATTCTTAGAAACATTTTCTAAGACTCTTCCACTTAGTGCTAAGATTTCTGAGTTATACTTCTACAAGTGGCTAGACATGAGATAACTACTCTTCCATAAGAGGCGGTAAATCATTATAGGTTATTCTGTGATGACCCCACCTCCTCCTAAGGCGAACCAAAGGGTTGGGCGGACTGCTTGCCCAACTCTCGTCGGGACTCATGACAGTTCCTCAATCGGATTACAAATCTCAATTAATTACAATTCAAGATCTCCTAAATGATGATACATTTTCATCTAGTCCAAATACACCAAAAGTACAATAGTCCAAGATTACAAATAGTACAAGAGATAATCCGGCCAGTTACACTAAAAAAGATCACTGTACATGCTTTCCTTCGAGCCCTGTGGAGGGAAAATAAAATATTTTGGGATGAGCTAGAAGTTCAGTGAGTGTCCAGTGAAAACAAGTATGCAAATAAGTAACTCAGTAATTCATTTTATTGAACAGTGATAAGGTATCATATGAAGAGATTTTATTTGCTCTTGTGAGCCAGTGGAGCCATTGCACTCAAACACCCAACGCTCAAACAAGTCATTGAACAAGAGATCAGAGATCATTGATCATTGCAAGTAGAGCCGTTGGCTCAAGCAAGTCATTAAATAGGAGATCAAGTGGAGCCATTGGTGTCAAGTACAAGACTACCACATACTCACCGAGCCAAATCATGTATACACACAAGCACACACATATGTCGTCATGAGGTGATGCAATTAACAATAGGAACTTTAGATTTGAAAACAATTTTAGGAACACTTACCAACCATAACTCACTTCACTTGTTCATAATAGATATCTCCATTTCAAGTCAAGTCCTAGAATCACAAGTTTCGTACCAAACATTTCATCAAACACTTGATTTGCATAACCACTAGTACCATACAAACATTTTATCAAACACTTGATGGTCATTAAGATTCTTGGCGAAGATAATCATCAAACTATCAAGTTTCTGTCATCTCTTGGTGTTTTGATCATAACCAGAGCTACACTCATCGAGTTGAGATGAATCTTATAGCGTTTCGAAACTAAGACATAGACCTACATTTTTATGAAGACATCGAGATCCAATTCATGCATTTTTGTGGTCAAAAATTGAAATCTCAGAGGTTTAGAAAGCTGTCAGGTAAAACAGGGTTTTTGGGTAGTCAAGGGTATTTTGGTCATTTCTTATGCTACAGTACTCCGATTGATCTGAAATTTTGTGAGTAGACAATTTGCCCAAGAATTGGTTTGGCCATTATCATAGACAAATTTGCAGCTCAATTTACACAAATAGGGCAATATATCAAACACTTGGTATACAAACTAGCAAACCTATTTCCATCTTTCAAACTACTTAGAATTCTTCCATAGTTTTCTTCCCTCAAGCATCACAAGTAATATAAAACATCATATACAACATATTATCTAAAATTTAAGACCATCAAGTATGGATTCTTAGCAAGGTACCTTATGTAAAACCAAGAAGGAAATCACCCAAAAACCTCAAATCTTCCAAACATAAGCTAGGGTTTGATGGAGTGATTGAGGTTCTCTTTTCCCTTTTTCTCTCAAATTCAAGCAAGATGATGGCTAGATTTTGTAGTTTTTCCCCTCTTCTTTTGCTAGCAAGTTTGGCCCTCTCTCCCTCTCTTCACAAGACAAAATTGAGGATAAGTAGAAAAGAAGGCTTGATTGAAGTTGTATGAAATTAATTGGTTTGATAGAGCACCACTTGTCAAATTCTTATTGGGTTTTACTAAAACTTTTTGCATAAAACTTCCTCTTCTTCCTATAATTTCCTCACATACCCTACTAATTCACACTTATATTAATTACTAACCCTCACATGCAACAATTAATAAAATCATTGAAACTAAAGAAAATAATTTTTCTAATTCACTAAGAAATTCAATTCATCCAAAATAGAAAATATGTATAAGAATACATTTTGAAAGCAACTTGAATTTTTGGGGCGTTACAATCTCTCCCCCTTAAGAGAATGTCGCCCTCAGCATTCCATCTTGTATTTAAAATTTATGATTACCGCACTCTCTCCCCCTTATAAGAATGTTGCCCTTGAAATTCCCATTTTTCGCCTATAGAAACCTTAAAATATCTCTATAAACATACTTTGTGTCTTCTTCTCAATTCTTGTTTAACTAGATATACTCTTTTCATTGGTTGGATATCAATATTGTTCAAATCAATCTTCATTATATACTTTCAAACCTTGTATCAAATGCAATGAGCATGTTCAATAAAAGAAAGCTAGAATCTATGAGATAGCACTTAAAGCTATCACCCCATTATAGTGCAAATCTAATGAAACGCATATATATAAGTCAAGTTCAAGAAGTTAGGTAGTAGATTGGCTAACGCTCTATTAAGCACTATCAAATTTATAGGCAAGGTTACACCAGGAATAACAACCTTGCTTTTATTTTCAAATGTTACAAATTTAATATATGATATCCAACTTATAGGCAACATTTAGCATGCATTCTTGGCAAAGGATATCATGAGGCCCGGTAGGTAAGATTTCAACTATCCATCAACAATGTTCTAAGGTTCCAGAAATAAACATGGAACTCTTTTTGCAGTTTTCAGTTATCATGATCATTTTCTAGCTAAGTTTGCACCAAAATCTCCAAGATTACATGAAAGGCACTCAAAACACTAAAAATTATTTTTTAAAAAAATTCTCATATTTATGGTGGTTTTCAGAATTAAAGTCTTAGTCATCTTTGAAAATAAAGGAATAAAGTAGTGAGAATATCATGATATATAGACTTGAAACCTTTCACTTTTCATGTCCAAGACCAAAACTGTAAAAGAAAATTATCAAAAGAAAACCATGGAAATATCTCACATTTAAAGGAAAAGTCACCCAAAGAAATTATCTCGATATATATTACATAAGTAAATCAATTTTTAAGGAAAACTAACATTACTTGACGTAGCAAAGTCAAAGAAAGTAAAGAAACTCATTATGGGATAAAATTTTAGAGTCAAGTCTTTAAATCAAATTTTACACGTAGTAAATCAAACTTGAGAATAGGATTTGATCAAATTACATATACATGAGAAACTACTAACCACACAGAAACATGCTATACATCATTTTATCATGTCTAGTTCACCACAGGAAAATTCCAACAAGTTATGGCCTATTATCCTGTTAGGAAGACCACTAGATTCTGTGTAGTATTTAGTATGCAACTAATTTCTTATGAAACGCTTAAATTTATGACATATAAGCAAAGCTTATTCTTGATAAGAATCTTGAAAAAGCCATAAACAAACCCAGGAGGTATTATACCCTCTAAATCTCATGATACTATCATTTATACTAATCAAGGACTTAAAGAAACTCAGAAATTTCTCCATGAAATTTGTACTTGTAAGCTCATAACATAATATTCTTTAAGTTTCGTACATTCACAAGGAAGTAATACTTGGCTTATGATATTTACTCCCTGAAGTAAACCAAATCAAAGCAAGTAGAGGTTGTTCCAAGTTGAAATTTAACACCAGGAGCTCGTTTACTAAGTATACTTCTCAAGCTTTTGAAGTGAGACGAGGGGTCAAACTTCTTAAAATTTTATTTTTCTCCTTTCTCTCTTGGCCAACTTGATTGAAATTCTAGCTGTACTTCTTTTATTTGTTCCATCAAAGTTTTACTTGTTTCACTTAATTTCATGGCAAATTCACAAATAACACATCAAGCATGTGATAAGATGTATGAGATATATATGTTAAATATTACTTTTCCCATTTCACTAGTTTTCAAGATAACTCTTGGTCAATTTTAAAGAGAATGGTATAGTAAAAGTAGTCTCGTTCAAATTCAAGAATAGTTTGCATAAAGTGAATGACCCACAATTTCCTATAGAAAGTTAGCAACTTTCAGTATATAAACAATTAGAAAAGTAGGATATTCTTTAACAAAATAAAATTTTTTTAACATACCTTTCTTCCATCACATATCCTTGGATATGCATTTGCTATTACAAACAACCATTGTACAAAATCTTTTTTTCTTCCTTTTGATATCCAAGACCATAGCCTTAAAAGAAAATTATTGAGAATATTCAAACAATCCACATAAGAAAACCAACTTTGCAAAGTTTATACAGCTTTCAAACTAACTTAATATAAGAAAATCATTTTTTCAAAGTTTATGATACTTTCAAGTGTAGTGATTAAGAAGGAGAAAGAAAGTTAACATTGGCAAACTTTAAAGCCAAATCTTTGAATCAAACTTTCCATGTATCAAAATCAAACTTGAGCATGATGTATCAACAATCTATCTAAACATTAACAATTTACCAATCTTACAACATACAATCTATATACACATAAACAATTACGAGCCACACGTAGGCATGTTACATAGGACAGTTATCATATCAAGTTCAGCAGATAAGAAAATCAAATAAATCAAATTCAATAGACATGAAATTCAAACAAATCAAACAAGCTGATAACAAGAGTGTCTTAAACAAACTAACTTAGTGTGTCACAAAAGTAAATCCTAATGGATCCAAAAGATTCTATATTTCCACCAAAATCAACTTCATTCCAACACTACGATCCAAAGGATATACTCGTACTCATGCACCAAAATAAGAATTAAGCCATTTTATACCATAGTCGGCCCCCCAACGGTACAAATTAACTCAATTCTCGTTTCTGCCTAGCGTACGAATAAGATCACACACACAAATTCACACAACTAGCTGAAAGCAATCACTCCCACTACCTAGAAAGATCACAATTTAGTGCTCTAATACCACCTGTGACTACCCCACCTCCCCCTAAGGTGAACCAAAGGATTCAGTGAACCGCCTATCTAACTCTCACTGGGACTCACTACAGTTCCCCAATCAGATTACAGAACTCAATTAATTACAATTCAAGATCTCCTAAATAATAATTACACTTTCAACTAGTCCAAATACACCAAAAGTAAAACAGTCCAAGATTACAAATAATATAAGAGATAATCCGGCCAGTCACACTGTTAAGTCCTTAATTGCACACATTATTTGTGGATATTTCCCCTTAATTATGGCCTAAATATGGTATTAATTGCTTAATTCTACTCATGTTTGGTTTTGGCATTGATTTTAGGTCATTGGAATTATTTGGAGGTTAAAAGTGCAATTTTGGTAAAAATTCCAGAAGACTCCCAAGGATAAGGCATGGGCGCGCTGTATTTGGATGAGAAGAAGACCTTATGAAGAAATCCTATCGTCTGAGACGTGTCATCTTTGGAAGTGAAGATTTGATCTACTTTTGGGAATTGCTTAAAAGACACTTTTATTTAGGGAAGTTGTAATTGGTTTCCTTATTTACATTTTTATTGTTATTTAACAAGTAGACTCCAATTAGGATTAGAACTCATTTGGGAACCCTAAGGTGGTGAGGAGCGAAAGCAAGCATCGCTATTTATCTAGCCTTTTGCGCGGACTTGCTGATAATCAATCATAGGCTTAGAATAGATTCAAGAAGACATTTTCTTTATTTTTGAGCTTTCGCTCCATTGCTTTTTGCTCCTTCGTAGGTTTGCTTCTTCTTAGTATTAGTAGTTCACTTAAGCTTAGTTTTTTTTGGTCTTTTGGAGAAGACAACTTTTGCTTTTCTCGGGACGGCTTCAAGGAAGAAACGAATTTCCTTTGGCTGCAAAACTTTGGTCTTTGGTTGGCTTTGTGGATCTTTGTTTCGTTTCTTCTTTTTCCCTTTTAGTGAATTAAAATTGGAATTTTCACAAACATTTTTTGGATGCGATTCTCCATGAGGAGCGGCTAAATTTCTTGTCTACTCAAAGGGCAACTCGAAGGCGTGGTCCATAACATTTGTGAGATCTAATCGAGTCTTTATTATTTCTTTTAATTTGGTTGCTATTCGTACATTTCCTGGATTAATTGTTTAAAGGTTATTTTGTTAATTGAATGTCAATGGACGGATATTTAATTTAACCTAATAGCCTATTGTCAAATTAACTGAATTGAATCCGTAATTGTTCATTTAGTTAATAACTAGTGGCGACCACCATAATTTGTTTTATGTTGGGGAAACGTAAGATCTAGCTTAAATAAACCCTCTTAGCATGTTCATTGGTTAGGGTTGGGTTTTTCTAACTTTTAATGCAATTGGATAGTTAAATTCCTATGGTCGCACCTAGGGTTGTTATCTGGTTAGGGAAACAGTTAACGGTCATACCTTGGCGGTCAAAAAAGTAAGGAAAAGCTGGCTGTTAGAGCTTGTTGGCAGCTATAACTGACCTAGTAACAAATGAATGAAATATCTTTGCATCAATGATCATTTGATTGGACTGTGCCTAAGAAGTTGTTCCTTTGGGTAGAACTTTAGTACTTGTTATTTCTACTTAATTATTCTCTGCTTATTCTCTGGTGATCTATTTAATTGGTATTTTCATTTTTTATTTTCTAATTTTATTTATTTTATTTCTAGTCCTATCCCATCCAAACCTCCGCATTTTCCTGTGACCAAGAAAGAAACAAATTTCCTATCGTTCCCTAAGGAGACGATCCTACTTGCCACTACTACAGGTTAATATTTTCTCAAAGATAATTCTGGTATATTGAGTTCAGCATACTCCTTGGAATCAGGGTGAAGCCAGTAACCCATTGCACATCCGAAATCCCTGCTCCAGTACTCAGAATTATTCTGTAATTAATTGTAGTGATAATTGGGATTTTTAATATTTATTATTGCACAGGTTCGGCACCTATCAATTTTTGGCGCCGTTGCCGGGGAACGGTGTTTGGGTTAATTTGTTTATTTTTGAATAATTTTTTTGTTTTTTGGATATATTTTCTTTGATTGTTGATTTATGGCTTATAATACTCTACCATTTGGTCATGGATAAAATTTCAATAGAGGATTTCGTGAGGTAAATGTCTCATCCATTCAACAACAATTATCTGAATTAACGTCTCTTATTCGACAATGGGCTGTGAGACAACGGCAGCATGTCAAGGCATGTGGAATCTGCGAAGATATAAACCATCCCACAGACTATTGCCCAATATTGCAAGGTGAGAGAGCTGAACAGGTGAACATGATTGGTAACATGCCCGCGCTCTGTAGGCAGTATGACCCATATGCCAACACATATAATTCAGGTTGGAAGGATCATCCTAATATGAGCTACGGTGGAAATTGGCAACAAAACTTCTTTTCGAATCGTCAACAAGAATACCAGCCATCACACCTATTTGAGAATCAACCGTTCTCATCTAATTCAGGTACAACTCTTGAGAATATCATTAAAACATTAGCCTCTAATACTTTGCAATTTCAACAGAAAATCGAGGCAAGCATTCAAAATTTGGAGAATCGAATAAATCTAATGGTATGTGCAATGAGTGAATTAGCACATCAAATTCCTGAAAAATTGCCCTCACAGACCATTGTCAACTCCGATCCAAATATGAGTGCAATTACCTTGGAAAATGGTGAAGAATCGCAGATTCAAAAGGAAAGATCTAAACATGCAGTTGAAGAGGATGTTGAGAAAGACGTAAAGGGACCTCAACTTCAAATCTCTCCAGTGGAAGAGTCCACATATCAAAACCCAACTGTGGTGATATCTTCTTCATCTTCTAGCCAACAGACTCCTAACTCTCATTTTATATTTTCCACCAATGAGATTGATTTTGTCATACTAGAAGTTTTTGAGTTTCATGAAAGGAATAAGTTAGGAGCTGCGATAACTATTAATCTTTTAATTAGTCACGATGAAGAAGTAACTAAAGAACAAGAGTCATTGCTTGCTTGTTTGGAGTTATCCTCTAGTCAAGGAGCGAAAAGAGCTCATAAGCTTGAGTATTACTCCATTTATGAAGACTATCAGGAGCATGTAGAGAAAGAAGCAATGAAACGCGCTAAACAATTTTATCCTCCTTGAGCAAATAAGGCTTTATTTCTAGCCAAAGACATTAAAGAAAGGCGCTACTTGGGAGGCAACCCAAGAATTTTAATTTTTCATCATTTTGTGTTTTTCTTTTTTCATGTTTTTTGTATGCATGCTAAGTCACTCCTTTATTTTAACAAACTTGTGTTTGTAGGCCTTGGGCGTGTGTGCCAAAGCATTGCTTAATTCGTTTAAAAAATTTTGCGGACAGAAGAGTTCCAAGGTTAAGACGTGCCTACGCCTTAAGATGGAGAGCCTTCTGCCAAGACAAAAAAAAAAAAATTCAACGTTGGACAGAAGACTTCCTATGTTAAGGCGTGCCCATGCCTTAAGGAAGAGAGTCTTCTGACCAAGGTTAAAAAAAAAAAAAAACTCACGGGTGATCCAAAGACTAAGGGTTCTAAGGCGTGCCCACGCCTTACCAACTATCACCTGTAACCCTTTTCCCCTTTTCTTTTGTCCTATTCTGTTCTTTTCTTTTCTTTTCTCTTTTCTCCACCCTTTCATTCGTTTTCCCCACTTTCTTTCCACTGCTGCTGCTGCTTCTGCCACCCATCGGATGAGATCTTACTACACCACCCCCGAGTAATAGTTGATTGATACCCTCCTCCGTGATTTAGGGAAGTTTCATTGTCCCCTTATGCTTCTTTTTCTTATTCTTTATCTCTTACATTGGGGACAAAGTAAGATTCAGGTGTGGGGAGAGGAATACTTTGGCTTGGTTGATACTTTTCCTAGTTTTTTTTCAAATTTTAGTTTCAGTTTTTTTTTGTTTTCAACTCTAGTTGCTTGTTTGTGTTTCTATTTTTCGTGTTTTCCTTTTTCTGCTTAGTTGGTCTTATGTGATTGAGATGCAAATAGGAGTAGTGTAATGGCATTTGCATGACTATTCTATTTACTTGCAATTGAGTTGAATGATGGATGTTCATGACATATAGCCAATTGTGAGTTTTTGAGCTTAAATATCTCATTATTAAAAAAAAATTGTTCTGCATCCTTTGTGAGTGTAATTATCACATCAAGTTAGATCATTCTAGAACTTCTTATGATATACATGTCGAGACCACATTATTGAATTTGATGCATGAAAATGATAAAGGCAATTAGGTTTAACCTTTTTTAACTTTTTAAAGACCTATCCTGAGTATATTTTCCCGTAGTTGACCAAGTTTGGGTCTTAAACTTTTTCTTTGTTTAACAACACATTTTATCACCCTTTAACCCCTTTGTTTAAGACCTCTTTGTTTGAACCCTATGTCAAAGGAATAACTTAAAGTTCTTTTGCATGATGATATCACAAGTAGAAGAAGCTGAGCATATCTATAGCTAGCAAGTGCTTTTATGTTCGTATGTTATTAGTGTCCTGTTGCAAAAAAAAAAAAAAAAACAAAAAAAAAACAAAAAAAAAAAACAATAAAAGAAAAAAATCCCAAAAAGAAAAAAAAAAAGAGAAAGAACAAAAAAAATGTGTGAAGCACTCTTGTAAATAAGTGCTGTGTTTTGATAGGGGGTCAATCCTCTTGTTTTGTATGCACTTGCTATGCTTGGGAGTTGTTGTCATACTTAAGAGTTCACTATGTGAATGAAGATGATATTTCACTTCATGCAAAGGCGTTTAGGTATTCTCTTTGTGTTATGCAACCTAAATTACCCTTTTTGTCCAACCTTTACCCTAAGCCCCATTACAACCCTTGTTAAAGACCCTTTGATTCTTGCATTTGAATTCATATTCAGTGGTGGAGATGCGATAGATTAGCAAGCCTATGGCAATGTCTTTCTATGGTGTTGATTTGAGTGTACAAGTCCCTTTTTAAACATCTTGAGTGCTGAGTGCATGCACTATTTTCCATGTGAGGATTGGCAAGTCTTGAACATCCTGACTTTGATGAGATTGTTGAGAAATGTGGAGTATTTGTACTAGTCTATTATGCTATTCTATGTTTATCGTCTTGATTTTGAGTTTGGTCTAGTGAATGCTTGAGGGAAGCATTGTCTAGGTGCTGGGGAATTTGTTAAGTCCTTAATTGCACACATTATTTGTGGATATTTCCTTTAATTATGGCCTACATATGGTATTAATTGCTTAATTCTACTCATGTTTGGTTTTGGCGTTGATTTTAGGTCATTGAAATTATTTGGAGGTTAAAAGTGCAATTTTGGTAAAAATTCTAGAAGACTCCCAAGGATAAGGCATGGGTGCGTTGTATTTGGATGAGAAGAAGACCTTGTGAAGAAATCCTATCGCCTGAGACGTGTCATCTTTGGAAGTGAAGATTTGATCTACTTTTGGGAATTGCTTAAAAGACACTTTTATTTAGGGAAGTTGTAATTGGTTTCCTTATTTACTTTTTTATTGTTATTTAGCAAGTAGACTCTAATTAGGATTAGAACTCATTTGGGAACCCTAAGGTGGTGAGGAGCGAAAGCAAGCATCACTATTTATCTAGCCTTTTGCGCGGACTTGCTGATAATCAATCATAGGCTTAGAATAGATTCTAGAAGACATTTTCTTTATTTTTGAGCTTTCGCTCCATTGCTTTTTGTTCCTTCGTAGGTTCGCTTCTTCTTAGTATTAGTAGTTCACTTAAGCTTAGTTTTTTTCGGTCTTTTGGAGAAGACAACTTTTGCTTTTCTCGGGATGGCTTCAAGGAAGAAACGAATTTCCTTTGGCTACAAAACTTTGGTCTTTGGTTGGCTTTGTGGAGCTTTGTTTCGTTTCTTCTTTTTCCCTTTTAGTGAATTAAAATTGCAATTTTCACAAACATCTTTTGTATGCGATTCTCCATGACGAGCGGCTAAATTTCTTGTCTACTCAAAGGGCAACTCGAAGTCGTGGTCCATAACATTTGTGAGATCTAATTGAGTCTTTATTATTTCTTTTAATTTGGTTACTATTTGTACATTTTCTGGATTAATTGTTTAAAGGTTATTTTGTTAATTGAATGTCAACGGCCGGATATTTAATTTAAGCTAATAGCCTATTGTCAAATTAACTGAATTGAATCCGTAATTGTTCATTTAGTTAATAACTAGTGGCGACCACCATAATTGGTTTTATGTTGGAAAAACGTAAGATCTAGCTTAAATGAACCCTCTTAGCGTGTTCATTGGTTAGGGTTGGGTTTTTCTAGCTTTTAATGCAATTGGATAATTAAATTCCTATGGTTGTTCCTAGGGTTGTTATCTGGTTAGGGAAACAGTTAACGGTCGTACCTTGGCTATCAAAAAAGTAAGGAAAAGCTGGCTGTCAGAGTTTGTTGGCAGCTATAACTAACCTAGTAACAAATGAATGAAATATCTTTGCATCAATGATCATTTGATTGGACTGTACCTGAGAAGTTGTTCCTTTGAGTAGAACTTTATTACTTGTTATTTCTACTTAATTATTCTCTGCTTATTCTCTGGTGATCTATTTAATTGGTATTTTAATTTTTTATTTTCTAATTTTATTTATTTTATTTCTTGTCCTATCCTATCCAAACCCCCCCATTTTCCTGTGACCTAGAAAGAAACAAATTTCCTACCATTCCCTGAGGAGACGACCCTACTTGCCACTACTACGGGTTAATATTTTCTCGAAGATAATTCTGGTATATCGGGTTCAGCATACTCCTTGGAATCAGGGTGAAGCCAGTAACCCATTGCACATCCGGAGTCCCTGCTTCAGTACTCAGAATTATTCTGTAATTAATTGTGGTGGTAATTGGGATTTTTAATATTTATTATTGCACAGGTTCGGCACCTGTCACACACTAAGAAAGATCACTGCACATGCTTTCCTTCGAACCCTGTGGAGGGAAAATAAAACATTTTGGGGTGAGTTAGAAGCTCAGTGATTGTCCAGTGAAAACAAGTATGCAAATAAGTAATTCAGTAATTCATTTTATTGAACAGTGATAAGGTATCGTATGAATAGATTTTATTTGCTCTTGTGAGCTAGTGGAGCCATTGCACTCAAACACCCAACGCTCAAACAAGTCATTGAACAGGAGATCATTGATCATTCCAAGTAGAGCCGTTGGCTCATGTAAGTCATTGAACAGGAGATCAAGTGGAGCCGTTGGTGTCAAGTACAAGATTACCACATACTCACTAAGCCAAATCATGTATACACACAAGCACACACATATGTCGTCATGAGGTGATGCAATTAACAATAGGAACTTTAGATTTGAAAACAATTTTAGGAACACTTACCAACCACAACTCACTTCACTTGTTCATAACAGATATCTCCATTTCAAGTCAAGTCCTAGAATCACAAGTTTCGTACCAAACATTTCATCAAACACTTGATGTGCATAACCATTAGTATCATACAATCATTTTATCAAACACTTGGTGGGCATTAAGATTCTTGGAAAAGATAATCATCAAACTATCAAGTTTCTGTCACCTCTTGGTATTTTGATCATACCTAGAGCTACACTCATCGGGTTGAGATGAATCTTATAGCGTTTCGAAGCTAAGACATAGACCTACATTTTTTGTGAAGACATTGAGATCCAATTCATGCATTTTCATGGTCAAAAATTGAAATCCCAGAGGTTCAGAAAGCTGTCATGTAAAACAGGGTTTTTGGGCAGTCAAGGGTATTTTGGTCATTTTACATGCTACAGTGATCTGATTGATCTGAAATTTTGTATGTAGAAAGTTAACTCAATCTTCTACAATTTCATGTTTTTCCCAAGAATTGATTCGGCCATTATCATAGACAAATTTGTAGCTTAATTTGACACAAAAGGGCAATATATCAAACACTTGGTGTACAAACTAGCAAACCTAATTCCATCTTTCAAACTACTTATAATTCTTCAATAGTTTCTTCCCTCAAGCATCACAAGCAATATAAAATATCATAAAAACATATTACCTAAAATTTAGGGCCATCAAGTGAGGATTCTTAGTTCTTAGCAAGGTACCTTATGTAAAACCAAGAAGGAAATCACCCAAAAACTTCAAATCTTCCAAACATAAGCTAGGGTTTGATGGAGTGATTGAGGTTCTCTTTTCCCTTTTCTCTCAAACTCAAGCAAGATGATGGCTAGATTTTGTAGTTTTTCCCCTCTTCTTTTGCTAGCAAGTTTGGCCCTCTCTCCCTCTCTTCACAAGACAAAATTGAGGATAAGTAGAAAAGAAGGCTTGATTGAAGTTGTATGAAATTAATTGGTTTGAGAGAGCACCACTTGTCAAATTCTTATTGGGTTTTACTAGACCTTTTTGCATAAAACTTCCTCTTCTTCCTATAATTTCCTCGCATACCTCACTAATTCATACTTATACTAATTACTAACCCCACATACAACAATTAATAAAATCATCGAGACTAAAGGAAAATCATTTTTCCAATTCACTAAGAAATTCAATTCAACCAAAGTAGAAAATATATATAAAAATACATTTTGAAAGAACCTTGAATTTTTGGGGCGTTACATATTCACCATCTTTTCATATTTCAAGTATAGACCCATTTGCTAATGATGTGAGCATTTCCTTTTACGGGAGCAATCATATAACAAAGAAAGTATAACTATACATATTCAAGATACCATGATAACCTTAAGTCTAAGGATCACTTACATAAACGTCATTTAGAGGTTAATCCTTTGGCATTTAAAAGATGTCCCCATGCGGATCATTTTAGTGAACTTGATCAAACCGTCGAGCACCGTATACTTGCTTAGGTGTCTCACACATCATAGTAGATGAGATCTACTACTTCTCATATAGAAGCGGCATAGTATATGCTAGTCTAACTATATTAACAATGCCCTTTCTTGTTAATACTATGACTAGAGATATTTAAGAATAAACCTTATTTATAATCGAATGAACCTAACCATCATAACTCTTATGATTTCATTGATTAGATTTATTCTAAGGGTTTTATCATACTTATAAATATATAAACAATCAATATGATAAAGATGTCATTTATTATTACATAAATAGTTAAAGTATATTAAATCCTAAAAGTTGATTGACTTTAGGGTGCACACACTAACACATTCTTCTCTTGCAAGAGATTGGGAAACATATAAACGGGCTGCTTGTTCTGATGAAAATCTTCCCTAATGCTAGGCAAGAGTTAGCTTCACCAAAACTGGCTCAGTTCATCATCCGAAAATGATGTTTCAGAGCTCGGCTATCTGTGAGATTGATATTGACCATGTAGAACAATGGAGCGGTTGTGAGCACCTCCCCTGGCGCGATCACCCACTTCTTCATGATCCAATGTGTGGTAATATGCATCAGTATTAGTCACAAATGAATTTTGCTCTGATACCAAAATGATGTGGTAGTGGAAGCGTGAAAGATTAAGGGACTTCACAAATGCCCCCATGGCAGAGAAAAACAAGGGTTAATTTACGATCAAAACCCTAAAAGAACCAAAATTCAAGACAAAATTTCAAACCCTAGGCATACCCAAAAGGATAGGGACAAGTCTAACAAACACAACAAGTGCTGAAAATTATCAATACTATTAAGGAAAAGTTTGCATAAACCTACGCCTAGTAAAGACAATAAGAATAGGAAATATATAAGATACGTTAATTACCAATCTAAAAAAACTCCTAAAACTTTTCTTTAGAAAAGGAAACGGAATAATACTAAGTCTCTAAGAAAGTAGGAAAATAAGAAGAATTTGTGATATTTTTTTTGTCAATAGTTTTCATGGGGAAGGGGATAAACCTAAATCCTCAAAAAAAAAATTTTTTTGCCAATAATAGAATTTGTGATATTGGCCCGACAAAATCCAGTATCGCTCTTGGAGCCGGTGATGAATTCGGATATTGTTTGATGAGTAATTAGAATGACAATTCTTGTTGGCTGTTAAAAGATGCATGCTTTTGCTTTCTATTAAATTGTATCCTTATAGAACAATCAGAAACCCGGCCGGCTAATATGCTTCATGTCCCTACAGTTTGTGAGGCTTAGTTACTAAATTTATTTTTTGGGTTCTCTCCAGGGGCGGAGCTACGTACTCTGGCCAAAGAAAAATTGTAGTTTTTAGGTATTTTATTTTTAGGAAAATTTAATTCTAACCAACTATTTTATAAGTACTAGTTAAAGAAAAAAATTTGTTTTAGGCACTGGAGTTTAAAAGTTTTTGGTACTTCCAATATTTTATAAAAAAAGTCAACTTATAAATGTAGTGTCATGGAGTGAACAGACGGGGATAGAATTTAGTTACTCTAGCGAGGCAGAGTTGGCACAAGGCATGGAACAGGATATGGTGAGCAGATCACGTCTTTGCTGAGAAAATTCACGTTAGTTGTCTGAAGTGTTCGGATGAGCTGTTTTGTATCTAGCCATGTGTCAAAGTCCTATTAGCTTTAGTAAAGTTAGTTAGAATAGCTCTAATATAAGTAGCAGAACTCTCATTGTAATTCTCAGCTTTTGATTATTTGAGATATTTTGTAATTGAGATTTGGGAATATTTCCCTCGTGATTTTCCCCTCCCTCAAGTTTTCCTTCATTATTCTCCTCCTTATTGTCTATTCCCATCATCTCTGATTCTGTAATTTTCAGTTGAATTTCATTAATGAAATTGGTCCTCTATTGCTGAATTCTGGTTGAATGTTACTGTTTTATCATTTTCCATATTGTTGCTCTGTGTTTAGTTGCCAATATCAGATCCATACCATGACATGTACATACACATAATTTGATAGCAAGCACCAACTAAGCAAACAAATAATACCCATAATTCATGACTTGAATGATGGCTACAAGAGCAAGCACAATACTTTAAAGAGATTTGTCCACTGATGAGTATTTTTATACAGGCAATTAGAGTATTTCATGTATCCTATGATGCCCCTACTTCTCTCAAGGGCGAACCCAAGGGTACTGGCGGAACACTGCCTAATTCTCGTAGGACTCACTCAAAACCTAAAATAAATATGGACATTCATCCATCAAATCACCATATAAGTTCATTACTAAACACAAGCCAAACTCTCAAAAGTATAGCCCAACAACTTATCAAGGGTACATCAAGTTCAATTCCAAGAGTTCATCAAAATTACAATGGTTACTCCAAGTACATTACATAATCAAGTACAGGATCAAAGTATATCAATCTTATACAAAATTCAGAAATCCTACAAGTAAGCTAGCATTCTCGATCAATCAACTCCGTCTCAAAACCTGTTAAGGAAATCAAACTTAAGGGATGAGCGAAACCCAGTGAGGTCAATAGAAACATGCACAGGCAAGACAAAGCGGAAAATAAGTAAGTAAAGCAGTAAAGAGAGTAAAATAGTCAATTTAGCAGTAAAATATTTAAACAGTACCAATCGAAGGATACAGTTGGCTAACTCCACATTTTCGTAATTTCTGCAATTACCTTTTTCACTTCACAAGCATCAATTTCAGGTCACACGTTGACATTCCATCAATCACTCACTCTCACAGTCCATATTCACCACTTTATTCCTCTCCCGTCTAGTTACACCCCTTGACCGGGCTCGAACTCCAAAATTTTAAACAATGGTTGGCAATACCCACTATGAGTATACCATAGTCAGTGGACTCATTCCAATTGACGTAATTAAATAGGAATAACCCATGGTTCACCCATCCCTCGCCCTATCCCATATTGCTAGACGAGGTGAAGGGATTCCCAATGGGGTTTGGGCGTCCCCACAGTTATAAGCAAAAACAGGCAGTTCAAGGAATCAAACAATTAATAATTCAAGCAGTTGAACTCATTTAGAGGCAGATCAAATAAGGTGAGCACAGTAAAGTACACGCTCACCGAGGCATACTAGCATATTTTTCGAATCAATTGTAGACGACAAAGCAGAAATAGACAAGCACTTGAACACTCACAGTCAAGCACGTAAGCTAGATGATTAAGTTTCGGCAGTCGGGTCAACTTCAGCAGTCTCTTGGTCACCTAAGCCAAAACGGAATTATCACACTCAATCCAAGCAGCTAAAACTCAAAATTTAATCCAACTATCCAAGTTCACCAAAGTCGCTCAACTACAGTCTCTTACTTAGGCCATAACTCACTCAATATACGTCAGAATTGGACAAGGCTTAAAGCTACGGAAACTAGATTCAATATTCTAAAAATTACTAGAAGATTTCGCTAGGAGATTCATTGAGCAAGATGGACTAAGATAAGCTGGAAGATCTAGCAGAAAACAAAAGACAAGAAATCAGGCTGTGAAATCAGCCATTTTTGCAAATTCTTTGGTATTGATAGGGAAAGAACTAGCATGCAAGTCTTATACCATTAGAAATCCTGTGAAGTCTAGTTTCAAACGTCATTGACAGCGCTCGATTTGACAGGTGCCGAACTTGTGCAATAATAAATATTTAAACCTAACTGTCCACAAGAATACTCCCAAGTTAAATTTGGTACTGGAGCAGGGACTCCGGATGTGCAATGGGTTACTAGCTTCACCTTGATTCCAAGGAGTTTACTTAATCCAATATACCAGAAATTAACCAGAGAATTTAATTAATTTGTATACGTGGCAAGTAGGGTCGTCTCCTCAGGGAACGGTAGGAAATTGTTTCTTTCTAAGTCACAGGAAAATGGGGGGTTTGGAAGGGATAGAACTAGAGATAAAATAAACAAAAATAGAAAATAAAAATAAAAATACCAATTAAATAAATCACTAAAGAACAACCAGAGAATAACTCAATAGAAATAGCAAGTGATAAAATTCTACCCAAATGCTCAACTTCTCAGGCATAATCCAATCAAATGATCATTGATGCAAAGATATTCCATTTATTTGTTACTAGGTTAGTTATAGCTACCAATAAGCTCTGACAGCCAGCATTTCCTTACTTTTTCAATAGCTAAGGTACGACCGTTGACTATTTCCCTAACCAGATAACAACCCCAGGTATGACCATAGGAATTTAATTACCCAATTGCATTAAAAACTAGAAAAACCCAACCCTAACTAATGAACACGCTAAGAGGATTCATTTAAACTAGATCTTACATTTCCCCAACATAAAACTAATTATGGTGGTCGCCACTAATTATTAACCAAATGAACAATTACGGATTCAATTTAGTTAATTTGACAGTAGGCTATTAGGTTAAATTAAATATCCGGCCGTTGACATTCAATTAACAAAATAACCCTAAACAATTAATCCAGAAAATGTATGAATAGTAACTAATTAAAAGAAATAATAAAGATTTGATTAGATCTCACAAATAGTATGGACTGCGCCTTCAAGTTGCCCTTTGAGTAGACGAGAAATTTAGCTGCTCCTGATCATGGCCATCCCACGTGGTTTGATTGATTTAATTTGTATGCCCATGACCACGTTGGAATTTGGATGTTAATATGTTTGGAATTTTAGATGAGAAGACGACCAAAATGTCGAAGTGAAGAACAAATGAATGTTAATGGAAAAAAAAGAAAATTAAACAAAAGAAAAGACGGAATCTTTTTGTTGTCTTCTCTTTTTACTTTGCAAAAGGAACTACCTATACTAAAAGGAAAAGAACCTACGAAGGGACAAGAAAGCAAAATGGGACGAAAGCTTAAGAACGGCAGACGTCTTCCCCCCTTCTCCAAGCGACAGCTTGGCTCATTAAAAATCAGAGAAAACCTAAACTTTCCTACTTAACTAGGACTCTCAGTCCTAATTGGAGTCTACTTACTAAATAATAATAACAAAGTAAAATAAGGAAACCAAATTACAACTTCCCTAAAGTGAAATAAAATCATCAATCCCAAAGATGACAAATATCAGGCATAGGATTTTTTTCCACTAAATCTTTCTTCACAACCCAATACAGCGTACCCACGCCTTATCCTTGGGAGTCTTCTAGAATTTTTACCAAAATTGCACTTTTAAGTTCCAAATAATTCCAATGACCTAAAAGCAATGCCAAAACCAAACATGAGTAGAATCAATCAATTTATACCATATTTAGGCCATAATTAAGGGGAAATATCCACAAATAATGTGTACAATTAAGGACTTAACATGATTTCGACTCCGGAGTAAGGAATTACAGCCAATAGAAGTACAGGGGTTAACATTGGCTGACAGCAAGATTTCCAGATTTGAAGAGCTATTTTTGGGACAACATTTGGGCATCGAAATGCCACTGGAAAATTACCAATTTTTGTACACTCAAACCTCACTAGGTGAACTAAGTGTGTACCAAAATTGGGCCAAAAATTCGCATGAGAAGGTAACTTTTCAGATGGCCAAATTTGAGCAAAATTTTGGAACTAAGTTGCCATGTTTTTCTTTCTTTGTTTTGCAAAAGTTTTGTTCAACAAATCAGCCCCAAATCACTCAAATTTTGATACAAAAACTCTAGCAAGATTCATTTAACCCAACATGGGAGTGAAATGGTAGCAAAATTTTGAATCAAAATGCTTCAAAAATAGGGCAACAATTCAGCAAAGTGCGAAGAGGTAAAATTTCCAGATTTTTAACCCAACACTCAAGAGCTTTTGACACATCAAATGAACTCACATTTGCAAAGAATTTTATGCACACATAGTGCAACATTTAGGCTTTCAAAACAACTAAGGAATCCATGAAAATAGAAGTCCAAAATTGAGCTAGAAAAATAGCAAAGTGGACCGGCAGCATCAAAGAAAAATTTCCAGGTTTTGTTCTCCACTTTTCATTTTGCCAAATTTTTTATGCACCAAAATACTCATTTTGCAAGGGGTTTAGCTCTCATCTAGGCCATCATTTTAGGAGTAAACAACCACAAGAAAACCAAGAAATTGGTGGAGCTAAAACTGGGCAAAACAACCCAAAAGAAAATAGGCAGTCTAGGCATGCAAATTTCCAGATTTTTAAGCTTTCTTTCTCATCCATCTTGCAACATCAAACAAAGCTATTTTTACATGAAGTTTCTCCCATACTCAGGCTATCAAGTAAGCACCAAGAATCAGCAAGAGAGACATGGAATCATTGAGCTAAAAATAGAGGAAAGAAAGCAGCAAGAAGATCGGCACTCAAGCTCTCTCTCTCTCTCGGCTTCTCTCTTTCTTTTCCTTCTTTCTTTTTTACCAACAAATCTCCACATAAAACACCTCACACACATATATTAGGTCAACCACAGCCCCAAGTTTATACATGGTGGGATTTTATAGCGCCCACTTTTCATCCAACAACAACAAAATCCATCACAAAGAGCTACAAGCTCTCTTAGCCAAGAAAATGAAACAAAAGAGCAAGATCTTTGGTGTCTAGCAAGCTTACCTCAAACTCAAACAAGAAGCTTAGCTAATGGTCGAAGAAATAGCTCACAAAAGCCCCTCAATCCTCAAGCTTCACAGCCGGCTGTTCCTCTCTCCAAGATGGTCGAAAATCACCAAGAAGGACTAGCAAGATCCTCAAGTTTTTTGGTTGCAACAATGGAGGTTTGTTGGTGGCTTTTGAGAGAACAAGAAGAGGAAGAAGAAGAAGGTGTTCTTGGCTACTTGGAGTGAGAGAAATGAGGAGAGAGAGTGGTGGACTTTTGAATTTCTAGACAAGTGAGTGATGGACAAGCTGTGAGGTCTCAAAAGTCAACTTTGGTGGCTTTATATCGCGTCGATGTCGAATCGTGCGATGCAACACCCCGATCCCGGTTTCTCTCATTTTTATACCCCAAATACATATTCTAATATTCAAAATTTATGTCTAGTGGTCGACCCTAAACCCGAATGTGAAATTTAAACATTCAAATAATTCAATCAAGAACATAATTTAAACGTGCACAATGCATTTTAAAACTTTTCGTGCCGATGCAACTAACATATGAAAATTAAATAATTCAAACTAAAATAATTTTATGAAAATATGAAATTTTGTAATTTATAATTTAAATTGCTGGTTGGGCTTCACAACCTCCTCTCCTTAAAAGAATATCGTTCTCGAAATTCATACCTAAACTATGGAATAATTCTGGGTATTTCCTCTAGACTTCATCTTCTAACTCCCGATTTGCTTCCTTGACACCATGGTTCATCCATGAGACCTTCACTAAAGGGATTTGCTTGTTCCTCAATTCTTTCACTTTTTAGTCTAGGAGTTTCACAGGCTTCTCCTCATAGGTTAGGGACTCATCAATTTCTATGTCCTCAGGTTGAAATATATGCGATGGATCTGGGTAGTACTTCTTAAGGAATGATACATGAAATACGTTGTGGATACGAGATAGGCTCTGCGGCAATTTCAACTTATAGGCTACATTCCCAATTCGTTGAAGGATAGTATACGGACCCATAAATCTTGGCTGCAATTTCTTTCCTCTTCCCGCATCAAACTCGCTTTAAGAGGTATAATCCTAAGGAACACTTGATCTCCAACCTCAAACTCTAAGTCTTTCCTTCTATTGTTTGTATAACTTTTCTGGCGACTTTAAGCAGTTGAGATCCTTTGCCTAATCAGTTTGACCTTTTCTCAAGCCTCTTCCATCCAAAGAATTACTGTCGGATCTAACACATTTTTCTCTCCTATTTCATCCCAATAAATTGGTGATCGATACTTACGACCATAAAGAGTTTCGTACGGAGCTATTTGTATCGACGAATGAAAACTGTTATTGTATGCAAACTCTACAAGAGTTAAGTATTGGCTCTAGTTGATTCCAAAATTCAGAATGCAAGACCTCAACATATCCTCAAGGGTCTGAATCGTTCTTTCTAATTGTCCATCGGTTTGAGGAGGATAAGTAGTACTAAGATTCAACTTAGTGCCTAATGTCTCTTGCATCCTTTGCCAAAATCTCAACACAAACTACGGATCTCGATCAGACATTATGCTCACAGGAATTTCATGCAACCTTATGATCTCATCCATATATAATTTGGCCAATTTCTCCATCGAGTACTTCATACTTATGGGTAAGAAATGCGTAGACTTAGTCAGTTGGTCCACTATAACGCAAATTGCACCGTGCCCCTTTTTTGTCCTTGGTAACCCTGACACAAAGTCCATAGTGATGTTCTCCCATTTCCACTCGGGTACTTCCAATGGTTACAGCATGCCAGAAGGCTTTTGATGTTCCGCCTTAACCCTTTGCAGACTAGGCATGTCTGCACAAATCGAGCAATCTCATTTTTCATGCATTCCCACCAATAGAGATTCTTTATATCCTGGTACATCTTATTCCCTTCAGGGTGTACTGTATACTTAGAATGATGGGTTTTCTCCAGTATCTCTTTCTTAAAATTCTCATCTTTAGGTACTACCAATCGGTTTCTATACCTAAGAACTCCTTCTACTCCAACATTAAAATCTGAAATTTCCTTTTTCTACACTTTCTCTAACCACTTTAGCACTTCTGGATCCTTCTTTTGTATTTCTTTAATCCTATCAAGCAGAGAAGACCTCAATACAATATTCTCCAAAACAACTTTCTTGGGCTGCAGACGTGGATTCCAAACACTAATCTCCTCTAACATGTGCCACTCTTTCACCATTAATCCCGCTACTTGGACCCTACGGCTCAAGGCATCAGCTACTACGTTGGCCTTTCCAGGGTGGTAACTAATCTTATAATCATAGTCTTCCAAGAAATCTACCCATCTACGCTGTCTCAAGTTTAACTCGTTCTGGGAAAACAAATACTTAAGACTCTTGTGATCGGTAAATACGTCAAATGTTACTCTATATAAGTAATGCCTCCACTTACGCAATGCAAATACAACTGCAACTTATTCCAAATCATGGGTCAAATAATTCTGCTCATGGGTTTTTAACTTACGAGATGCTATCACCCTTTCATTCTGCATTAAAACACAGGCTAGTCCCTCCTTCGAAGCATCTGTAAATACTACATGTCCATCTTTCCCATTAAGTAGTACTAACATCGGGGCCTCCGTCAACCACTTTTTCAATTCCTGAAAACTCCTTTCACACTTAGCGTCCCATATAAATTTACCATGCTTCTTAGTCAACTCAATCATGGGTCCTGCTATTTTGGAGAAATCCTTAATAAAACGTCGGTAATATCCAGTTAATCCCAAGAAACTTCGCACTTCCGTCGGAGTCTCAGGCTGTTTCCATTTTGACACTGCTTCCACCTTATTTGGATCTACAGTAATTCCATCCTTAGAGATTATATGACCCAAGAATGTCACTTCCTCCAACCAGATTCACACTTACTAAATTTAGCATACAGCTGATGCTCTCTTCAGATTTGCAACACTATTCTCAAATGCTGTTCATGGCCTTCTCGAGTCTTAGAGTACATTAGGATGTCATCAATAAACACCATCATAAATTGATTCAGATATGACTTAAAGACTCGATGCATCAAATCCATGAATGCTGCAGGTGCATTGGTCAACCCAAAGGGCATCACTGCAAACTCAAAATGCCCATATCTTGAGTTAAAGGCTGTCTTAGGTATATCCTCCTCTCGGATCCTCAATTGATAATAGCCCTGTTTGAGATCCAGTTTAGAATATACTACAACTCCCTGCAGTTGATCCAAAAGTTCATCTATGTGAGGCAGAGGATATTTATTCTTAATAACGACGTCATTTAAATCTCGATAATCTATGCACGTCTTAGACTTCCGTCCTTCTTCTTGACAAACAACACCGACGCACCCCACGGTGAATCACTTTCCTATAAAATCCTGCAATTGAAACTTTAATTCTTTCAATTCTGCCCGCGCCATCCGATAAGGCGTCTTAGAAATAGACGTAGTCCCTGGAGCCAGATCTATCTTAAAAGGTATCTCCCTTTCACGTGGCAAAGATTCTAATTCCTCAAGAAAAATGTCAAAAAATTCTCTGACCACAGGCACGTCTTCCAATTTCACCTTATCTCCGGGAGTATTAATCAAAAAGGTTAGGAATTCTTTAACTCCTTTACTCAGTAATTTTCTAACTCAAATCCCCGAAAGAAGAGTTGAAGATGCCAGTGTACTCCTTCCGTCTAACCTAATAGTCGGTTCACCCGAAATATGCAATTTCATTATTTTCGTCTTACAGTCAAGTTGAGCATAATATCAGGCTAGCCAATCCATTCCTAATAGAACATCATAACCCTTTATTGCCAAGCACATAAGGTCGGCTAACAATTTTCACTCTTCAATCCAAATATCACAATTCCTATAAACCGAGTTTGATAACAAACTCTGATTCCCAATAGGCATCCTAACATCCAAATTGTACGGTAGTCTTTTAGACTTAACATCTACGCCTTTCATAAAGGTTGGGTTAACAAATGAGTGGGTTGCACTGGGATCAATTAAAACCCTAACTAATCAGTAGAATATAGGAATCGTACCTTCAATCACCTCCGTAGGATTAGGGATCTGATGCTGGTCCATAGCATAGACCCTGGTAGGCATTCTCGGGCGATTATCCCCCACACTCGACTGTCTGGACGTCGGCCTAGCAGATTTTTGTGTTCCACCACCTTCATGACATGATATCGGATAGTTGATGATTTGATGTTCTGTGCTCCCATATCTCAGACATTTTTCATCTTTCTTCCAACGGTCGTCCACTGTATAATTTGGTTTGCCACAGTATCCACATCCCACTTGTGGCGTCGACACAAAGTCAGAACCTTCTTACGAGATATTCCGAGGCTGACCACCGCCACGGGAGGCTCCCCTAACCATAGACCTTCTCGATGCTCCGGCAGTCCTTACTCTGCCCATGCCCCTTCCCATCTTAGAGGCTGGTATATTTTTATCAGATGATCCCACTCTACTACTACTTGGAGCGTTTCTCTTTTTAGCATGAAAAGCCTTCACTTGCTATCTAGCACTCTCGACTCTCTAGGCTTTCTCCAAAACCTCAGTAAAGGTATTGATTTAGGCCATGACCAACACCTCTTGGATCTCAACATTAAGTTCTTGCACAAATCGCCTGATTCTTTTCTCCGGTAGCCACTAGTTCGGGCGTAAACTTTGAAAGTTTTGTAAATTGGGTCTTGTAGTCAGCCAAACTCAAAGATCCCTGCCTCAGTCTAATAAAATCATCCTCCCTTTTCTCCTGGATCATTGGAGGCAAAAACTTCTCATCAAACTCTCTCCCAAAGTTCACCCAAGTCCGGGGATTGTTCTTGCTCCCATTTAACTCAAATTACATTCCACCAAGACCTCGCCGCACTCTCAAATTGAAAAGTGGCAAAGCTCGCTCGCCTCTCTTCGGAGCAATTCAGAGCAGCGAAGATATATTAGACATCCTATCCAACCAATTTTCTACCACCTCGGGATCAGCCCCTCTTAAGAACTTAGGTGGTGAGAACTTAAGAAAATGCTCCAAAACCCTATCATTCCCATGATCAAGTCCTAAAGGTTGATTCCGCTGTCTGGGGCCTTGTCGGTCAGCCAGACGTTCAAACATATCAGTCATCCTATTGATGGACCGTAGCTACCCGATCCTCATTACCACTGCCCTATCCCTCTCGGACTCAGCCTCAGAAGAGTGAACACTCGTGGAGGGTTGGGGCTGCTCACGCCCATGCCCTCGACCACGATCTCGACCTCGATCTCGATCATCTATTTGTCTTAGTTATGTCTAAACGTAGAAATAAAACAATTACCCAAGAGCAATTTAAGTACAAGAGTCAATAGTGAAAACATTTAAAATATAAACAACTGGCATACATTTACATTTGCAAGTTCACAAATAATTAGCAAGTTATGGGGTATTACAAAATATAGCACACAGGTGCCACAGAGTACAAACAGTCATGCAATCACAGTCATAGGCCTTACAAACTTTACCCCAACTAATCCATTTACAAAACATTCAAAAATCAGAAATCCTAATCTAATTCACAGCGGAGCCGCTAGTCGGGGCCCCTCCAGACGGGTCCTCGAATGGCTCCTCCTTCGAGAGCTCCTCCTCGGATGGCTCTTCCACTGAGAGCTCCTCCTCCCCTGGATTCTCCTCCAAGGGCTTCTCACAAGCCACGCTCTCGGCTCTCTCCTCTACCTCCTCAATCAGCCTGGTAGCATCTGCCAGAATGCCAGAAACCTGATTCCGGATCTCGTCGACTATTCTAGTTAGTCGAGCCCTAGTCCTCCGGACATAGTCACGAGAGACTCTAACCCGACCTAGCGAAATCATCGAGGCTACCTCAAGCACCTAGATCCTCGCATCACGAGTCTCCACTGTGGTTCTCAGATCCCTAATCTCTTTACGGAGCGCCTTATTGGCATGGAGTAACTCTCGACGCTCGTCATCAACAGACCAAACCAAGTTATTAGGATAGGTGTAGGTCTCCCTACAATCATATCTCAGAAAGCGACTCGCAGTAGAGTATCGCGTGAGGGGTCCACCACCCGTCACTTGGTATCGGATAGACTTGAGAAGCTCCACATGTCCATTGGCCATGCCACCATTAGCCCCATCGGCATTAGCCCCGTTAACGCCATTAGCACCATTTTCATTCTCCATCCTACAAAACAAACATAAACCCCAAGTTAAGAATTTAGAGTCTACTAATTCACATAAAATATCACACATAAAACATGAAAAAGCTATCTCAACTCCATATTCAAGAATAAAGTCCTTAAGATACCCCAAATAGATCTCTATCCTACTCTCTGATACCAACAGTAATGCCTCTATTTCTCCTAAGGGTGAACTCAAGGGTACCGGTGAGACGCCTGCCTAACTCTCGCCAGGACTCACTCAAAACCCAAAATAAATATGGACATTCATCCATCAAATCACCATATAAATTCATTACTAAACACAAGCCAAACTCTCAAAAGTACAGCCCAACCACTTATCAAGGGTACATCAAGTTCAATTCCAAGAGTTCATCAAAATTACACTGGTTACTCCAAGTGCATTACATAATCAAGTACAGGATCAAAGTATATCAATCTTATACAAAATCCGGAAATCCTACAAGGAAGCTAGCATTCTCGATCAGTCAACTCTACCACAAAACCTATTAAGGAAATCAAACTTAAGGGATGAGCAAAACCCAGTGAGGTCAAGAGAAACATGCACAGTAAAGACAAAATGGAAAAATAAGTAAGTAAAGCAGTAAAGAGAGCAGAACAGTCAATTTAGCAGTAAAATATTTAAACAGTACAAATCGAAGGATATAGTTGGTCAGCTCCACAATACTGTAATTTCTACAACTACCTTTTTCACTTCATAAGCTTCAATTTCAGGTCACACGTTGACACTCCATGAACCACTCATTCTCACAGTCTATATTCACCACTTTATCCCTCTCCAATCTACTTACACCCCCTTGACCGGGCCCGAACTTCACAATTTTAAACAGTGGTTGGCAATACCCACTATGAGTATACCATAGTCGGTGGACTCATTCCAACCGACGTAATTAAACAAGAATAACCCATGGTTCATCCATCCCTCGCCCTATCCCCTATTGCTGGACGAGATGAAGGGAATCCCAATGGGGTTTGGGTGTCCCGACAGTTATAAGCAGAAACAGGTAATTCAAGTAATCAAGCAATTAACAATTCAAGTAGTTGAGCTCATTTAGAGGCAAATCAAATAAGGTGAGTATGGTAAAGTACACGCTCACCGAGGCACACTAGAATTGCTTTTCGAATCAATTGCAGACGATAAAGCAGAAATAAACAAGCACTTGAACACTCATATATGCAATTAGTCAAGCACGTAAGTGAGATGATTAAGTTTCGGCAGTCGAGTCAACTTCAGCAACCTCTTGGTCACCTAAGCCAAAACGGAACTATCACACTCAATCCAAGTGGTTAAAACTCAAAATTTAACCCAACTATCCAAGTTCACCAAAGTCGCTCAACTACAGTCTCTTTCTTAGGCCATACCTCACTTAATATACTTCAGAATTGGATAAGGCTTAAAGCTATGGAAACTAGATTCAATATTCTAAAAATCTCTAGAAGACTTCACTAGGAGATTCATTGAGCAAGATGGACTAAGATAAGTTGGAATATCCAGCAGAGAACAAAAGACAGGAAATCAAGTTGTGAAATCAGCCATTTTTGCAAATTCTTTGGTATTGATAGGGGAAGAACTAGTGTGTGATTCTTCTACCGGTAGAAAACTTGTCAAGTTTAGTTTCAAACGCCACTGACGGCGCTCGATTTCGACTCCCGGGCAAGGAATTACAGCCAATAGAAGTACAGGGGTTCACATTGGCTAACGGCAAGATTTCTAGATTTGAAGAGCTATTTTTGGGACAGCATTTGGGCATCGAAATGCAACTGGAAAATTACCAATTTTTGCACACTCAAACCTCACTAGGTGAACTAATTTTGTACCAAAATTGAGCCAAAAATTCACACAGGAAGGTAACTTTTTAGATGGCCAAATTTGTGCAAAATTTTGGAACTAAGCTGCTAGGTTTTTCTTTCTTTGATTTGTAAACATTTTGTTCAACCAAATCAACCCCAAATCACTCAAATTTTGATATAAAAACTCTAGCAACATTCCAAACAAATGGGAGCAAAATGGTAGCAATACTTTGAATCAAAATGCTTCAAAAATAGGGCAACATTTCGGCAAAGTGCGAAGAGGTAAAATTTCCAGATTTTTATCCAAACATTCAAGAGGTTTTGACATACCAAATGAACTCACATTTGCAAAGAATTTTACCCACACATAGTGCAACATTTAGGCTTTCAAAAAAACCAAGGAATCCATGAAAATTGATGTCCAAAACTGAGTTAGAAAAATAGCAAAGTGGACTGGCAGCATCAAAGAAAAATTTCCAGATTTGGTTCTCCATTTTTCACAAGCTTTTGCCAAACTTTTGATGCACCAAAATACTTATTTTTGCAAGGGGGTCTAGCCCTCATCTAGGCCATCATTTTAGCAGTAAATAATCACAAGAAAACCAAGAAAATGGTGGAGCTAAAACAGGGCAAAACAATCCAAAAGAAAACCGGCAGTCTAGGCATGCAAATTTCCAGATTTTTAAGCTTTTTTTCTCATTCATCTTGCAACATCAAACAAAGCTATTTTTTACATGAATTTCTCCCATACTTAGGCCATCAAGTAAGCACCAAGAATCAGCAATAGAGACATGGAATCATTGAGCTAAAAATAGAGGAAAGAAAGCAACAAGAAGATCGACACTCAAGCTCTCTCTCTCTTGGCTCCTCTCTTTCTTTTCCTTTTTTCATTTTTACCAACAAATCTCCACATAAAACACCTCACACACACATATTAGGTCAACAACAGCCCCAAATTCATATATGGTGGGATTTTATAGAGCCCACTTGTCATCCAACAACAACAAAATTCATCACAAAGAGCTACAAGCTCTCTTAGCCAAGAAAATGAAACAAAAGAGCAAGATCTTTGGTGTCTAGCAAGCTTACCTCAAACTCAAACAAGAATCTTAGCTAATGGTGGAAGAAATAGCTCACAACAGCCCCTCAATCTTCAAGCTTCACAGCCGATTATTCCTCTCTCCAAGATGGTCCGAAAATCACCAAGAAAGACTAGCAAAATCCTCAAGCTTTTTGGTTGCTACAATGGAGGTTTGTTTGTGGTTTTTGAGAGAACAAGAAGAGGAAGAAGAAGATGGTGTGGTCAGCTGCTTGGAGGGAGAGAAATGAAGGAGAGAGAGTGGTGGACTTTTGAATTTCTAGACGAGTGATGGACAAGATGTGAGGGCTGAAAAGTCAACTTTGGTGGCTTTATGTCTCGTCGATGTCGAAATCGCGCGACGCGACACCCTGATCTCGGTTTCTCTTATTTATATACCCCAAATATGTATTCTAACATTCAAAACTTATGTCTAGTGGTCGACTCTAGTCCCGAGTACGAAATTTAAACATTCAAATAATTCAATCAATGACATAATTTAAATGTGCACAATTCATTTTTAAACTTTTCGTGCTGATGCAACTGATATATGGAATTCAAATAATTCAAACTAAACTAATTTTATGAAAATATGGGATTTTGCAATTTATAATTTAAATTGATGGTACAAGGTCTCACATATCCAATCATATCTACTACTTCGAGGCATTGTAGAGTGTATGCACTTATTGGTTTTAGATTTTGTTATGCTTCTATCTTTCGATTTGAGTTATTAAAATTTAATTGTGATAAAAATCAAAATTGTTAAATATTCCTAATGATTAAATCTCAATAATGTTAGGAATAAAAATGAACAACTCCATATTAAAAACCACCAGTCATGGGGGCTAATGGCCAAGAGTTAAACTCCCACCTAGTAAACCATCTTGGTTGACAGGTTTGGGATGGGGAGGAAATTGGGGATTACGGGGAGGAAGGAAGAAAAAATAAACTCTGTATTAAACCCTTGCACTCCATCTTCAATATTTATTATGTGTCAAAGTTTCTTACCTGAAACAATTTTTTACACAAAGCAATGTGATGAATTGCATTAGCCACAATTTTAAGATTGTAAAAAATATCTATTCCAAAAAATAGATGCTCTTAGAATGAAAGAGAAATATATAAGAAAAAAAGAGTCCATATTCATTTGAAAAATCTTGGTATGAATATCACAAAGCAGATACATATTTTATCAATATGAAGAAATATGAAAATCAAAGCTAGAAAAAAAGAATCCAACTATTTCTATCAATTGAATTTCAATTGATAATTAAACATTTGATCTAAGATAATTGAATAGTACAAATCATTTACATTCTGTATTAATAAAAATAACACTTAGATAAAATGTAAACAATCCAAATTCAACATCGCAGCTCATATTATTCATTTCAAATTCATAAATAGAAAGTTTTAAAATTTAACTAGAAAGATATAAAAGAGAATAATTGAATGTTTATGCAAAGTTGTATATAAGCAAGGTTCGTAACTTTATTCTTGAATAATTAAACCATTTTAATTTTGCAATTGCACTTTTGTTTTGTCTTAGCAAGAAAAAGAATTGCGAAAAAAGTAATGATAGGCATCGTTATGGCAAATATCATTCAAAATGTCAATACAAAGTTTTTCATTTGTTAAAATTTATTGATCTCATCAAGAACCCAACCATGGATTTCATTTTTAATTTAAAAAAGGCGCATCAAGTCCGGGCTAGTACATGAGCTTGCCGAAAAGTAAAACATGGGCAGGTGTGATGAAAATAATTGGAGTGACAAAAATCTAAGGTTTAAGCCTTCAGTTTAGTAATATTTATGAACTATATTTTCTACACTCACATTTGGCTTGTGTACATATATTTATTGCTTAAAAACATCTTTTGTACCATACACAAAAATACAATATTTTGATTTAATGGTAAAAATATTATGAGTATATAATGACCTTGGTGGCAATACTATGAAATATGATAGTATTAAGAATTAGGGATAATCTTAGAAACCTCCCTTGAGGTTTTTCCTAATTGCATTTGGCTCCCCCAAAATTTTTAAAATCACACTTAGCATCCTTGATAGGATGATGTGACATCAAAAAATTTTGAAAGAACAATACTACCCTTGATATTTTATGAGATAATTTTAGAAATCTCCTTTGAGTTTTCTCCTAGTCACACCTTGCACTCTCAAACTAAATTATGTAAAAAATAATAATAAAATATCATAAAAATTGTGCATATTTGGGCTACCTTTTTTACTCTAGTTTCTCTTTTTATCTTGAGTAACCGAGAAGATATGAGGGAAAAAATAGGCCAAAAAAATGCATGTTAAATCTACCTATAATGGTGTTCCACTATTAAAAATAAAATTTTGGAAAATTGTTTAACCAATGGTATTAAATAAAAATCTTATTTCTTTTCAATCTAAAATTTTGGCATAGTTAGAAAAAATGATCCCCTCATAGAGATTTAAAGAAAGGAAAAATAACATTTATTTCTTAATAATTTGGGGAATGGAAACTAAACACTCTTTTGATTCTCGTAGATGAAATTTTTTTTTTTGAGCTTGCTGTTAAGGGCTAGGAACAAAAATTATAAAATTTAAAAAGGCATATTTCCTAGGTCTAAAAGTTTTAAAGAAATAAATCCTGAATAATGGTGCTCAATTATCGAAAATAAATTTTTTGAAAATTAGTTAACCAACAAATATTAAGATAAAAATCTTATTTCCTTTCAATCTTTTTCTTTTTGAGTTTTTTGTTAAGAAGTTGGAAACAAAATTATAAAATTTAGAAAGGCATATTTTCTAACTCTAAAGGTTTTAAATAAAAAAAATTACTCCTTATTGTTCCTAATTTTTCTTCTAGAAAACAATCTTCATTTGTTTTTATTTTTCATCTTCAAAAATTCAAACATCAACTTGTAAAAGGGCAAAATTGAGCAAATTACTTCTCTCTCTTAGGAGGGGTGCCAATGTTATAGAAGTTATTATCTTAAGAATGTTAAGTGTGATTTTGAAAATCTCGAAGGAGACAGATGTGATTAGGGGAAACCTCAAGAGAGGTTTGTGAGATTATACGAAGAATTATTTATCAAATTGAATCCATAATTTACCAAAAAGTACAATTTTTTTTGGGTAAATGAGAGGTCTTGAATATTCCAGGACCTCCTACTTACAATTCCTCCCACTTTATCATCCAACCCAACCCTCTCCTATATAAAATATTTTTAAAAAATCAATAGAATAGTATAAATCATTTACATTATTTATTAACAGTAATAACACTTAGACAAAATATAAGTAATCCAAATTCAACATCACATGTCACGTTATTCAAATCAAAGTCATAAACAAAAAATTGAAATTTTTAATTGGAAAGATATAAAAGAGAATACTTGAATGTTCATGTGAAGTTATATATAAGCATGGTTAATAACTTCATTATTAAATAATTAACCCATTTTAGTTGTACAATTAAACTTTTGTTTTGTCTCAGCAAGAAAGAAAAATGCAAAAGAAGTAATGATAGATATCGTTATGGCAAATGCCATTCAGAATGTGGATACAAAGTTTTTCATTTGTTAAAATTTGTTGATCTCATAAAAAACTCAACCATGGATTTTATTTTTAATTCAAAAAAGGCGCATCAAGACTCAGGCTTGTACACGAGCTTGCCGATGGGTAACACATGGGTGAGAGTGATGAAAACAGCTGGAGTAACAAACTCTAAAGCCTCATTTGATAACACAATTCAGCACTTAAACTTAATGGATTCAAATCTTAACACGTTCAGACCGTTTGATAACCGAAAATAGACATCTGAATGAATTAAGTGGCACTGAATTTTCTAGGCAAAACTTGCTCCCAAAAATAAGTGATAAGCTATTCACTTATCACTGAATGTGATATAGATTCAAATGTATTGGATTTAGTACTTAACAATTAAATCACTTAATGAATCCAGACTTCAGACTTCAGTTTTCAGATTTCAGTTTTATCAAACGCACCCTAAGTTTAAGCCTTTACCTTAATAATATTTATGAACTATATTTTCTATGCTCACACTTGGCCTTGTGTACATATACTTACTGCTTAAAAACATCTTTTGTACCATATACAAAAGCACAATATTATGATTTAATGGTAAAATTATTATGAGGTATAATAACTTTAGTGGCAATATTATCAATGAAACATGGTAGTGTTAAGAATTATTTAACAACGCTGAATCCATAATTTACCAAAAAGCACAATTATGGTAAGTGATAGGTCTTGAAGGCAAGACCTCCTACTTATAATTCCTTCTACCTTATCATCCAACCCAACCCTCACCTATACAAAATATTTTAAAAAAATCAATAGAATAGTATAAATCATTTACATTCTTTATTAACAGTAATAACACTTAGACAAAATGTAAATAATCCAAATTCAACATCACATGTCACGTTTTTCAAATCAAATTCATAAACAAAAAATTGAAAAGTTTAATTCGAAAGATATAAAAGAGAACACTTGAATGTTCATGTGAAGGTATACATAAGCACGTTTCATAACTTTATTCTTAAATAATTAACCCATTTTAGTTGTACAATTGCATTTTTGTTTTGTCTTAGCAAGAAAAAAATGCAAAAGAAGTAATGATAAGCATCATTATGGCAAATACCATTCAAAATGTCGATACAAAGTTTTTCATTTGTTAACGTTTGTTGATCTCATCAAAAAACCAACCATGGATTTTATTTTTAATTCAAAAAGGGCGCATCAAGTCTCGGGCTAGTACATGAGCTTGTCGACAAGTAAAATATGGGTAAGTGTGATGAAAATAATTGGAGTGACAAAAATCTAAGGTTTAAGCCTTTAGTTTAGTAATATTTATGAACTATATTTTCTATGCTCACATTTGGCTTTTTTTTTTTTGCCAAAACAAATTAAATCAATCAATAAACAAACTAACATGATCAAATATAAGCCTTTAATTACACATCACAAATATAGATTATACCCAACAATCTATCACTCTTTTTTTTTTTTTTTGAGATGAAACACTCTTCTCTCTTATTTTTTTTAAAGTTTAATCACTCACTTTTCCTTTTTTTTTAATTACTCGCGTACAAGGCAAGAACGAACTATTGGAAATGCCATGGAATCAGAATGTAAAGTTGAGCGAACACTCCCAGGGAGTTGAGAAGTTGAAATAAAAATATGATCCGACTGAAGATGCAATTCGGCAAGCTTATTAGCTACCCCATTTGCTTCCCTATAAACATGAACCACCACCACAAACAACTCCAACAAGATAGCTTGAATTTATCTAATGGAATTACAAAGAGGCCCTTTAGAGACAGTGTGGCAGCCCACCTTCCCCTAAGACGAACCAAAGGGATCGGCGGACCGCTGCCCAACTCTCGCCGAGACTCACTACAGACCTCAATCATATTACAAACCTCAAATAATTACAATGCAAGATCTTCAAATAATAATTACATTTCCAACTAATCCAAATACACCAAAAGCCCAACCGTCCCAGATTACAATTAGTACAAGAGATAATCCAACCAGTCACGCTAAGAAAGATCACTACAGATGCTTTCCTTCGTCTCGATCCCTGTGGGGGGAAAAATAAAATATTTTGGAGTGAGCTAGAAGCTCAGTGAGTATCCAATGAAAATAAGTTGGCAAATAAGTAACTCAGTAATTCAGTTTATCGAACAGTGATTAGGTATGAAATGAACAGATTTTTATTTGCTCTGGTGAGCTAGTGGAGTTATTGCCCTCAAACACCCAACGCTCAAACAAATCACTGAACAATAGAACACTAATCATTAATAGTAGAGCCGGTGGCTTGAATAAGTCACTCCACTGGAAATCAAGTGGAGCTGTTGGTGTCAACTACAAGACCACCACATACTCACCGAGCCAAATCATGTACATACAAGCACACACATGTCATCATGAAGTGATGCAATTAACAATAGAAACTTTCGATTTGAAACAGTTTTATGAACACTCACCAACCACAGCTTGCTTCACTTGTCCGTAACAGATATCTCCATTTCAAGCCAAGTCCTAGAATCACAAGTTTCATAACAAACATTTCATCAAAGACTTGATGTGCATAACCACTAGTTTCACACAAACATTTTATCAAACACTTGGTAGGCAAACTATCAAGTTTCTATCATCTCTTGGTGTTTTGATCATAACTAGAGCTATACTTATCGGATAGAGATGAATCTTATACCGTTTCGAAGCTAAGACATAGAGGTACAACTTTTATGAGAGGTCAACCCTCAAATCAGACTTAATCAGGGTCTAAATTGGCAAAATCAGAGGCTCAAGAAACCTGTCGGATCAAGAATAGGTTGACTGAACAGTCCCCGAAGAATGGCAATAACTCGATGTAGAAAAATCGAAATCGAGGTCCGTCAGTGGCGTTTAAAACCAAATTTATAGATATTTCCAACGGTATAAAACTTAGACTCTAGTTCAATTCCTATAATCACCAGCAAGTTCAGGAATTTGACTGAATATGAAAACTGTTAGCTAAAACAGGGTAATGGGCAATCAGGAGTATTTTGGTCATTCCACATGATACAGTGCTCCGATTGCTCTGAAATTTTCTAGGTGGAAAGCTAACTCAAATCTCTACAACTTTCATGTTTTGTGAAAAAGCTAGTTTGGCCTTTATCAAGGATGAATTTGCAGGTCAGTTTGACACAAAATGGGGCAATACATCAAGGAAAAACCATCAAAACTCTTAACACTTTCCATAATCAAGCATCAAAAACACTCTAATACATCCTAGAATTCATCTAACATCAAGAATCCATAAGTTTAACTCCATCAAAGAGAAGTCAAGAGGTAGTTTTACCTTATGCCAAGCAAGAGAAATCCACCAAAAGCTTCACCTCTTCCCATTAAACTTGGTAGCCAAGTGATTGCCTAATCTAGATTTTCTTCTCAAGTGATTTTCTCAACTAAAAGCAAGAAGATTTTGAGCTAGGGTTTTGGTGTTTTTCTTCTCTTGAAGTTCAGCCAAGAGAGAGCAAAATGGAGGGAATTTTGGTTTGAATTTTTGAAAACAAGAGATTAAACAGAAAGGCTTAAGTCAAGACATTAGTGGATGGTTGACAAGTGGTCAAATTTTGGCCAAGAATTGGATAAAATCTATGCAATTGTCCTCCAATCCCTCAATTAAAAAAATAACCCACTTGATACCATATAAGTTTTATGCATTTGGCTACATGAAACATGTAAAATGCAATTCCAAATTAATGTCATACAATACCTACAAAATAGGGTGCTTAAAGGAAAATAATGCACTTAATGAAAATTTTATGCTACCAATGCTTAAAGAAAATGATATGCACTTAAATAAATACAATGACAAATAATTCATGAAAAATTTAGGATTCTCGCAAGAAATATAAGCAAATTATTCAATAAATTTCAGGTGTATAATTCAAGAAATTTTGGGTTCTCAAAGACAGAATCCGAATGTACCAATCTAACCAAGGTCTACAAGTTAATTTCAACCAACAACTGAGAAACTTGTCGATCCTTGCACAGCCTAAACCACACAATAGGGCCCCACTCTCAGCCGTCAAAACATCAACCTCCTCATACTCTTTATAGAAGGCAAAAACCATCTGACCTTCATGATCGCTCAAAAGATCACCGCCTGCCACCCCCAATCAACTACACTAGCATCGGTATTAAGTTTAACAAAATTTAAGGGAGGCTTACCCATACCAAAGCAATATGTCGCCACACCTTTGGCAAGTGATGCACAAATTTAAACCATTCTTGATCCTTATCACCCTGGAAATGAATCAACTTAAACACCCCTGCTCTACCAAGCTGCCCGACATAATTCTCAATCATAAAGATAATAATTGAGGCATCAAATCTTTACCCCTCAAAACGTGCCTGATTACAAGCCTTCCAAATAAACCATAGCACAAGCATAGGCACCATGACCCTAATGTTGTCAAGTGAAGCTGTCGCATCGAAAAGAAACCACGACATCAATACAACTAAAACGGATGAAACCATACACTCCAATAGCCCAAACTTCCTCAAAAAATAGTTCCAAACCCGTGAGCCAATGGGGCCATGAAGAAAAAGATGCTACAATGATTCTTCAGCATTTAGACAGCAATGACTCCTAGAGACCAGAACCACACCACGCTGCTTGTTATTAAAATCCAAAGGGATCAAATTACGCACCCCCCTCTAAGTGAAAAAAGAAATCTTCAATGGTAAGCTGGATTGCCAAATCAACTTATCTACCATTGAAACATTTCCTTGAGCACGCCAAGCCTCCCAAGCTGATTTAACCATATACTGCCCAGTAGAGGATGGAAGCTAGATCATTTGATCAACTAAATCTGAAAAAAGCTGCAACTATATAGTCAGCTCCACCAAATGAAATGGCAAGCACTCATTGAGTTTACTAACAATCCATCCATCGGCTGAGTAGAACTCGGCCAACAACATATGCAGGGGATCAGGTCATTGAAGCAATACCGCAGAAGGAATCTCAGTCAGCCACTGATCCCACCAAAAATCCACAAACCCCATCCCCAAACACCATCTAATATGTTCTTCAACAAAATCCTTGACCTATAATAATCACCTCAAAGTTAAAAGAGCTCGACTAACCAATACACGACTAGGATGAATCCCTTGGATATACTTAGCAAGCATAAATTTTGCCCACATTGAATTATTTTGCTGCAATCTCCACCACAACTTGCAAGCAAATGAATCACACATATCCTCAAAAGAACGGAAACCCAATCCTCCCTCCTTCTCCGGAAAAAAAATCCTCTCCCAAGAAAGCCAACGGATCTGCCTTTCATCACCAGCTCTATCCCACAAGAAAGCATTGCAAATCCTTCCCAACTTAACCAGAATAGCCGTCGGGGCTGTAGCACTTGCAACAAGTACATCGGCATAGAACACAACACATGCCGTAACAAAATTGTTTTTCCCCCTGCTAAGAGAAACCGAGAGTTCCAATTATGCAAACAAGCACGCATCTTATCTAACACTCCATCAAGTAGCAAGCAACGAGACCGCCCCCCAGGCAATAGGAGCTCCCAAATATTTAAGAGGGAACAACTACTGATGGAAATTTAGCTTTGAAGTTACTAAAGCAAGCTGATCATCCGTTGCCCTATTGGGGAGGAAAAAAGAGATTTTATGCACATTTATCCTCTGACCAGAATATGCCTGATAAATAGAAAAAAAAAAAAGAAGATAAAGCACTCAGACAATCCTCCGAACCCCGTGCAAAAATTAAAATGTCATCAGCAAAAGCAAGGTATGAAACCTTAACACCAACCGACACATAGAACCTACTCTCAACTTGTTGAAACAAGTGTTGCAATCCACGCCCCATGAACTCAGCCACCAACAAAAAAAGAGCTGGAGAAAGAGGGTCTCCCTGACGCACGCTTCAAGAAAACTTAAAAAAACTTGCAGGAACGCCATTCACCAACACAGCAAACCAATTATTACACAAAATACAGAATACTAGATCCACACAGTCTTCCTAAATTCCGAATCCACGCAACATAAAAATCAAAAAATCCCATTCCACATGATCATAGGCCTTCTCCATGTCCAACTTGAGAATAAGATTTGGATGAGCAAGTTTCCTGTCCAAATCATAAGCCAGCTCCTGAGCAAGCAGAATATTGTCAACAATTGAGCGTTCCGGCACAAAACCCATCTGCCACCGGGAGATCAATCTAGGGAGCAAAGAATTCAACCACTTGGCAAGAAACTTGGAAATAATTTTGGAGCTAAAATTACACAAGCTAATTGGCTGATAGTCCTTCCACTGAGCAGCCCCCATCATTTTTGGAATCAAAACAATGGAAGTACTAGTGAATCTCCTGAGCTGATGACCACCCTTAAAAAAAGCATGCACCGCTGCTAATAAATCATGCTGGATTATAGACCAGCAACACCTGTACAAGGCACCTCCAAAACCATCGGGACCAGGAGCACTGATATCCGACAAAGAGTCAACCACCTTTTTCACCGCCTCCAAAGATGGCAAACCCATCAACATAACATTATCAGCCTAAGTAAGCTAGGGAAGAGTAAACGGGAGCTGAGGAGTCACTCTTCCATCCCTTTCTAAAGAGAACAAATTAGAATAAAATAGCAAAGCCGATTCACGAATACATCCATCCTTCTCAATCCAATGCCCTGAAATATCTTGAATAAGAGAAATAAAATTTTTACCTCGCCGCTGCTTCATCTGAGAATGAAAGAACTGAGTGTTCAGTATCACCAGCTTTAATCCACTTAAGCGTAGACTTTTGATACCAAAATTTGCACTCAATTGCAAGAGTTCGTGCATGCAAAGCCCGGGATTCATGCAACCTTTGTTTCGACTCCTCATCCCGAGAGTGATCATACTCCAACTGTCGTTGGGCAAACAACTCTTCAGCTTCTACCACAGATCGGAAGATATCCCCAAAAACACGCTTATTCCACTCACAGAGCTTAACTCACATTAGACAATTTTCGAAAGAACAACTCCATCCTTACAGCATTAACCAAACACTCCCAGGCCTGCTTAACCATCTCAAGAAATTCCGGATGTCTAATCCAGACATTCAGAAATTGAAAGGTAGTAGGACTAACCATAGAATTAGCACATTTGACCAACAGCGGAGCATGATCAGGCCTCCCCCTTAGTAAATGTGACACATTAGTGGTAGAAAATAAATCCAACCAAGAAGAATTAATCAAAACCCTATCAAGCCGTTGCCAAACATCACCATTAGTCCAAGTAAAAGGTGAACCATCAAAATCAACAGAAGACAACCGGCTATTAAAAATTGCATCATTAAATTCATCCATATTTCTTTCATTAGCCGAAGCCTCTCCAGAATGCTCACTAGCCAAAGAAATGACATTAAAGTCACTTGCGACCATCCAAAGGCCATTCTGCTACTCACTAATTGACTCCATCGCATTCCACAAACCCCTTCTCCCCACCCTTGTGCAACGAGCGTACACAGCAGAGATAGCTAGTGAGTAACCTGAAAAACTAATATTCATATGAATCATTTTCTCCTCAAATTCACAAAAAGAAATCAGGAATTCAGTTACCGAAAAACCCAAATCTTTCCTTGCAAGAAGGACTGTGCCTTATCAAACCGCAACATACGACAAACAGAAGATAAAATATCCAAACTGGACACAGGTTCTATAAAAACAAGCAAACAAACCTTATTTTGAGCACACAAATTAGAAAGAAAACGTTGAGAGTCCCTACGAGACACCCCCTTAATATTCCATGCCAACAAATTAATTGGACTTATCATTAACAACCAAGGAAGACTTAACTTAAGAATGAAAAGTGGAAAACTTCTTGGCATAATTAACTGGACGGCCTGACCTCCTAGCTAGATTATTTAGCAACTCAGCATCCTTCATATCAATCACCGCACCTTGAGGCAAGCATGATTACGTCAGGTCAGAGTTTTCCAAGCGCATATCTAGGTGATGACAAAATTCATGGAGCTGCTCCATTGAAATAATTTCAGTAGATAAATGGTTAGCAGATTTCCACCTTCTCAAAGGAACAGTAGCACTTGGAGAAGCAGGAGAAGACGGCAAACCCGCTGAATGAGTACCCAATTTTTGAACAACTAAAGCATCAATGTCCAAGTCCTCTGCAGAATCTCCCAATACAGCAAACGAATTAGAAACCTCAATGCCACCTGGTTCCGAATCAGTTTCAGTGAATGCACCATCTTCCATCTCCTTGTCACCATTAACATCCCCATTCAGTTACGCCACAATATCTATATTCTGCTGCTCTGCCAAATCCTGCTGAAATTCTACAACCTACTTGGAGCTTTGGCCAGCCTCCAAAAACCCACCAGCAGAGGAAACCTCCGCCAACTTTGGGTGATCATGATTACCACTCAAAATCACAGCTCACCTCACATCTGCAACACCAGAATCAAGACATGGCTACTCAGCATCTTCTTGGTTTTGCTTTTGCTTCCTCGTATGCTCCTTAGGTATATACACCTAGACAACAGCTTTAGGCCGGGAATCCACTGACTTTGAGGATTTAAGCGAAGGGTTTTTCTTAAAACATTCATATTCAACTTGCCCAATTCGCTCACAAAAATTGCAATAAGAAGGCCAATCCTCGCACTCAATTTTTTGCCAGCTGCCCGCGTTGTCATCACCTATCCATATACGCCTCACCAGAGGCTTAGAAACGTCCAATTCTACTAATAACCGTGCCACTGGAGGACGCTTCAACAATGCCATTGCAGAATTAAGCTGCAGTGGTCGCCCCAATAAGGAACCAATCTTGAACAGATATTTCTTGTCAAAAAAAGGCAAAGGCAACCCGGGAAGGTTCACCCACTATGGCGCAAAAGACGCCTATTGATTCAACTTCAAATCCATTGTCCATTTAAAAAATGTCATAGGAGAGTTTTGCACAAACCACATCCTGCATACAAAAAGCCGAGAGTAATCTTCTTTCAAAGCCAGTTTGATAAGTACATGATTAGTGTCTAGTAATCCAATAGAACAAGAACCCTTGAGCCCCAATGAAACAAAAAATTTTCGGATAATGTCGATTGGAGGTCTGCTAAAAGGAAATCTCCCAACCAAAACATTTTGAAAAAGCTTGGCTAACGTTAACAAATCCCGATGCAAAAGCACCAATGTTGGTTCCCCTCTATGAGAACCTAGAGAGCTAAGGTCTGGAACCGATGAAGAAAAGCCCCCCTCCATCAGCCAAGACATCAGCAAAGCTTTTAGCAAGTGGTGGAGGATCACCACCAGAGAGATATGATGGCCTCCAGGCCGCCATCCCAAGAGAAAACCCTAGTTCCCAATAAGTTGAATACTACTCTCCGGAAACCCTAGTTGTCATGTAAAATCTGGCCCACATTTGGCTTGTGTACATATATCTATTCCTTAAAAACATCTTTTGTACCATATACAAAAATACAACATTCTGATTTAATGGTAAAAAAACTTTGGTTGCAATATTATGAAACATGATAATATTAAGAATTATTTACCAAGTCGAATCCATAATCTACCAAAAAGCAAAAAAAAATTTTTTGGTAAGTAAGAGGATTTGAATCCAGAATCTCCTACTTATACTTCCTCCTACTTTTTTACCCAACCCAACCCTCCCCCATGCAAAATATGTTAAAAAGGCTATAGATCAAAGAGTCAGAATTCAGATAGTGTTTGTAACAATAATTGGTTAAAGAAATTGAACACATAAGGTATTCTATTATAAGGTAAACAATCAAATTTCACAAAAATTTATTAAATCAAAGAGATGTTATATTTGGGTCAATATAATCACCTGAAAGTTCGAGAATTATTCTAGTATATAGTATATAATATGAGAGATGGGGAATCAATTGCAATATTTTTAGGCATGATAGTCAAATTTTAGCATGTTACTTAAGAAAACAGTGGCTTTACCACTTAAGCTATTATTCGTTCTACTCCTCAAGAAAGAATAAAGGAGGACAGAAAATTCTTGGCATATGATATTTTTGGCTAATGGTCTTTCTTGTTGTTCATCGTACTCGTTTGAGTTTGGTTGTATGATTGAAATATCAGAGTGAAGTTATATAATGAGGACTGTTTTATTTTGGCTTTCTTTTTCAAAGATATTTTATAAGGTTTTCTTTTTGTTTGCATCGCAAAATAAATACATAAAGTGTGCACCGATTCATGTCTTTGTTATCACTACTATTCTAATGTTGGTGAAAGGTAGCAAGTTTATTACCTTTTATAAGTTGCTTCTATAACCAATGAACTTCTGAAAATTTGAAGATCAAAGTTCATTTTATTGAAAACCAACGTATTCATACGGTAAGCAAATACACAGTCACGATGGGGAATATGGTGATAGCATATGATGTAAAAATAGTGATTTGTATATTTAATTGGCCACAAGGTTCACAAGTGTAGGCTTCGATGAGGCCTACTGATTAAAAAAACTTTCACAGATAGTTTGCATAGTTTTGAGGAAAGCCTCTGTAGTGTAGTGTGTTTATTGGTGAACAACACAATATGGAAAGCTGGCACAAACAGTTAGTCAAACTCTGAAACAGGACACAATGTTTGACATGTGGTTTCCAAAAATTGTGGCTGTCAAGTACGTTCGGGTGGAACCATTGGGCCAGTGGTCCAATGGTCAGGGGAGCCTTCTTAAGGCTCTTCCGTACATTAGGTCGGAGGTTCAAACCCCGCCTTGTGCATCAATAAGAAACAAAATGTTTCTTGTTCTTAAAAAATTCAGAGAGTGCAGTAGTGCACTTGTCTGGTCTGGTGGTTAATCCTCCAGTCCCTATACAAGTCTCTTTAGGCTCTCCTTCCCCCATGGAGTAGATGTAGATTAGATAGTTACGATTGACAAAAAAAAAAAAAAAAGTGGGTTCGGGTTGACGGGATATCAATTCGGTTGAAGATTACCGAGTGTTGTGTGATGTTTTATGCTTTTACATTTTTAACCTCAAACTTTAAACATATATGCATTTTATATTATACATCAAAATTCAGCATATTATGTCGTTGCAAAGCTTATTTAATATACTTTTAATTGAGATACATATTGATATATTTTTGGATGGCATATCAATGCAAAATTTTGATGTAAAGAAATGGATTTAACTTATAATTTGAAAAAATAATGTTACATTAATCAATATGTGATTCATATCTGCAACCCCTAATACGAATATTCGATTTAGAGATTGGATCATCTGAATACCCAATCCATTTTTTAGTTTTAAATTTTTAAAAAAATATCAATTCCAAAGATAAAATTAATTTTAAATAAATTAGAATTTCATAAATATCATATAGGTGAAATATTCTAATAGAACACGAGTTTCCAGTTCAAATTATAAGCGATGTAGTGCACAGACTTTCATTACTCTTTTCTTTTACTCTAATTCAAACGCATAGTACTCGATACTTCACAAATTTGAATTGATGTAATCACAAAACGAATATGATAGTTACATGATATTTCAAAAATGTTACACCAAATTTTTAAAAAATTACGCCATTTATTTGACACGTTACACCAATATTGCAAATTTCAATCGTAAATCATAGATTATACTCACATTCGTATTTGTGCATAAAGTAAGTTTAGAATGTCATCCATTGAAACGTGACAATACCATAAATTATTTGGGAGAAATGCATACATGATATTGGATTCGAGGCTGAGAGTCGCGATAATATTTTAGAGGGATAATTTGAAACCTCTCACGAGATTTCTCATAATCATTGTGATCTCTTGAAAATTTTAAAATTTCACTAACCTCTCTTGAATTGACATTTCTTGTAATATTTTAACCCCGTGAAAAAAAGCAAGAAAGATAAAATTTTATTCCCTTATTACCCTTGTATTATCCTACTTATGAAGCTTATAACAACACTAAAAAATAAATCAAGGCTAAATTTTTATAAGGTGTAAATTTATTGACTTAAACTATTTATTTTAATTGTATTGAAACAAAAGCAAAATTTACACCTGAAAAAAATTATACCATGAAAAATCTATACATATAAAGAGATTCTTTTATTATCAATACAATTGAAACTACATCATGTATTAAAATATATTTTTTTAAAAAAAATTTGAGTTCCTTAATTATAACTGTCCATGAAATTTTAAATATGTTAATTAGCCACCAAAAACCTCCTAAGTGATTGATTTTGACTAGATTTAATTTATCCACATTCTTTGCTATTCTAGTACAATCTCAATTTAGAGAATATGGACCATTATTAGATAATAATTTTTTTGGTTTAAAAATTTTATTTTGGTTTGACTTTTTAGTTAAATAGTTATTAAATTGAAGAGTAATATTGTTAATTTGTGACCTTTGATAGGAATATTTAGCCTTGTCAAACTAACAAGAGAGGTAATTAAAATTTTGAAAATCTCAGGAGAGTTGAGTGATATTTTGAGAAACCTTAGGAGAGGATTCTGAAATCATCCCTATTTTAGAATAGCTAAATCGTAAAATTGGTATGTTACAACCAATTTCTTAAGTATAAATAGACCATCATAGGTTTATAAAATTTAATCAGTGCATTGAATTTGGGTGCAAGAGAACTACAAATATTGAACCACAGACAATCAAAAGAACTTCTTGAGGATGTTTTCAATCCATTAACCAATTTGCTAATCTGATCCCCACAAAATTAGATCAGTCATTTTGTGGTTTGAATCTAAATCCTCCTATATAAATATTCGAATTAGAGATCGAATCATCCTAATACTCAATCTGGCTCTAATTTTAAATTTTTGTAAATAAATTATTAATCCAACTAGGAAAAGTAAACCTAATCCAATTAGGAAAAGGTAAAAGACAAACCAGTCTTAAACACAAGTAAGCTGGCCGAACCAACTAGAACAAATGACACAAGATGAAACGACTCCAACTAACAATGTTAAGATAACCACTAAAGTTCAATCCCAAGCACAACAAATGCCAATGTCTTGAACTTCACTTTATTCATCGGACCCCATCGAACTTGAATCGGACATCCTTGCACACGTGGGGTATAACCTAATTCATGATGATTCTGTACTCGTATCATTCCCCTCCTCTTGAAAGGATTCGAACTCAAATCAAAGCTTGGTATGGACAGCAATAACTCAAAATGCCCTGTGGAATACTCAATCCAATCGCCATAGCTTTTCATCAATTTCTCCTCACACATGATCCATGGTAATGTCGCAACTATAGCACAAGACCTTCCTCGTGAACTAGGCTCAGTTATGTCCATCCCTGGATCAAACATAAAGCAACAAAAAGAATGACTATCGGTAGACCCTAGGCAAAAATCGGATTCAAAGAATAGCACATAAGATGGTTATGAATGTTTACCATGTGATATTGGGACCAAATGAGCAAATGGAAGAAATGATGCATGCATTATTGTATAAGGGACCATATGTAACACATTTGGCACGTTTAACACACATGGATGATAGTCACAACACTTCCTCGACCCTTTAAGATCTCTATGACAGCATGTATGCAAGATGATTAAACAATCACTTCTAGACACTCACAAATGAACAACTTGTAGAACATGCGGAGCGGAACAAAATTCATGGAAAATAGAAATCAAAGGCATGAAATTATCATGGAAAACATTATTAGAAGATGCAAGAATATGCAACTCAAACAACTCAACAAAAGGACTAAAACATATAACTTCGTAAGAACAACAATCATCGACGTTCTCAATAGCTTTGTGCGATGTAAAAACCTTCATTCCAGCACAAAAAGAAGAGAAATCAGCAGTGAAGCTTCCCTTTTCAAGTAGGGTTTGCCAAAGAACAAGTTCACCATGCAGACTAAGAAGAATTCGATTACGCAAGATTGCACACATCCATGCGTTAAATGGTTCAAATTCAGCTCCACTCAAGTCAAAATCAGCATGGAACACAATACTTGTAGAGCCAAATTCTTGCATACTAATACGCCATGGAACCTGCAAAAACTCAAGAAAAACACTAGGCAACAAAAGGTTAGGATTGTTAGTAGAAAACAAAGATTCAATTACACTTTTAGTTCTCAGAAGAAAATTTTGTTTTCTCTCCACTCTTGCCAAGAATATAATGGCCTTTTTCTCCTCTCCAACTTCGGAATTTACCTCTTGTTTTTCCCTTTTTCCCCTCTCAAGCTCAATCTCATGTTCTTTTTCTTTCTCACTCCCATCTCGAAACTCACTCAAGTCCCCTCCAACTAGCTCTTGATGACTAGCTAGTGGTTGGAGTTCTAAGCATTTCTTGATCATGCTTAGTGCATAGATGTTTTTCCATGGCAAATTTGTCATCCAATGGTGGAATTGAATGGAATCCTACCTTGTGAGCAGTGGACCCAATAGATTCCTTACTGGTTGACTCAACTGTATGTCAAAGTTGATTGAGCCCTTGCCTTTTCCCTCGAATAGTTTGACCTTGAAGAGGAAAATTGGATATTGAAACTAAGTCACTTGGAACCCCTCCTCTTGAAAGATTCATTCTCTGTTTGCTCGAATGATTTGTGAAGGGAGGACTTTCCACGGCTAGCCTTGACTTGATTTTGAGATTTTTCAAGTCTATCCAATCTACCATTCATGGCCTCAAAGTATCTATTTATTGTCCTTTCGACATCTCCCAAGAGAGCCTCTATACTAACATCTCCCAAGAGAGCCTCCATTCTTAGTATAGGATCAAAAGTTGGAGATTTACTTCTGTTTGACATGCTTATAAGTTGCAAAAAAGGTTAGTAGAAACAAAAACTTTTCCTCACTTCGCTCCCTTATGTGTTTGCACTCGTCGCTCGTGTATCACTCAAATTTTCACTCAAAGAATCTCACAATATAATTCCAGAGACTCCATTACGCTTCCATTAATAAATTAGAATGATTCACTAGGTGTAATCAGCTTTAACAATGCAAACTTTCACCCAAAATTGCAGCAAGAAGTTCTCAACACAAGACTCAATAGAAGATGAGATTTTGAGACTCAAAAGAGTAAGAAATCAGACCTGAAACTTGCTGGTTTTATAGTAGAAACTTGGACGAATCAGACCTGGATATTTGTTAAAACCTAGACTCAACCTAGCACATAAACTTAGGCCTTAAAACTGATGAAATGCAAGTAGTGTGTTGATGAAATCAAGCCTGGATTCTTGCTGTTTTTATAGCAGAAAATACACGAAATCAGACCTGCATTTTGAGGAAGAGTGGACGAAAACTTGGAACACAAATCAGCTTTGATCCGAATGAGGTGCAAGCTGAATTCTAGATGAAATTAAGGCTGAAATTTGCCGTTTTATAGAGAGTAGCAAGGACGAAATGCAGACCTGGAGTTTAAGCAAGTTTATGGCAGCAATAAGGTGAGTCTGAAACTGAAATTTGGCGTCAAATAGGCCAAAATACAAGTTATGAATTCTGGTTTGGATTTGGCTTAAGATAAGTTCAGATTAGTGAACAACAAGGGTCAATTTGACAGGTTCAAATCCAGCTTTGATTCGGTTTTTGTCTAGGCTTGAACAAGCTGGAAATTCTTGGAACAATTCCGGATCAGATTTGGACTCAAAATTCAGTCCTTGATTCGGCCTTATAGGCTGGAATTTAGAAACAAAGCTTACCAACTTTTGGAATACAAATCAGGTTCCAACTTGGAGACACACAAGAATCTCTGGAATTGAATAAGAAAGTCAACCAAATCAGAATTGGAAACAAGATTATTGGTTGCTTCTTAATCAATTAGGTTTCCAAAGTTGACTTGGTAAGAATTAGGCTAGAGCTCCTAATCCGATTGTGATCAAACTTTGCTTGAATAGGTGAAGAAATCTGAATTTTTTTTTTTTTCATTTCTTGCAGCTCTTAATGGTTCAAGAAGGCTGCTGGAATTCTCGTGTAGCAATAGATTGGAATATGTAGACTTCAAATTTGTATTCAAGAAACTAATGAAATTTGGAATTCCTTTCTTAAACAGTTTAGGGTTTCAAGAAGATCAAGGCGGGAATTCTTTTCCCCTTTTGTTGCTTCAAGAAACGAACTTTGGAATCAACAAAATTCTTTCCAGGTTTGGTTCAACAAGTTTCAGAAAAGAATTATGCATTGGTATGATCAAGAATGCTAGGGACAAGTCCAAGATTAATTCCAGCAATCAAGAAAAATGTAACAAATTCAAGAAAGATTCAAGAACATCAAGAGCCAATGAGAATATGCTTGCACAACTCAACGAACAATTAAACAAAAGATGAACCCTACACGACCAGAATTGTTACACGAGTTTTGGAAGGCAAACACAATGCAAGACACAAAAAGAAGACTCAACAAAACTCACAGAACAAAAAACAGATTTGCACCAACAACAACTTCGGGCCAGCAACACAACTCGGACAGAAAATTTTTTTTCGCTGAACACTGATTTGGATGAACAGCGCTGCTACAATAATGATGAACAGTATTGCTACAGTATTACTACAGTATTGATGAACAGTACTTTTTTTTTTTTTTTTGACAAATGATTCAACAAGAGAACAAGAACAACATACACGACAAAGTCAGATTCAAAACACAAGAAACCCTAGAAACAAAAACAAAAACAAAGGGATATACGTGAATATCTTAAACCTTACTCTAATTACCAAATGATGTGATTCTACGAAAGCTAAGACATAGAAACAGACCACACGGTCCAAGAATTAGGTAACACGTTGGATTGCAGTGTTAAACTCGCTCACAGACAACACGATGAACAAGATTAACGATAGAGACGTCACAATCAAGGCGATTACTTGATTGATAAGTCTAAGAGCACCCTAGAACCCTTCTAAGATGTTCAAAAGAAACTTTCACAAGTCTCAAGAATATGCTTCAACCTAGAAACAAAATTTTGAAAAATTTGATTAAAACTCATGATAATTCTCCTCTTGACCAAACGACCTAGGCTTTAAATAGCCTTACATTGACTTAATCCAACTTGGAATACATTAAACTACTCCAACTAGGAAAATTAAATCTTCAATTAGGAAAAGTAAACCCAATCCAACTAGGAAAAGTAAACATAATTCAATTAGGAAAAGTAAACCCAGTCCAACTAGGAAAAGTAAACCTAATCCAACTAGGAAAAGGTAAAAGACAAACCCGCCTTAAACACAAGTAAGCTAGCCGAACCAACTAGAACAAATGACACAAGATGAAACGACCCCAACTAACAATGTTAAGATAACCACTAAAGTTCAATCCCAAGCACGACAAATGCTAATGTCTTGAACTTCACTTTATTCATCGGACCCCATCGAACTTGACTCAGACATTCTTTGCACACGTGGGGCGTAACCTAAGCTTGACTCATGATGATTGCGCGCTCGTATCAGAAGAGGAGTTACATTACATTTTAGAATAATTATACCATGATTGGGTAAGGTGATATACCCAATTTCATAAATATGAATAGACAATGCTGAGGAGGCAAAATACAATTAGTATATTTGATTTGGGTGGTGAAGATGTGACAGCCCCACTTCTCCCTAGGGCGAACCCTAGGGTATCGGCGGGCCGCCTGCCCAGCTCTCGCCGGGACTCAGTACAGTTCCTCAATCGTATCACACATCTCAAATAATTACAACTAGAGATCTCCAAATAGTAATTACATTCCAACTAATCCAAATACACCAAAAGTCCAACTGTCCAATTACAAATAGTACAAGAGATAATCCGGCAAGTCACACTAAGAAAGATCACTTCCTGCTTTCCTTCATCTCGAGCCCTATGTGGGGGAAAAAAATATTTTTGGGGTGAGCTAAAGCTCAGTGAGTATCCAGTGAAAATAAGGAAATTCACGATTTATCAAATTCATGAACATTTGAATCAAATAGCATCTTGTAAAACATTTGAATCTTTAAAGGAATACATGAAGGTCGAAAGTATGGTCACACATTCACATTGAAAATATCTAAGAATCTTTTTATTTAAAAGGATTCAAGAAATAGAAATCCCTTAAAGAATCATTCCATAAACACTTAATTTAACAATCAATATTGCAATAAACAATATTTCAATAAACAATAATTGAAAGAACTATAATCCAATAAACATTCAATTCAAATATTGAAAGGATACGGGTGCTCACTTGGAGCTATTTCCATCTTATAACTTCTAATAAACAATCCCCTACATTTTTCCACCTTATAACCTCCGAACTCCCACCTTATGACCTCCAAAAACAATAAACAATCCCCTATCTTGAACTCACCTTATGTCCTCAAAGCGATAAACAATCCCTCATTTAACATTGAACATTGGATATAGTACTCAAGGCCTTTCAGCGAAGAGTTTTAAGCTTTGCACTTAACATTGGTAAGTCATTACTCAAGGTTGTCCGGTTGATCCGATCTCGCGATGGCGGGTCTAGGATAAGCTTTTGGCCTACCTAACCTCACGATGGCGGATCAAGGATAGGGTTCCAGCAAAGAGTGAGCTCAGTTCATTCGCCGATGCGATAAAGTACACATCAGCCTACAAACATGCATTTAACAGACTATCATACGGACAACTTTCTAATTCAAGCAAGTCACATAGTCGAGCAAGTTTTCTCTTAGAAATCATTTTGTGAAACTCATTTCATTTAAAATCATCTCAATAGTTAATTAGATGAAATCATGTTTGGAAATGACTTTAGTAATAAACATGAGTTTGGAAATGATTTTATTATAAACATGAGTTTGAAAATCGAGTTTAGAACTCAAGTTTGGTAAGATTAAAATCAAGACTAAAATCAAATTTGATAATGATCAGTTTTTAAGATCAAGTTTGGCAACCATTCTTAGAAATCAGATCATGAAAATCATTTCATTTATAAATATGAATCAAATATTTCCTTTAAAAATCAAGTTTAAATCACTCTGGCTGCATTTCAAATCATTTCACTTTCGAAACAATGGAAACCATCTCTTGTAAGAACAAGAATAAACCTTTTCAACCGTAAAGAGATTGGAGCACTCACTAACTATTGGTATCACATTCATTTAGATAGCACCAAGCAACAATTCACACTTGATTAATCAGCTTAAAAGCCATGTAAATTATTTCAAAAATAAATCAAATTGTTATACTTGTAAACCAATGCAAGTCAATAGTAAATTAGTAGTAAAGCGTTTCACAAGTGATTTCCTTGAAGCAGTTAGTAACACAAAAGTGTCATGGGGAACATTCCTTTAAAACAAGCTAGAACAAAACAGTAGTAAAATTGTCAATTGAAAAGGGTTTGGAACACTCACCAAGTTTCACACTCGTCCACATAAATCACCATTCACCATTTATCCTTCATCGCACATTCAAGTCCTGGGATCAAGTAAAATAACAAGACTTTTACAAATTCCAATCCAATCTATAAGGGTGAGCAAATAAGAGTCTTAACAACATCTTAGAACCATGCATGAGTGGGTGAACAGAGGCAAGAGAAACACGAGAGTCAAAGGAATGAAAAGAATAGCACTTAAGGAAGTGAAACTAACAATTGACAGGTTTGCCGTGCCTCAGTAATTTAATCATAACTATGGCTGTGGTTATCGGATTGGGACAAATTTTATGGAATTTCGAAGCTAAGACATAGGCCTATAACTTTAATGAAGAGGTCGAATACCAATTCATGCTTAATCACAGTCAAAATGGCAAATATCAGAGAAGCAAGAAAACTATCGAAATAATTTCAGGCTGGTCGAACAGTCTCGGGAAAACTGTCATAACTCGACGTAGAAAAATCAAAATCAAGCTCCGTCAGCGGCGTTTAAAACTAGGTTCATAGGGCTTTCTAACAGTATAAGGATCAGATGCTAATTCATTTTCTACAGGCAACAGTAACCTCGGGAATTGGGCTGTTTTCCATTTCTGATTTCCGGCAAAAATTTCAGATTGGAGGCATTTTCTTCTATCAATCCTTTAAAGCCATTTCCATCATTTGCCAAGGTGTTTAACAAGCTAAAACAGAAATTTACTCCATCATTAAAGCATCACAAGTCATTAAGCATTTAATCAAACACATGATAGCCAAAATTGAAAACCTAAGTTCTAATTTTCAAACACAAGATTTCCTTCCATAATCTTTCCTTCTAATCAACCCCAAACACCTCAAACTTAACTATCATGCATCCTCTTTGAATTTAAACATAACTAAAGCAACGTTAAGTGACTAATTACCTTGAGAGTTGAGAGAGAAAATGATGAGAAATGGAATGGTGGAAGCTTTGATTTGGAATCATTTCTTATATTCTTATCCAAGATGATTAAAGCTTCAAGATTTCATGAAGATTCTTTCCTTTGAATGATGGTTCAAAGCTCTATATAAAGTATGAAGAGCTGTCGTTTGGGTTAGATTAGTGAATAAGGGCATAATTGTCCAGTTTTTCCATTATTTCCCGTTGCTTTCTTATTTTATTTTCAGACCAGCTTTGGTGTGTAATGCTGGCGAATTTATTGAGTTTATTTGAGTCAATTTAGTTGTTTTAGATATTTCCTAAAAGATAGTGCCATGTTGGCCTATTCTAGTTAGGTTAGGTTTTTAGGTATTTTTGAGTCCAAGTTAAAATAGGATTTTGAGTGTTTGTAAAGGCTATAAATAAGCCTTCTTCTCCAATATTTTTCATAAGACTTTGATTAATGAAAATTGAGAGTTTCTCTTTTCTTGTTCCTTGGGAACGTCCCTTGATACAAAGTGAATGAGTTCCTTTGTTCAAGTTTAGGCTTATCAATTCAAGATGCATTGAGTTGTGGCGCCATTCTACCAAATTCCTTGGTTAGCTAATTAGCTAGATTGTGGGTTGAGATTCAATTCATTAGGTTATGAATCTCGAGGGTTAGAGTGCGTGGGATTTCCATCCTTTTGTATCCATAACCTGTTCAAGATAGATCATTCCATTAGCGTCGTCAATTCGGTGTCTTCAAGCGGGAGCTTGGAGATTGGGTTCGCATCGGTTGGTATCGGAGATTGTCTTAAACCAGGTTAATATCCCTTTTCTTTCTTGTTTTCCTCTTTGTTTAAAAAAAAAAAATCATCTTTATTCATCCAGGTGTTCATGCTCTTTGTAGCATCTTTGTTCATCAGAAACAAACTCAAGTTCTTGAAAAGTTTCAACCAAAATCTTGAACCTTGGGGCTGTTTTCTTGAATCTTGTGAAATTGATTGAACCTCTTGGATTCTTGGAATTTGCATAACTGATTCTTGAAGTTTGAAGGCAGAATCAATTGGCTAAGGTTGAAAAAAAAAAAGAAGGAGAAAACAAGCGAAAAAAAAAGGAAGAAAGAAAAAAAAGAAAAACCAAACTGTCTTGAACTTTTGCTTGATTGGATCGCCATCCCTTGTTTGATCTGAATCTCTTGTGTGTGTTGTTCAAAACTTGAACTTCATCTTGGTGGTTGTTGGAACATACGCATGTTTGGGAGGGACAAAACCGAGACCAAGCTGAAAACCAGACCAAATTTCAGTTTCAAATCCAGTTTTACTTTCCAAAGTTGATAAGGATTTCTTGTGGCTGAAAAAATAAAATCGAAGAGAGAGACTTGCCAAAATCCTTATAGCACAGTTTCCTAACACCTAAAACAGCTACAAACCGCCATAAACAATCCAAACAGCTTGAGAATTAAATGCCATCCACCATCTTGACCAAAACAACTTAGCAAAACCAGCTTGGATTGGGAAATTGTGAGACCTTGAACCTGAAACTTGCTTGTTTGTATACTTGTTCCGTGAATTTTTTTGCACTTGTTTCCAGCATTGAATTTGTCTTTAACTTGTGTTTTTTACATTGGTCGAGGTCAAGTCATTCCTTTTCAAATCCGATTAGAGTCAAGTTGAGAGTTGCCTAATTTGAGTCTTATTTCCAAATCTGGTTTTGTCTTAGTTTCCTAATTATTTCCAGCTTCTATTGTGTCCATTTTCTAGTCTAAATTATGTGTATTTACCCTCATCTAGGAGTCTAAGTTCAGTGGAAAATTTGACCAAATTTACTCTCGGTTTCTTCAAGTCTTCTTCTGGGTTTTCTTAGTTGTTCCATTTGAAATTTTTCCAGTTTTGAGTCGTGTTATTCAAGTTACATTTTTAGCCATCTTCATTGTAATTTCTAGCCTGGACCGTGGGTTTAAAGGCTAACTTCCATTGTGATTGTGTCATTCTTTGTCCTTCAAATTTGAGTTAATTTCAAGTCCATCCTTCCAAATTCTCATACATGCGTCACATTTTCCAGCGGTTGATTGATTAGTCTTCTTGAGCAATTGTGAGCCAATTCATATTGTCTCAGGTTAGATTGTGAACAAGGACTTGAAGAGTTGAGTGAGGATTATTAGAGTGGAATTTGAGGTGCATACCACGAGAGTTGAGTGGATACACTAAGAGTGTGTGAGGTGGAATTATCTTGTATTTTTCTAACCTTTCTTTGCAGATTTTATCACTATGAGGCACAATCCTCTAAAGGGTTGTTGAAGAAATTCTATGCTCTTAGGTCAAGGTACTAAATCGATTGAAGGAATACTACTACAAGAGATGAGAATCCATCATCCAACAAGCTGAAATTGTGGAGGATTCCCGCTGTTATTGATCCACTTTTGGATGGATTAAATGATCAAATAGCTAGGCATCTTGAAATGACTAATCATTATGGAGTTGTATGAAGTTGCACATGCTGCTATGGACATTGAAGAAGAAGCTTCGAGAGGAGGCGAAGGAAACTTTCTTTAAAGGCGATTAAGCGTTAAGCTTCGCATTGAAACATGAGCAAGAGAAATTAAAGAGTCACATCAAATGTCAAGAATGGAGCCTTTGTGTGATGGGCCGATTTGAGCAACTATTGGATACCTTAAATTCATTATCTTGAGCATGAAAGAAAAAAGATGCACTATCCACTACACTACTACTAGTCAAAAGAAAGCTAGTTGGAAAAGGATTTATGTGAGGAATATGAAGATGTACAATCCGAGGTAGTGTAAATAAAGGAGAGTGAGTTGAGTGAAGAAGGAAAAGAAAAGAGTGCACGTGAGCTAATTGTTAGTGGAAAAATAAATGAGCGTGAAAGGGCTTATTATTTTTCTAACAATCTTAACTTTACTTTGTTTAGTGTTAATGAATTTTTTTTTCAGGTACAACAAGGTGAAGTAAAGATGGTTTTGAGGTGCACCATTACAAAGTCTTTAAATGGAACCATGTTCTTTGAGACATTGCAAATTTCTACATTCACTCCCAAGAATTGAAGACCGTTTTCACCAACCAACCTTTGAGTTTGAAAGGGGAGTCTTCAATCTTATCAGTTAATTCTTTTGCATTTGAAAGCCGTGCCATTTGTTTGGATTGTGTAGATTGTTATGGTAGTCCTTTGAGTCATTCTTGATGTTGTTGATCATGCTAGTTGCTTATGTTTTTTATTGGATTTTGATAATTATTTGAGTCATTGTGAGAGTCCCTTTTATTTTGTTTTAGCGTGAGTGTCTACCATTGAGTCCTTATGGGTTATACGTTCTAATTAATTCGTTGTGGTTATTATGTTAGTTAGTGATGATGAAATATATTTATTTAGTAAGTTTAATGTGTTAGTAGATTGTGTTAGCGTCGTCTAATGATGCATGGGGTACAAACTTTTCCTACTTGTTATCAATTGGGTAAAGTGGGTAAATATCATGTTTCCTCACCATTCATTCCTCGTCTTTCGTTTTTGATCCGATTGTATACTTGTGATGGGCTGTTTGCCAAAGTTAGCGTGTGTGTTAAAGCATGCATGTTGGCTTGTATTCCGATTGACTAAAATGCATGTTTCTTGGCTCCCATTCATCGACACATGGCCTGAAGTTCTCCAGGTGCAAGCGATCCTTGATTTGGGACAAATCGCGCTTTCAAGAAGGAGGAATGATGAAATGGAATAGTGGTGGAGCTTTGATTTGGAATCATTTCTTATATTCTTATCAAGATGATTAAAGCTTCAAGATTTCATGAAGATTCTTTCCTTTGAATGATGGTTCAAAGCTCTATATAAAGTATGAAGAGGCATGCGTTTGGGTTAGATTAGTGAATAAGGGCATAATTGTCCAGTTTTCCCGATTATTTCCGTTGCTTTCTTATTTTATTTTCAGACCAGCTTTGGTGTGTAATGCTGGCAATTTATTTTATTTAAGTCAATTTAGTTGTTTTAGATATTTCCTAAAAGATAGTGCCATGTTGGCCTATTCTAGTTAGGTTAGGTTTTTAGGTATTTTTGAGTCCAAGTTAAAATAGGATTTTGAGTGTTTGTAAAGGCTATAAATAAGCCTTCTTCTCCAATATTTTTCATAAGACTTTGATTAATGAAAATTGAGAGTTTCTCTTTTCTTGTTCCTTGGGAGCGTCCTTGATCTAAGTGAATGAGTTCCTTTGTTCAAGTTTAGGCTTATCAATTCAAGATGGCGTTGGTGAGTTGTGGCCCATTCTACCAAATTCCTTGGTTCGCTAATTACCAGATGTGGGTTGAGATTCAATTCGTGGGTTAGTAATCTCGAGGGTTAGAGGGGTGGGATTTCCATCCTTTTGTATCCATAACCTGCTTCAAGAGAGATCATTCATTCTAGCATTCGTGAATTCGTGTCTTCAAGGCGGGAGACTTGGCGGGTTATCAAGCCATGAAAATCTCTCCAAGTTTTCCAACAAAACTTGATGATCAAGTAACAATCCAACCTGGGTTTCACTTGGAGATGATTTTCTTCACTAAAATTGCTAGATTCTAGCTTGGGGTTTTGTGTGTTTTCTCCTTGAGGGTGGCAGCCAAGAGGGAGGGAGTGGAGGGAAAAGTAGTTCAATTTTTTGAAAACAAGAAGTTAAATAAGAGACTTAAGTCAAGACTTTGTAGGTGGTTGACAAGTGGCTCAATTTAAGCCATGGTGGGTAAATTCTTCACATTTAGCCACACTAATCCCTCAATGTAAAATATAACTACTTAATTCTATAAGTTTGATGTATTTGGCTACATAAAACATGTAAAATACAATTCAAATTAATGTCATACAATACATACAAAATAGAGTACTTAAGGAAAATAATGCACTTAATGAAAATTTTATGCTACCAATGTTTAAAGAAAATGATTTGCACTTAAATGAACACAATGAAAAATAATTCATGAAAAATTTAGGGTTCTCGAGGAGAGTATAAACAAGTAATTCAAGGAAAATTGGTGTATATTTCCGTATGAAGTCTGGGTCTCACGGAAGAATCATAAGTGTTGAATCTGGTCAAATTATAATTTATTGGGAATGAGAATATCAAAATAGTATATATATAAAATATTGTAGTAACATATGAATTTTAGTCTACATTTTAAGTAGGATAGTACATAAACTTTCATTATCATACTTTTACATTTACTCAAATGGTTGCACTTGATAAAGCTGAAATTCAAAAATTGAAATCTGAAATTTAAAATTTAAAACCTGAATTTATTAAATTACTAAAATTATTAAATACTAGATCTAAAATCTTTGAGTATGTATCATATTATAATAATTTATCACCTTTTTTGAAACAAGTTTTGCCTATAATATGTTCAGATCATATTGAGACCTCGAGGTCACAAATGAGGTACAGTATACAAACTTGTGACCTCAGACCTTGAGGTCGCAGATGAGGTACAGTATGCAAACTTGTGACCTTAGACCTCGAGGTCGAGGTTGCAGATGAGGTACAGTATGCAAACTTGTGACCTCAGACCTCAAGGTCACAGATGAGGTACAGTATGCGAACTTGTGATCTAAGATCTCAAGATCTCAAGTGAGATATCGGTTATACTGCCAGCACTTTATCTCCTATGTTTTTACTTTTGCTTGTTGACACCTAGTCAATAATTGTTCATTTACTGTTCAGAATTTGACAATTGTCCTTTTCATTTTTTTTCCTCTTTAATGGTATAACATTTGAAATATCATGTAATTATTGTACTCCTATTGTGAATACAAATTTAATTTGTCACATTGTAAATAAAGTATTCAATACCCTTAATTTGAATTAGTCCCTATTTGACGATTTAACTCAATACTTAAAGTTAATAGGTTCAGATCTTAATATGTTTAGACATAGTTGATAACCAAAAATAAAACATTAAAATTAATTAAGTAGCATTGAAATTTTTGGTCCAAACTTGCTATTCGCAGCTAATTAGGTATGATGCATACTCAAATGTTTTAGACTAAGTATATAATAACTTATAATTTAATGGAATCATATTTTAAATTTCAAATTTCAAATCATAGTTTTTAAATTTCAATTTTATCAAGCACACCCTTAGAGTGGTAGAAAATAATAATGAAAATTTATGCATATTATCACTTATAATTTGATCTAAAACTCAAAGTTATTATAAAATTTCATCTATTTGACATTTTTAAAATTCTAATTTGTTTAAACTTAATTTTATCTTCAAACTTAAATTTTTATTAAAATTTTTAAAATCAATTGGATTAGGTATCCGGATGACTCAATCTTCTAAGTCGGATATTTGCATTAGGGAATCTGGATACGAATTACAAAATAGCTGATTTAATTTTTTGGATCGAATTAGTCATTTAGTTACTGGATTAGATAATCCCTATAATTTGATTGTATCTAATATTTGTGGCTCTTCGCCACCCCAAATCAAATGCACCGGTTGAATTCTACCTCTAGGAGATAATCTATTCATGCTTAAGAAATTAGTTATAATATGTCAGCTTTATGGTACAGCTATTCTAAAATATGGCATACCTCGTCTGCCGAATCTGATATCATGTGTGTCTTTCTCCCAAATAGTCTACAAAGTTGTCACATTTCAATAGATAACACTTTAAATCTACTTTATGAGCAGATACAAAATTGGGCATAAAATATAATTTACGATTGAAATTTTCCATATTGGTGTAACGTGTCAACTAAATGGCGTAATTTTTTCAAAATATGGTGTAACATTTTTGAAATATCATATAACTACCATACTGTCTTTATGAATTCATGAATTTAAATTAGCCATATTGTAAATAAAATATTGAATCCTGTTAGTTTGAATTAAAGTAAAAGCAAAGAGTAATGAAAGTCTATGTACTATAATTTAGACTAGAAACTCGTATGCCATTACAATATGGGTTAATAGCACTTTGCTCCCCTAAACTATAAGAGTAGTCATACTTTGCCCCCTTGAACAAAAAGAATATACAGTTTACACCCCCTATTCTTCTAACAAATATCAAACTCTCAAAATATGTGAAAATTCCACTTCAATTTTGCTCTTGATTCACCCTTTGCCTCCTTCAAAAAAAAATATATACATTGCATTTAATAATTAACAACTTTACATATTATATATTGAACAATGAAAATTATAGCATAATTATAATGCTTAACAATAACATAATTTACACCAAAAATTATTAATGAAAAAATACTATATACATACAGTAAATGTACACACACCTACATATATGTTTGTATTTATGTATGATATTAATGTGTGGTGTTATATGTTACATATAATGAACTTTCAAATCTTTAATCTCAAAGAGTAAAAAGAAGAAAGGTTATGTAAAATTTAATAAATTTGATATCCCAAAATCGGTATACCCTTTCTTATTCTTAAACCAAATATTATGGTTTAAAACATATATTATAGCTTTTTTGGGTTAATTATAAAAGCATGTAGTTTATTTTATATGTAAATTTCTATTGAATATTATCTTTTGATGCTTAACTTTGAGAGCACTTTTAAATTTTTTGATAATATTTGTCAACATGGGCTTTGGCTGCATTAATATCAAATTTATTGAATTATTGCATAACTCATTTTTAATCCTTGAGATTTTAAACTTAATTTTAAATATTTCAAAAAGATATTATGGCATTTGAAATTATTTATAGCATTTCTTTAACTATAAATGTTTTAACTTTATCTTTAAAAAAAATTGCAAAATAACATTGTAAAGAAATATTGTAGAAAGTTTATTTTTAAGGAGAATATATATATATATATATATATATATATATATATATATGTATATATGTATGTATGTATGTATGTATGTATGTATGTATGTATGTATGTTTCTATGTATGTCTATGTGTGTGTGAGACTTTTCATCAGTAAAATTTTAGCATAAAGTATGTTAGTTTTTAAATATTAAAATTATATTATAGCTTTCTCATTGGTTTAGCATATTATATATAAAATTGCTAATTATTAAAGCAAACTGTAAATTTCTTTTGGCCTGAAGGGAAAAACAAAATATGAATAATACTAAGGGCAAAAGTTGAAAGAAAACTTTTTCACACATTTTGAGAGCTTAACATTTATTTAGGAAGGGGCAATATGTGTGTGTGTGTGTGTGTGTGTGTATATATATATATATTTTGTTCAGGGGGACAAAGTGTGACTACCCCTATACTTCACGGGGGCAAAGTGTTATTAACCCTGACAATATTTCATCTATATGATATTTTTAAAATTTTAATTTATTTAAACTTAAATTTATCTTTGGAATTAATATTTTATCAAAAAAATTTAAAATCGGAATTGGATTAGGTCTGTGGACGATTTGATCTCTAATTCGAATATTCGTATTAGGGGTTCTAGATACAAACCATGTAATGATTAATGTACCATATTTTTTTCAAATTACAAGTTAAATTTATTTTTTAAATCAAATTTTTACATTGATATGACATCCAAAAATATATCAATGTATATATATCATTTGAAAGTACATTAAATAAGCTTTCCAATGACATATAATATGCATGATTTGGATGTATAATATAAAAGATATATGTGTTTAAAATTTGAGGTTAAAAAAGCAAAACTACAACCAAATGTGCAACATCTTGCAACCTCTAACCGAAACTATCCCTTCCATCCGAACTCACTTTATAGTATGAATTTCTGGAAACCACATGTCAAACACTGTATCAACTGACCACTTTTCATTTCAGTGCATGAAAACTCATACTTCATTTTCAACCACTTAAATTTGCTTTCCACACCTCTTTTTCAACTGGCAAAACACACCGTAGAATTTTCATAGTTTTGAGTTAAAAGAAAGCTCAATCTATACATTTGTGCATCTTTTTGCATCAGGAGTCTTTCATTGCTGAAACAATTGAATTCGCGGTTGTCTATTAGGATTCCTTTTTTTTTTTTTTTTCAGAGTAACAGTGTAGCATTATATAAGCATTTGCTTATGCAGTAAAGCCACAATTGGAATTTTTAAATTCATAATTTGGAATCTTGAAATCCGTTCCTATAGGGATTTTTTTTTTTTTAGAAAAAAGATTCCACCCCGCCCCATACACTTTGCAGCCCCAAGCACTAGCAGCGGGGAGCATAGTTAGTAAACTCAGGTATGGAACGCAAATAATAAGCATTCGCACGTATTAATCAAGGAAACAGACGTTTTCCGTCCAATTGCCAAAGAAACGCAAAAATACGCGTTTCTTATCTCCTAAAAGTTTTAAACGCAATCGGCACCACTTCCGTTCTATGCGGCTCTGAAAATACGTCTGGAAGCAGAAGCCAGGTCTACTCGTCATTCTATACAATCCAGCGGAGAACAATACAGTTGCTAGTCACTAAATTAATTCTTGTTGATATTTTTTACTAGATAAATCTAGCTAATTATTTCCTAAAATTAAAATGTAGAGTAATTTATAAATTACTTTTAGTCTTGTGACTTACTTTTTGGAAAAAAGAATGACAAATCTTAAGACATAGTATTAAACTTTAAAAGTGCCTTTTTTGTGATGTACTTTTTTTTTTGAATAAAAAGTTTAATACACATATAAATAAAACTACATTTTTTTATGTTGAATTTTTCATCATAATTTTAAACAAAAATACCCAGCTATACTTGTACGTTTACAATACCGTTTACAGTACCATATTACTAGAATTCTCATCCGTGCTATGCACAGATTTATATTTAAAATAATAATAATAATAATAATTAATAAATTATTTGTAATAGTTATATAAAAATAAAACTAAAAATATTATTATTTTAGAAATTAATTTATATTCTATTTTATGTGTCTTATCCAAAACCTTAAAGTATATTACAACATATAGGAAATGATTATAAAAATATTTTTAAAAATATTAAAAGCACACCAAGCATAATATTTTATCCAACAATCTCTTCAAAGCACTTCTCTCGCCTCACAATTCCCCTATTTTACATCTCTTTGATCCAATCTTCCCACATTCTTGCAACATTTTCCTCCACTCCTAAATTCTACACTTTTTTATCCTACCATATTCTCGCCCAATTGTCCTCTGTTTAACCTAATTTGTTAACATATTTATCTCCTATTCTACTATACTTTTCAACTATTTATAATTATAAATGATAACCTATTTACTTTGTTTATAATTGTAAATGATAACCTATTTACTTTGATTGACCTGTCAACAAATATTTGTTTGGATATGTAATTTAATTAGGTTCAAAAGTGTTTATATTCCAACATTCAAATTAAGAGAAGTTAATATTTAAAGAAAAAGGTAAAACTTTCATAACTTTTCGGTATAGTTTTAAACTTTTAAAATATACTTATTTTTATATTTTAAAATAAAAAGCATTGGTGTAGTTATTTATAGTATAAGTTTGAATTGAATATTGATAACTTTTCTTTTGAAAATATTTTACTTAATTTCATATTCATCCTCAAATTGAGAGATATAGTTTGAAACAAAAGGAAAAAAGAACCCATAATGCAATATTTATAATATATTTAATTTTCACGTCCCACGAAGAAACGATATAAAACTAATAATTAATCACAATACATGTAATTATTGGCATCTCAAGATACAAATAAAAAACTGATAATATCTTATAGTACCTTCAATAATTACCAAAAAAAAAGATTTATTCATTTTTCTAAAAATGACATAGTAATATAAACACATTTACATTGAAGAAAATAACAAAATTATATAAAATAATCAATAATACTAAAGATTATTCTTAGTGGCTGGATTTTACACTCTTGTTTAAACCTAATTAGAGTGAAATTTAGATCAGATATATACTAATTGAGTATATATAATTTACGGATAAGTGTACTATATATTTCTCTTAAACGATATTATTACTTACTTTTTATTTTTTGTTGGACTGTTGTTGTTGTTGTTGTTGTTGTTGTTATTATTTATCCAAGATAAAGATTTTTAAATAATAATTTCCATTTTGAAGCGCCAGTAGGATTTTTTAGTTAATTTAGTGATTTCATAACTTTCAGGATTAATACTACTATTGATTTTTTTTTAAATCTATGATCATTGAATATTATTTTTTATATATTTTATCCTTTTAGGCAGCATTACTGAGTTAAACAGTAAAATATTATTGTTTATTCTTTTAACTTTTAATAGGACTTGTGTGTTTTATTTTAATTTACCCTCCTATGAATAAATTTTATCCAAATTCCTACATTTATGGTGTCATTTCTTGCATTTGAAATTCAAAAGGTATGAATGGACATTTGATAATTTAAAAAATTTAAAATTCTATAAAAAAAAGAATGGAAAGTTAGAAGGCTTCTCATTTAACCAATCTAAAATCTCATCTGCAATATATATATGATAGATAGATAGATGGCCATCCTATGCTTTACTAACTATGGCGGCCAAGACTCTTGAGTTCTCTCCTAGGGCCAAACCCATGGTTCCGTCCTTTGTATACTAGGACTTTCACAAGAACCGATCATAACAATCAATAGATCAAGCCTTACTCTGGCCAGGGTTTTACCGATTATATTACAACATTCCCTCAGACGAGGATTACAGTATTTGAGCGACCATGTAAACCACCTACAGCTACCGATATCACTCCTCCCGTTGGTGTTGTCTTCTTAGGCCCCGGACACTATAAACCACAGTCCTATACTTCGTCAAAATCCACACTTTCAATACTATGTGTACTACAACAATGCATTCTCCCTCCACAATCCCAGACCCTTTTTCACCATACCCAGGTTTTGGGAGCGAAAAGATTGAAAAAAGGAAGATCAAACAATAGAAGCAGCAGAGGAGGAAGAAGATGATGATGATGCTTATTGGAATATCCCACTTAGGCAGCTGACGTTGATAAAGTGGTCACAAGATGACGGAGAAAAAGAATTCTTTGACCCTTTTGCCTCCAAAGAGCAAGCCATTTACTATGTGTTACCAAAGAAAATGGCCATCACAAAGCAACATGCCTTAGGGATATGGACAAGCCTATTGATTGCATCTCTATTTCAGACAACAGAGATGGTTCATGCGATATTACATATGTATTGAAAGCCAAGTTTCGAGCTAATAGAATCATGACCAGCGCCCTAAAAATGGTGGTTTCCTACATACTCGTCGAGTTACCGCATATTGATACAATTATGGCTTATGTTTATGCTGAAAATATAGCAGCACAAATGGTGTTGGAAAAGGCTGGTTTCAGCACGAAAAGTGATCCATTTTCAATACGCCAAGTTTTTTACATTTAACTTACTCTATGCATGAGTGACTGTCAGTCAATTGTTTTTTCAGAAATCCAAGATAATGTAATTGAACCCCGTATGTGGACTCCTTCCAAGTCTGGTAGGTAGAGTTTTAAAATATCATTAGAGGTCTCACAAGTTGAATTCTCCAATTCAAGTGTTACATGGTCTAAATTCATAACATTTGGTGTATGTGCTTATTGGGTGCATTTGGAGTAGAAGTTATTTGAAAATTTTTGTCTTTATATTCTCACATATAGTATATATGAGATGAAAAAGTAGTTAAAACATGTATTGAGAGATCAGATGATAAATCAAAATTTGCCAATTATCAATTACACCCAAAAAAAAAAAATCCCCATTATTTACAGAATTAGAAAAATTTTCTTTATTTGTGCACCCATTAGAATTTTATCCTTGCTCCACCATTGGTTTTCTCCTATTTCTTTTGTGGCTTGCTCACGTAAGATACGCTAGTAAAGAGTAAATTTGAGCTCAACTTTTGAGATAGTTCTTAGCAGATCAGTGGTTGGATCATGGGATGAAAAAAACTTCATGCACTAGATTTGTCTAAGTTAACGTTCAAAAAATGGTGAACTTAAGATTTGTTAGATTTTTCTAAGTTAACCTTCAAAAAATGGTGAACTTTAGATTTGCTAGATTTGTCTAAGTTAACCTTCGAAAAATGGTGAACTTGAGATTTGGATTTCATGAGTTACCAATCGATTTTTGATAAATTATGAGGGGTCAGCTGCAGGGGTGGTGTGATTTTCCAAATGGTTCTTATCGTAACTCTTTAAGGCAGAGAAAAAAGTTGCATGCCTTTAGTGTCATGTTTTGCCTTCTTGTAAGATCGTGAGGAAAATGTATATACGTTTCCCTGTAGTTGAAATTCAACAGTAACAGCCAGCTCCAAATGTACATGTCCCAATAAACCCACAAAGCACAATTTTGGTCTCGCGGTTTCAAACTTTTCTGTTCCAATGAATCCTTCTCCACACCATGAGAAGTCTAAAGAATATAAGTTCAAAAAAGAAGCTTAAAGAATATTTGGTAGCCCTGGTTTATGTGAGCATCACATCATCCAAAATGGTCACACCAGTTCAGAGACCCGATGTTGGAAGCTCATCATGATACTTGAGCAAGGCCAAAACCTCCTCCTCTTCCAGTGTATCTTAACAGATCACATAGCCAAGTACAGAACTCCTCTGCCCATGCCTAGCCACTTGTCTATGTCTGGCATAGCAATAGTTGCTAGCAGAAAAAGGGAAAGCTAATGGGGGATGTGACACAGAAGATAATGCAACAATTGGTTTGAAACCTAGCACAAACAGTCGAGTGTGTATTCCTGATGAAATGGAAAATGATGCAGCTATGCAGAAACCATATGCATTACCAGCTTTCCAAGGAAAGAACAATTACAAGATTAAAATTGTGATATACTGAATTATTCCCAACTGATTTCATGTCCGAGATTAACAGTTGCTACAAAGTCAGAAGAGGTTAGTTGCTTTTCTTCAACGAGTGATGGACTATCTAACTTCGTCAACTCTAAGTCAGTCTTAAAATAATGGGAGCATGGATCTGAGTTCTAAATGTAACTTGTTCAAACAAGGCAAAACAGATGATAAAGAAAGAGACTGCATGAAACACACACACAATGTAAGTATCACATTTAGAAGGGTCTTCTTTTACATATAATTACTGTTCTGTCCATTTGAAGGCATTTCACAATTATTCACACTTTTGCAATTAATAAAAAATTATAGAGAATAATCATGCAGAATATAAATCTCAGAGGTTCTTAGACTGTCGTGACAAACTTGTAAGAAGCATAGGAAAGAGTAAGAGACCAGCTGTGATGAATTAGTTCAGCTTTTGATTTTTCACCAGCAGCACCCATTGCTACATGCAATGGGTAAAAGTGTTCAGGCCAAGGGTGAGCAGTTTTTGCATATGGTGCCTTCTCCTCATAGTGCATAACATCATCATACCTACAAGAAGCAGTAGCTATTGTCTTAAACAAGATGGAAATAACTGTCAAAATGGGTACAGGTTGAATTCACATGACAAATTCTACTGGAAATTGCCCATGACAAAATAAAACCTATAACTTATCAAAAGTATTCAGCTTCTTAATTTTTCCAGGCAGTATGTTCCAGTTGCCCCCAGAAGGCATGGACACAGAGAGCACAAGTATGCTGGTTACCATTCTTAAACAAGTTATGCTTAACAAGAAGACAAACGTAATTTTAAAAAATATATATCTTTCATTCTCTTAAAATGTATACCTTAATGCCCACAAGTCTGAGATTTACAAACTTCAAACCATGCCTTAAAAGTAAATGTAGCAAAGTATTTTTAGTGTAATCTAAATCAAGTTTGATAGTTATATGTGTAGAAAATAGCAAAAACATTTATTAACTTGACCAATGAATCATCTGACTAGAATGTATTCATAAAATAAACAGTTATTCATTCAAAAAAGTCCTAAAGTAAGTCACTCAAACTAAATCTGAAGCTCTTTAATGGAGGCTCGATTGATCAAGTAGGTCTTACCTGTGGTGCTACATAATTCCTTGCATTCTTAGTAGAGCTCAACAAAGTGACTCATTTTTAACATAAACCAAAGCTCTTTAAGGCAGGCAAGATGGATCAAGTAGGTTAGGATGCCAAATACTATCTTGCATTTTAAGTGAAATAAAGGGATTAGACAATTACCAAAGAAAAGCAATAGATAATGAACAACTAGAAAAATAAACTTCAATATACGCCTTTGCAAAATATTTTCCTCGCTAGGATGGGAAATTGATAACCCAAAATTTAAGCTTCAATGTGCAGTTCCTAGCTGATGAAAAGAATCAGGAACAAAATCACCAACTCTGATCTTATAAGGGCAAATTGTTGTTTAAGTGTTCCTTTTCGGCATGTCTTTCCATTAGTCCCTAACTCTATATTCCATGTTCACAAAATAGTGTACTTAATAGGTTGCTTCTCAAAATTACTTTAACCAATCATAAACAATATGTTAATAAAAATTCATATAAGTGAGAGGTAGAACATGAAATTGTGTCATTATCATTTGGCTATGTAAATTCAACTCTTGATGGGGTTTGGATGGGGAAAATAAGAAGTGCTTTATATTTTTGCTTAAATTGGCACAACCAGAATTTCTATTTCCAGGTAATGGCTAATCTTTCCCTCAGGGGAAGTTCACGCATGGTTTTGTCCATCAATTTCAAGAGGCATAGTGTTAGCCCTGTAGGGTGCGATCGGGCAGCCGGTCGCACAGCCATGACACAGTCGGTCGGGCCACGATTAGCGGAAGAGGCCGAGACGTGGTAGACGAAGTTGGAAAGGTTGGATTGGTATTCCTACATGTTTCCTATGGTTAACTAAGGCCAAGGAAGGGCTTTGGTGGCCTAAGGAAGCATTTCCCTAAATTTTGTAAAAAGTGCATTTTAACTACCGGTTGGAGTTTTTCAACCAATCTACCTTTATATGAGGGATAGCTGTGAACTTGCCCAACCAAGAACGGAAGACTATGGCTTGGGTCGTGCGTGGGTGAAGTCGTGTGGGCTATTCCGGGAGTTCTTGTGCATGGAAACTCGTTGGCTTAGTGTGCCAAGACTTGGGGTACCAGAGCATGGGCGGAACGCGTGCGTCAGGCAGGGAGTCCGGAGCTCAGCTGGTCGTGTGGCTGGGCGTCTCAGCTTGTGTCTTGGCAGGGTACAGGCCGCAGCGGTCGGCCTGGCTAGCCGTTGCGCTGCTGGAGTCTTGGCGGGTTAGTGACAATTGCGCCGGATTCTTTGAGGATTAAGGACGGTTATCAACCGTAACCTTCCTTATCCCAAGGTTTTCCCCGCTCTTGTATGTGTCCATGGGGACCAACGGTTGGATCCTTTGTCTGCCGTGCTATATGGGGTTAGGTAGAGACAAAGGGAATAGAGTGGAAAAGAAAAAAGAAACCCTTAGATGTTTTGCACGCCATGTGTTTGTAGAATTGTTCCTTGTGTGCATTGGTAATACAAGATTGACCGCTTTAGGTTGCAAAATTCCGCAGGCTTGTTCCTACGTTTCGTCATCATGTTCAGCCATGCCAGGCTTGTGTTTATGTGCATGTTAGAGAGGGCTGACTAGTGAAGTGTTCTTACCGCCATTACGGCAGGTGTTACGTTTATGGAAACACCTCAATGCTTTGCATCGGCGTGGTCCGCATCCTCAAGACCGCGGCTTTCAGGTTAAGTTTTGTGTTTGTGGAATGATGGTCGGTCACTTAAACACCGTCAGAAAGTACAACGCGAGCATGCCTTCGAGGACTTGACGATTCCGGACGCCCTGCAGAGCTTCATCGTCGTGGATGCTGACTGAGCAACGCGTGACCTGAACGGATTAATCGCCGTCTCACGTATTGATTATGGGTAACCGCCGGTGCTTGCTTCTGGAGGAAGTCAAGTCGCTTAGGGAGAAATGGTCGCTCAAATACGGCGCTGATTGAAAGCCTACGCCGTAGATCATTGTCAGTGCTAAGGCGCTAATTCAACACGGATTAGGTGAGCAAACTTCAAGGTGAAAGTAAAGTCCCTGAAGCCGCTTTTGGGAAGCTTTTGGAAGGTGAGTTTAGAGAACTTCCTTTGGGACGTGGAGCAATGCTTTAACGCTGTGGAAGTGCCTGGAGGAGAGAAAGTTGCCACGCGAACCCATGTATTTGTCTCTGATGCTAACCGGTGGAGGGACCGCTCAAATGCCGATCTCACGCCCAAGGTTGACACTTGGGAGAAGTTGAAGAAGGAATTGAAGAAGCAGTTCCTTTCCACGAATATCTCATGGAAAGCAAGAGATGCTTTATGGAATCAAGTATTGCCAAAGAAGCATATGAGTATGTCTTAGAATTCCAGACTCTAATGTTGGATGTAAAGGATTTGTCGGAAGAAGATCGACTATGGCACCTTCGTAATCGGAGCCTACTGTGGGCACGGGGCAAGAGTTACTTTAGTCGTGTCCCAGAGGACTGCTCTCCCAAGCACTCAAGGTGTTAGCAAAAAGTTGGGCGGATTTCAAGGCCACGGGATCCAACAATGACAAGAAGAAGGATAAGGGTAAGACAGCGGTAGGGAACAAAGGTGGTTCCTCATCAAGAAGAAGAATAAAAGAAGCGAGATGAAACCTAAACGGTTGCAACCCTGACCAGCTAAAAGGAGAAAATGCATCGGCTAATCCAAAGAAAAAGACGGCGAGCCAAGGGAGGACCACATTTGGCCCGAAGCGTCCACCCAGAAGAAGGACCAGAACATTGGTACCTTGGTTGTGGATGATGCTGATGATGGCCCGGATGCACGAGTGAATCCTATGCAATTCCTTAACGCCATCATAGGTACAATGATGCCCAAATTTCTTTATTTTGGTTTGATATTGCAAAGTTGCTTGTGAACGGAAACCGGACAGTCTAGCAATGGTAGATTGACGGTTCGTGATAGTCGTGGATCGGAACGTGTTGTGAAGCGGTTCGAGCTAGGAAGGACATGAGTTTCTGGTCAAGGTCACAACTCGAGGCCAAGCTCGGCTCTGCCTTAGGTATGACAAACGTGGAATTGGAAGACATATCTACGTAAGTTAGGTTTAGAAGTGAAGTTCGATGGCAAGTCCTGCTGGATGACTTTGACTGATCCTGGTAATTTCATGGTGGCAAATCGCGTATATCCAATCCCACACTTGGACGGAGCCATGGTGGATCGTCAATGTCCAGCTTTTGCCTTGTTAAAGGAAGAAAGGGTACCAAAGTCGATGAACGTGGTGCAGCATGCATGGATGGTCGAAGTAGGCCTGGTGTGAACTCATTTATCTTGTCGTGGTGGTAGAAATCAAACCCGTGTACCAAGATTATACATACTAATGCTTTGTTGCCCGAGTGTCGGCGCAAGAATTCTGTAGACACTATGCTCGCCGGAGTTAGCAGAGGAGACTCCCCCTCGGGATGGCGCACGTCTTGAGCACAAAATAAAGTTGATTCATCGGAGCCATGCCACACCGGCCTCCATACCAATGTCCCTAATGGAGTTAGGCCGAAGCTGGTACGGCAACCGAATGCAACTTATTTCAACAACAAGGTTGAGACCGCCTAAAGCCCCCTTTCTGGTGTGACTATTCCGCAAGCGACAACGGCTGAGATTCTCCAGAGGACTATCCGCGTTGGAACAAGATGGCAACAATTAAAAGCACCCTATCCCCGAACGCAAGGATGACTTGTTCTGGACAGTCGGTGAGGGCTCGATACTGTTGTTCTGTAACAATTATTGACCTCAGATCCGGTACCAAAAATCGCGTGTCGATTGTCAAGGGGATGAGGAGAAAACGAATCAGCCCGACATTGGATCTTTTGAATTTTTGGTCATGTCCTTTGGCTTGACCAATGCCCCTGCTATATTTTGTAGGCTGATGAACGATGTTTTATATGAGTTTCTAGACAAGTTCGTTGTTGTATATCTTGATAATATTGTTGTGTATTCTTAGTCTTTAGACGAACATGTAAACCATTTGAGGGTCGTGTTCCAGAAACTAAGGGAATACGAGCTCTATGTAAAAAAGGAGAAGTGTGAGTTCTGTAGGGAACAAATCACTTTCCTAGGCCATGTGGTGAGCAATGGTAGGATAATGATGGACCGCAAGAAGATAGCGGCAATCATTGACTGGACCAGAAGGTAGCGGATCTGAGGTCATTCCTTGGTCTAGCCAACTACTACCGGCGCTTTGTCAAAGGATACTCCAAGATGGTGGCTCCCTTGATGGAACTGTTGAAGAAGGGACGACCGTGGACATGGGATGATGAGTGTGAGGAAGCATTCAGAACCTTGAAGAATCCAGTTTCCCTCACCTGATGCACTTGGCTACAACTTCTAGACTTCACAAAGACGTTTGAAGTGAACACTGATGTGTCTGACTGTACAATTAGGGGAGTCCTGATGCAGGAGAAGCACCCGATTGCCTATGAGAGTTGGAAATTAAAGGAGTGCGAGCAAAGGTATAACACGCACGAAAAAGAGATGACTGCTGTGGTGCATTTTTTGGAGACCTGGAGGCACTACTTGCTGGGAACCAAGTTCGAGGATAACCGGCTAATCAGAAAAATACATACTTCAAGACACAAAAGAAGCTGACGCCAAAGCAGGCTCGTTGGCAAGAGTTCCTGGCCAAGTTCGACTTTGAATGGATTCACAAGCCGACGGAAAATGCCTGTCGGACGCCTTAGTCTAAATGTGTAGATGGGTATGTTGTCTGTGCATTGAAAAGCCAAGCCAAGTGGATTTTAAGGACAAAATCAAATTACAGTCCCCGTGTGATCCAGCCTATCAAAGGTTGGTCACTCAAGTGAAGGAAGAATCCAGGCGTGCGATAATCGCTCGAAGATGATAGTTTGTTGTATGCAAAAGGAGGCTATATATTCCATCGATGCTTGGCTCAATGACGACAGTTCTCAGGAGAGACCACGATGTTCTTGGCCTTGCTAGTCACCCAGGGATAGAACGCATGAGGGCCTTGTTGGCCGGCAACTTCTACTCCGGCCAAAGATGGAAGAAGATATCGGTGAGACATATGTCAAAACATGCCTTGTTTATCACCAGGACAAAATTGAGAGGAAGAAAGCTAGGCTTGTCTTTGCACCATTGCCCGGCTCCCCCGGATCATCCCGTGGTAATCCGTTTTCATGGACTTCATTTCGGGTTTCTTAAGGTGGATAGTATGGCTCTGTTATTATTGATAGATTCTCAAAATATGTCAGGTTTATTGGCGCATACTAAGACTTGCCTTGGTTCCGCCGGTTGTCACGAAGTTGTTTTTCAAGTATGTTGTCAAATACTTCGAGTTACCCAAAGATATTGTTAGTGGCGTAGTGGACACCAGATTTTACCGAAGGTTCTCGACCGCATTGTTCTACTTGTTGGGTTCAGAACTAAAGTTCTCTACGGCTGCACATCCAGCACTAATAGCCGACGTAAGAGGATCAATGCCTTGCTGAGAGGGAGTTTCGAGGCACATGCGTGATCATCCACCGGTAAGAATTGGCTAGAGTTGCTTGGGATCGCGGGCGCGCTCGCCAATTTGGCATAAATCGTCATCAACGTAAAAAAAATGAGTCCCTTGAATTGGTGAATGGCAACAACCTCCGACACGCATAAGGTAGCTGCACAAGGGGGAAGTCGTTGTCCCTAAGTACAGTTTGCTCGTGCTGGCAAGAGAGTTGATAGATGAGGCAAAAGATAGCTTGTTGATAGCTCAGCAACGGATGAAGAAGCATGCTGACCAACACAGGCGGGATGTAGAGTTCCAAATGGGAGACCAAGTGATGCTGAAGTTGACTCCCCAAATCTGGAAGAAAGTAAGCAGTAAAATAGTCCACCGTGGGTTAATTCCAAAGTATGATGGACCTTTCGAGGTGATCAAGAAAGTTGGAAGGGTAGCTTATCATCTAAAGCTACCGGACAGATTGAAGGTTCACTCGACGTTTCACGTGAGCTTCCTGAAACCTTTCAACAATGACGAGTTGGACGAGGGCCGAAGGCAAGCCGCGGCATGTCCCATGATCCAAGCAATTTGATGTTAAAGAGGTGAAGGCTATAATCCGACCACCGGACGATACCGGGGCGAAAGCAAGAAGAATAGATCTACTACCTTGTGCATTGAAAGGTGAGACCGCCTGGACGCCTACTTGTGAAAGAGATCGAACCTTGTAGCGTAACCCTCTAAGGCGTTAAACCAAGTTGAACGGGCTGCCAACTTTAGTGGAAGGAGGTTTGGTAGCCCCATAGGGTGCAATCGGGCAGCCGGTCGCACAGCCGTGGAACATTCGGTTGGGCCACGATTAGTGGAAGAGGCCGAGACATGGTAGATGAAGTTGGAAAGTTTGGATTGGTATTCCTACATGTTTCCTATGGTTAACTAAGGCCAAGGAAGGGTTTTGGTGGCCTAAGGAGCATTTTTCTAAGTTTCATAAAGTGCATTTTAACCATCTGAGCTTTCTTTCTTCCCAATCAGTCTGTCTATATATGAGGGATACCGTGAACTTGCCCAGCCAGAATGGAAGGTTAATGGTTTGGTCGCGGCGAAGTCGTGTAGCCAGTTATTCCGAGAGTTCTTGCAGTATGGTAACTGCTGGTTTGGGTGCTTTAAGGCTTGGGATTAGAGGCACGAACGCGTAGCCGCTGGCGCTCACAGCCGTGCGGCATGCCGTGGGGCGTGCTCATGCTGCGTGCGGCGCACACGCGGCTGGTCTGGTCCAGTACACGCAGGAGTCGGGTTGTCGGTGCAGTGCACAGCCGGGTTGCTTGAGAATTAAGGCAGACGGTTACCAACCGTGTTAGCCTTCCTTATCCGGTTTTCCTGTCTCTTGTATGTTCCTATGGGACCAACGGTTGAATCCTTTGTCAGCCATATTAGATCTATAAATATGGGGCTAGGCAGAGACTAAGGAAATAGAGTGGAAAAGAAAAAAGAAACCATTAGATGTTCTGCAAGCCATGTGTTTGTAGAATTGTTCCTTGCGTGCATTGGTAATACAAGGTTGGCCGTTTTAGGCTGTAAATTCTGTGTGCTTGTTCCTTTCGTTTTGATCATGTTCAGCCATGAAGGCTTGTGTTTTGTGCATGTTGAGAGGGCTGACTAGTAAGTGTTCTTGCTAGTGCCATTACGCAGGTGTGTTCTGTGTTTTCATAACACATAGCATCAGGTGAACTAAGTTTGGCTCTTAGAAATATAAGAAATTCAATAAAATAAATTGCACAATAATGAGATGTCTAAACTAAAACAAGTCCCCTAGTAGAAAACTAAATGATAATCTGCCCAAACACTTTGGAAAAAATTTAAATCATTTTCTGAAAGATACTACAACTATTAGTATGTCAATTTAGTACTTGTTTGGTTCTGGGGAAGATCAATATGAGCCAATCACAGTATTTAGCTTCACCAAGAGCAACACACTATATTTCATATATACGTATATAAGTGAATCACTAAGTTGACGGCCCTCATCATTCTTAAGGTCATAGTAGGGATACCCCTCTATAAATTGTTTACGCCGTGACAAAGGTTATATAGAACTATGCCATTTTTTAGATAGCATATCATATTTTAGCCAGCTCTTGCATACCAGATTATATGTTGGCAGTTGATATCCCTATTTCTGTTTTTGCATTCGGAAAATTTCGAACATAAGGAGGGTGAATGCACACTCTTTCATGAATAATAAGTTTGTTTAGTGATGTTATACCTTCCGTTGATAAGGGCTTCTTTCAGCCAAGTATCAAATTGTAAGGTGGCCCAAGATTCAACAGAACTAGATTGACGCAGAGACCTTAAGTTGTGAGTGGCAGATCCAGAACCACTATTAGGTAGCCTCATCCTTAGAGGGGCCAAAGCTCTCCCATTTCGTAATGATAACTCCCAGAATCCCGGCTTGACTGAACAGACAGCTGGCAAACAGGGATATTAGCTTTCTGGATACATAAGCATGAGGGGTACCCATGCTCCATGATCCAAACCACGCTTCTTATCCTCATCTACCTGATTGAAACCAGAGGCTGCAAGCAACTCTTTTCACCTTCTTTGCCAAATCTGGAGCTCCTGGGTGCAGTGGGATACTTGAGCTGAAATTTATAAGTAAAGATGATGTAAGAATTCTTTAGCAGGCTAAAGTCAGACATTTAATTAGTCATAATGCTCAAGTTCTACCATGCAGCTCTGTATATTACTATGTACTTCATTTCCATATGGTCTCACTCCTTTATTAAGACTGCTGTTGCTCGATTTCAGTGAAATTACATTTGCAGAATGCAGAAAGGTCTTCCATTCACTGCCTGGTTATAAAATTGAGTGATAACGGTCACAAAGTCACCTTTTCCACATTCTCCTCCATAGTGCTTGAGTCACTCTTGTATCACATGCTAAGCAATTTTGCTAGGCACGCAGTGTAAACTCCAAAGTACAAGAAAAGATTGTAAAAAAAATACAAAAAAAACCACAAGATGGAAAATCCTGCTTAAATTCTTATATAATTTTCCATCTTATGCAAGTACCATTACTTAAATTGATCTTTTTGAGCTTATACTCAGTGACAAATTTGAGAGTAATTAAACTTGTTCCTTCAACTACAATAACTTTTACAATGATTTTACATAGTATGTGGCACTTGCCCTCATGTATTTTGTAATACGGTAAAAAAGAAATTCAATAACTTTGTCTTCATAATTAAAATTTACAGTGTCGAGTTTCTTTAGTCCACAAGGTATCTAAGCATGGCTATCCAAAACGAATGCCATTTCTGCTCCCCTTTCCCCACACCTCTCAAGGAAACTTTGCCACCTCCTGATTCATAACCCCCTTTAACATCTCCGTCATTCCATTCTCCTTTTCTTCTTTACCTCAACCACTAGCACTTTCTCAGTTGCCAGATAATAGACGCAACCACTTCCTCACTCAATCGCTCACGCAATCAGCTTATCCTCCACTTACCCTATTACCTTCAAGACTTTATGTCTACTCTTGCTCACCTTAATTTTCAGCCTCCTTTTAACTTGTCCCCTATATTTGTTGCTTTGTTAAAAGCTGTTTCCCCAAATAGTCATCTATGAGCTGCAATCAAGTTTGTATTTTAGTGGAGAAGCCGTACTGGGACTCCTAAAATTTATCAACTCATCAACTGAAGACCCTCTGAAACAGATGCACACTGAAATGGTTAAATAACAAAGTTGGGTGAAGAATCAGGAAAACTAAAATTTCACCTAACATAGGTGATGGCTTGCAATAAGACCTCAAGAACAGAACAAAAACATATCTTGAGGACCTTAAAACCAAGCAATGATCTTAATTGCCTGAAAAGTTGACTGCTTCAACCAACTTGAACTTGACAATAGAGTTGGCTGCTTGAACCTACACCCACTGATGTTGAAGAAAATATTCATTTGTACTCTTCCATCTTTGCTTATTCGTTTAATACAATATTGTGCTAGTTAATGACAAATAACATGCCATCACTACAAAGAAGCAGAGAAAGAACCACAGTCGCTTGAGATTGACATATAAAAGTCCAACATTAGCACATCCACTAGAGTGGTTTGTAATATATCCATAATAATGTTAAAAATCTACATCTTTTTTCAGGATACTAGACGTTCTGAAAGAACTTGACAAATAACTCTGAAATTTTTTGGTGTTTTGACCTTTTTCACTTTTTGCAGCATGTACATGTGAACCTTAAGATTTCAATCCCTAATTCTTGAATAAATAATAATTTGTTCCCTGTAATTAAGAACTCATATAAGAGCCCCGATTGTTAGAGAGGAGAATCATAGAGTTCATTAAGCCCTCTTATAGACAACTAACGTGTTTGGACTGCATTCTCTTCAACAAGCCTAATTCTACACTGCAAGTTTTGGTAGTGTACATAGAAGTTGGAAACAAACAATGTTGCATGCTCTGATAACAGGATAGAAAACCAGAGAATCCAATTCGCAAGCAATTGCTTGTAGGTGGAATGGCCTAATATATAGTTACTGACTCGATAGGCACTTTCAGAAAAACAACAGGGGACTAGAGCATGTCTGACACATCAGCCAGAATGAAAGAAAATTCTTTAAAACAAGCAACTGAGTCCTTCCAGCGATACACGTTAAGAAAGCCCTACGATACTCAATGAATTAGCAGATAGCATTCAAAAGCCAAGAGCTGGCGAAGCAAATTGAAAGAAACTGAGAGAGGAAGGACAAAGATCACTAGCAAAACAGATCTATGAAACTACAAAACCAAGGTCAATACTTCAAAAAAAAAAAATAATCCCACAATCACATGTCAAAAGAAACCATCCAAGACCTGTTCAAACTACCATGGACAACATTTTCACTGAAGAAGATGTTATCTATCAACTTCAGTACTGTAACGACATCTTCAGTGAAGAACATCAGCATCTCAACTTGTTAAAAAAGTTCCCCTCTGTGGTCCAAATCCAGAGAGAGTATAATACACTAAATAGCAAATAAGTCATAGCCAATGTCTAAACTGCAGGGGAATATAAACAGCACACCACAATGTCTAGACCATCTCTAAATAACGGAATATTCAGAATAAAAAATTAGAATGTTGCTATAAAATTTCTATTCTCCAACAAGTTCATATCTTTCAAATTTGCTAGCTAATTTCTTTCATATAATTGTCTTACAAAGCATCAACATACATTCATATGCATCAATAAATGAATGAGATACTTATAGTTCACACAAGTAATGCATTGCCAAACAAAAATAAACATTTACAGTAGCAGTAGTCACTGCTTAAAACATATTATATGGTTTTGAGATATCCTCTCAGGTCTCACGTTATTGTTTTTATTCTTTAACAGACAGGATGTGTAAAAAAATGCCAGGTTTTCTTTAAAATTCCTCTGATCAGCCAGCTGAACTTATTGTCCATTGTGTAGGTTAAATGCCATTGAAGTCCTACAATTAACATACAGACACAAATTTGTGTTAAAAGACAAAAGCAGAAACCTCTCTAATTCATAAGATACTCCCAACAAGTGTCATTCTTGAATCTGAAACATTGTGGAAGCAGATTAAAAACAAACCTAGAACCTGCATAAGCACCATATACCTACATACAAACATACTACACCCACATGAGCATAAATGTGTTATAAGAAAGAAGAAAAGATAGAATAAGAAGGCACCTCGTACATGGGCTTGGGGAAGCCATAGAAGTCATGGATGGTATCATGGAAACCATGGATGGTATTTACAGCTGGTTCTGAGGTATCCCAATGAGCAGATATCACCAGAACCCCTTTAGGTCTCTGACTGAGCACGGTTTCCTTGAAAGCCTGCAAGAAGTGTCTGGCCGGCAATGACTCATCTATGGAAATCTTTGGCGATCCATGAGATATGAAGAATGTCTCCTTAATAGCTCCCATAATTGTCCTTTACACCTTTTTCCTCTCTAACCTTCAACTTCTTTGTTGGCCTAGAATTGTCAAAATTTGGACAGCCCATATGAAATCCTCGTACCAACTCAAAGGGCTTAGAATACCAAAAATCCAAACTCATGAAGGAACAAAATAAATTATTACGTAAGAAAACAAAAATACAAAAGAAAAGGAAACTTTGTGAAAAGGCACGTAGGGATGTTTAATTCATGAAGTGTGCTCAAATTTGAGCAATATGTAAAGCGCATATGAATGCTGTTTTGCCCAATGAAATGCCTAACACTTAGCAAAAGATCTCACGCAAAACACAACAAATACACTTTATGATAAACAGTTCTGTATCTCAAAATTGTGCCACCTTTATAGATCACAAGTCCATGGACACTCTATTCACAAATTTCCACAAAAAGGGAAGTAAGTATACATGTGGAAGAAGATAGTATGTGTGTCTATATATATATACATATACATATACACACACACACACACATATATATATATATATATATATATATATATAGAGAGAGAGAGAGAGAGAGAGAGAGAGAGAACAGCATAGCAAATCCATGAATTAAAGCAAAAGGTTAACAGCATAGCAATACCAAATCCTTCTCAAATACAACATCTTCGTTGAATGATTCAACGGGATAGGATTGATCCCTGCATTCGCTTCTCACAGTAAGTGCAGCATAAAATTTCTGTTAATGGCAATCTTTGCATTTCTATCAATTTCAATAGGATTTTATTTGGCAAATCAAACAAATTCGACATAAAGTGAAAGGAGCATAAATAAAATAACAACAAAGGTACCTGTAAATGTGGAATTAATATCAAGAAAAAGAAATGTTTAGCCAGAAACCCAATCATCATATATATTTTTTTTTTAATAAACATGACACCCATAAAATGTGAAGCAAATTAAAAATTGAACAAGTACCATTTCAGAAACCCACCAAGAATTTAAGATGAGCAATTACAGAAAATGAAATCAGAAAGACTGGAAGCTAAATTGAATTAGAAACAACGAGAACGTTCTGACTTGCTGGGACATCAGTAATACCTGGAGATGAAAATAGATTACAGGGATGATTGAGAAGACGATTCTTAATAAAGTTGCTAAAGTTCTCTGGAGAATAAGGTCCCCTGTCAATCCCCAAAAAAAACAAAAAAAAAAAACATATATTTTTTTTTTAGGTGTAAGTTTCATTGACACAAGTACACAACTCAGGTTCGAATATAAAATTTTGGCGGTTGTGACGGCATAGCTACACAAGGTCAATTTTTTTTTTCTCTCTTCTTTTCCTTTTTTTGCGTTAAGATAGTCTAAAAATCATGACATGCAGCATACCTATGCGATAAAAATAAGTAGCCATTTGGTTCGAATTCCACTATGAGTATCACTATCAATATCATGTAATTAACGATAACGAAGCTTTTGATGAAATCTACACACCTGTTTATGTTAATGTGGAATGGATTTTATAATTTATTAGTTTTCTTTTTCATTGTTTCTTTTTTTTCTTTTTCTTCCATTTGTTGATGAAATCTCACAATGTGTTTGTTAATGTGGAATGGATTCTCTATAATTTATTTATTTTTCATTGTTTCTTTTTTCTTTTCTTTTTTTTTCCATTTGTTGAAACAGTAGCATTTTATTTTCTTATTTTTGCATTTAATGGGAATAAAAGGGTAATTAAGATGATTTAAGAAGAATAGGATTAGTAACTAAGATGATTTCCTAGTAATAGGTGGTTAATCAAAAAACTCATAGAAGAGACCTATCATTCCCATTAATTTATTCCCATCAACCCTAACCAAACATTTTATATGGGTATAATTGAATTTGAAACCCATAGTGAGAGTTAAAACCTATTTACCAAACACCCCTTAAAAAAATGATAGGTTCAATCCCAAATTACCTCCACTTGTATCGTGAGTTGGGTAGATAAATTGGCTCCCCATGCACAAATAATCAAGCGTGGGGAATTTATTTTTTGTGTATGAGAGGTGTCGCGCCCCATTTTTTGAGCAAAAATGTTTTTGGAAAAGGGAAAGGTTTGATTTTTTTTGAAAAAAGTAAGGGAAAGGGATCATGGGACTACAAAAATGCCACCTGCTTTGGACCCAAAAAGTATGCTAGAAAAGGGTTTTAGAAAAAGTTTAGTCACTTGGTATGGAGTTTAGGTGTACCAAGTCACCCAAAAGTTTTGATTTAATGAAATAAACAAAGAAAACCCTTTTAGACGAATTCCAAATCTTTGAAAACTAGAGAAAAAGGTTCTTTTTTTTTCATGTTACCGTCTCTAAGGCACCTTCTAACCTAGCCAAAGCTAGTTGCAAGATTTAGTTGAAAATTTCCTAATTCTAACTTTAAAATTTATCACATTTGGATGTTGTCTATATGGATGCAAACCCTAGACCTAATGTTGGATCGAGAGGGGTAAAATGTCTCCTTGAGGTTTGATTGGAATTGACCACATTAGTTGTGTCATCCAAGTTTTGATCCCCAGGAGGTCAAGTAAAGAATGCAAATGATGAGACTCAACAAACATGAAAATAGGTTTTCAAAAGAAAGCAATTATAAAATCTCAAGGGAAAAGAAATTGATTATTTTGAAAAGATCAATTTTAAGTGCAAAGAGGAACTTGAATTTTCAAAAGATGCAATTTTGAGAAAACACGATTTGACTTTGAATTGCTAAACATGAAAAACTTGACTTTTAAAGAATGATTTTGATAGAACCAATGCACAATGTATGTCCCAAAGAGGGATAATGCAATCATAACGGTGCTGGACTAAGTTCGGATTTAAATCTTCCTTTTCATAGAAGGAAATAAAAGCGTATATAGGAAGCCATACTCGCCTTTTCCCAATTCAAAGGGTACGCCTTAAATGCACCAATCTAATAAAAATAAAATTAAATGAGATGTTTCACAAATGGATAGGAGAATAGCATATGCAAATGGGAAAGAAACTCTAAAAGTGAAAAGTGTGTGAAATTTGTATCTAATGCATGAACGTTGAAGCCATGGTCTAGCATTGACCAGTCTCCTCGCCAAAAGGTTCTCACCAACATTGATTATGAGAAATCAAAGGAAAGCCACAACTAGCTGGACTAGTGACGCCAATACATTTACACAATAAACATGTAGACATGATAATAAAGCGAAAACACATAAAACACATATTAAACACATAACACATAGGTATAATAATATCTAAATGTAAGACCCTAGAAAGGCAAGTAAACACATAATCATGCAAGCATGCAAAATAAACATATAAAAAAATAATTATTACATTGGGGGAATCTAAATACATTCAAAAGGGGAAAATTCTAATAATAATCTAACTATTACATTTTCTAGAATAAATACATCTTTGGCCAAATTAAACCTATCTATTACAACTTGGCATCCAAGGCCTCCAAAATGATTTACCCAAAAATTAAAATGACATAAATAAAAGACTAGGTATGAATAAAAAGCAAAGGAAACTTAATTTAAAAACATGCAAGATCATGCAAAAACACATAAGAGCACATAATAGGAGAAAGAAGTTACCATTCCTTGATGTGATGCCTTGATTGAATCTTTAAATGAGGGGAATGGTTATCTAAGACTCAATATCAACAAATGGGATCAAGGTACCAATTTAAAGGAAAATCAATCAAAAATTCAAAGAAAGGATATCTAAACAAACATTCTAAAGCAACACAGATAAGACTAGAAGATAGAGTAAGATCGGAACAAAATAGGCGGAAATATAAACAATAATACGTAAACAGAGGTTAGCGGAGTAGAAACGCTGATAGAGTCAAGCGCAAACACAACAGTGCAAAAAATCAAAGTTCGAGAGGAAACGCATGAAATCGCGGACTTCACCAGAATCGCTCCAAGGTTTCTTCCAATCTTCAAAATACCGTGAAGGTTGCTTCAGTTTTTCGCAATACAACACAAACGAAATCTTCGGAGGCGGGATCCATTCAAAGCATCAAACACAAGTATCATCATGTTAAAACAAACTAAACCCACAAAGATCAAATCATAAGCATTAGCATCGTCAAATGGACAACAAGGGAAGGAAAAAGAACTGGGTTAGAAACGAGGATTAGTTACGCTGACCTGGCCCGCAGAATAAGCCAGCATTCTTCACATCTTCAAGTATTCAAACAAACGCTGAGCGTTACGCAAGTAGTCCACGAAGAGGTCCGCGCTTTCTTCACAACTTCAAACATTCAAGAGGAAACGTGACCGCTACGCTTAAGTCATCCGCGCAGCGTCAAGCGTTTCACATCTTCAAAATGTGAAGAACATTTTTCCAGTAAATTTCAGAATCACAACAAAGATCATCACGTAAGCATCAAACATCGATTTTAAACGAAACAAATCTACTAGCCTTTACCAAGGCTTTATAAACACAACATACTCATATAACAGTTGATAATCATCATCAAATATCCCAAACTAAAAGAAAACTATTCAAGACCTTGGTTCCACCAAAAGGTCCAAATCTCGATAATTTTACATCAAAAAAAAGAATAGAGTATAAGGATGTTACACCAATCTTAAGCTTTGAATCTAAACAAGAGAAGAGGACAGTAAATTCCAAGAATAATCTCCCCAAGTGTGAAACCCTAGCTTTTCTTTTTTTTCTTCTTTCTTTTCCTTTTTCCTCTCTAATTCCCACTGCTTTTCTTTTGCTTTTTTCTCTCTCGAAGCTCTCCTAATTGCCTCTTTTCTCTCGATTTCCAACCTCTTTTTAAACCCTAATCTAGGTTATTTATAGCCACCAAACCTAGAACTAAGGGTTTTGATGTTCTTGGGATGAGGTGAGCTAATTTGAACGCGATGAATTGTTTGGGGTTAGCTAAAGTTGGGGAATGTTTAAATAGGTTTCTTATCGCTCAAGCATCGGAAAATACCCGGAAAAGATGATCCGGTTCGGAAAAATCCGGCCATTTTTTTTTTTGCTTCCGATCAAGTTACGCTTGGATCGGTTATGCTGACTAATCACAGAACTGGTCCATGCTTTTGACTTTTCTCTTTCTTTTTTTTTTTTTTAAGAAAACCTACAAAATGAGAAAAATGCGTTAGAAAATTCAAAATAAATAACTAAACATTAACAGATAAAAACATAGGAAAACAAATGAAATAGTCAAAATTTGGTGTCTCATTAGACTGTCCTCTTTGTCCGAAGTTTCAAGAAACTCTAGACAAAAAGTGACACCAAATACTCATCTAGTTTTATTAAGGTTGTATCCAACCATTGTAAACAAAGCAGAATATTAAATTGCCAATTTCAAACTAAACAAGCATAATGTGACCAACTCGGTAGAGTTGCCTACGATTCTCACATATGAGAATCAAGTCAAACGTAGTTCCAAGCAAATGAACCATGATGAAATGAGTACTGAACTTTGTAAAATTCAAGAACGGGAGATAGAAGGGTAATCCTGAGGAGACTCACCAACTGTAAATTTAAATTTGAAGAACAGAGATAGAAGGGAATGAGTAGACTCACCAACGTAAATTTAAATTTGAAGAAGGGATAGAAGGTGTTCCTGGAGGTCGAGACTCACCAACAGGAATTTAAATATCAAGAACGGGAGATAGAAGGGTGCCCGACGGATGCTGAGACTCACCAATAGAAATTTAAATGTCAAGAACGGAGATAGAAGGTGAGACTCACTCAACGTAAATTTAAATTTGAAGCGGAGATAGAAGGGAAGTCGAGACAGCAAAGAATTTAAATTTGAAGTGTGGAGATAGGAAGTAAGTGTGCCTGGCGAGCGAAGATCAGCAACAACAAATTTAAATTGAAGCAGTGAGAGATAGGGTGCTCATGCTGGGTCGAGACGCACCAACGTAAATTTAAATTGAAGGTGGAGATAGAAGTGGGTCGAGACAGCAAACAGTAAATTTAAATTTGAAGCAAGCGGAGATAGGCTGTGTCATGAGTCGAGACCACCAAGAAATTTAAATTGAGGTGGGGATAGAAGGATGCTAGGCATCGAGACAGAAGAAATGCACCAAACGTAAATTTAAATTGCAGTGTGGATAGAAGGCGTCCGGCTGCAGGGTCGAGACAAAGTGCACAAATTTAAATTTTCCAAATTTAGACTATTCAGTGGATTGGACCCAAGCCCGAATGACTAGATTGGAAAAATGCAAATATGCTATTCAAGTGGGATTGACCCGAGCCCTAACGATTAAACATACTATTCAAGGGGATTGGACCCAGCCCGAATGACTAAAAAAAACTATTCAAAGGGATTGACCAGAGCAACGAATGACTAAAAGAACTATTGGATTGGACCCAAGTCCGAATGACTAAACATACTCATTTAGTGGATTGGACCCGAACCCAATGACTAAAAATATTATTCAAGTGCTGGGATTGGACCGAAGCCCGAATGACTAGGAAATACTAATTCAAGGATTGGACCCAAGCCCCGAATGACTAAAAAAACTATTCGGGATTGGACCGAGCCCCGAATGACTAGAAATACTATTCAAGGATTGGACCAGTTCCGAATGACTAAAAGTACTATTCTGGGATTGACCCGAGCACGAATGACTAAAAATATACTCTTCCAGGGATTGGACCCGAAACCGAATGACTAAACATAATGATTCAAGTGGATTGGACCCAGCCCGAATGACTAAAAAATACTATTCAAAGGATTGGACCGAACCAATGACTAAAAAATACTATTCAAGGGATTGGACCCGAGCCCGAATGACTAAAAAAATACTATTCAAAGGGGATTGGACTCGAGCCCAATGACTAGAAATACTATTCAAGGGATTGGACCCAAGCCCGAATGACTAAAATACTATTCAATGGGATTGGACCGAACCCGAATGACTAAAAATAATGATTCTGTGGATTGGACCCGAAGCCCCTAATGACTAAAGATACTATTCTGGGATTGGACCCAAGCCCTGAATGACTAAACATACTCTTCGGATTGGACCCAAGCCCCGAATGACTAAATGGAAAATAAAAATGCTATTCAAATGGGATTGGACCCAAGCCCTGAATGACTAGATGGAAAATGTTAAAATGCTTTGGATTGCCGACTTTGAAAAATAAAACACAAGTTGTTCAAACATGATGAATGTAAAATGCAAGTAATGATGCACTCGAAATGGTGCCATTCGATTTTGATTTTCTTGACTTAAAAAAGTAAGTGATTGATAGGAACAATGACTTCTTTTTTCTTTCTTTCTTCCTTCTTTTTTTTTTTCTTTTCTTTTCTTTTTTTTTTTTTTTCAAGAATTGATGGATTTTGGAAAGTCAAGAGTGTAATCAAACCCTTCCTCCTCAGGGTTGGAACAAATCCACATATGTTGCCATCGCCTTTGATCCGCAAATCTTTTCCGGCAAAAAATTAATTTTGAATGCATTATCCAAAATTGAGAGTACTTTTCTCAAACAAATTGCCCCATGTCAACCCAATCGTTAACCCCGCTAAGTCATGAAATATTAACCAATTAGTCCACGGCAATTCAAATTCTCTTTTTCTCTTTCTTTTTTCTTTTTTAATCATAAAGTGTAAAAAACTCTTGTGATCACAAATGTTGGCCATTAAATGACAAAAACGTATGAGAATCATGCAATAAAACACATTCATGAGATACTTATGCTTATGAAACATTGCTTGTTTTCAAGTGATAGGAAATATTCATCAAAACAAGTTATGGGATTGAAATAAACCATGTAATCTTGGAAATCCAAATCCTCATAATTAGGCAAAACATTATTATGCAATTATTCAATTTGCATCAAGTACTCATAATGTCAAGTAAAAGAAAGACAATTATACCTCAATTTTAACAATTCAAGCTTGATTTCTCACTTTCACCAAATTTTGCAATCAAACGACTCATATAGTCAATTCAAGCTTGCCTTTTCCATATTTTCTCAGATTTTATCGATAAAAAGGATTTATCAAACACATCCTCTTATTCAAATTGCAATAACGTCTTTGACGCTAAAATCAACACTTTTAGGTGAAGACTCCCGGTTACTCGACATATGCCTTCTTGCTCAAATAGTAAAGATGTCTTTTGACGCGAAAATCAACACTTTTAGGTGAAGATCCCCGGTTACTCAACATTTTACTTTTTCAAACTGCTTTGCATACTCGTAATTCAAGCACAGTTTTACGAAAGTTAACATTTGTAGATGCTAAACCTCCGGTTACTTAGTACTAGAATCATTGGAGTAGAATTTTAGTTCTCACTTTGCTACTTTTCTTGCTTTTTCTTTCTTTCTTTTTTTTTTTTCACATCAATTGAAAAGGATCATTTGCCAACAATATCAATCATTTTCTTGTAAAATCCAATAAAAGAAGAAATCTCATTTAATAGGAAAATACTGAGGCATAATTTTCCCTATTTTACAAAACATATTTTCTAAAATGCCAATGTCACAATCACATAATAATTATTTCCGAGTAGGATGGAAAAAGGATTTTTCATATCACACGGGCTTTTATTTCAAAAGGATGAAAACAATTGCAATCAAATTTCGAAAAACAAATCAATTTGTGAGGCAAATGTGCAATTTAATTTTTTTTTTGAAAAAATTTTGGCAGAGTTTCCCCTATAACTGGATGAAAACTCCCTGCCAGCAACCCAAATTTTCAAATCAGAATCAACACATATAAGCACATAAAAGCTAAATTTAAACAAATATACACATCCTCAAGCAATTTAACCAAAAGTATGTCTAACAGTTAAACCTAATCAGAATACAAGATCAAACATAAAAAGAGAAATAAAGCACGAGTAGAATAAAAAGCAAATCATGGGGCGGATCCATCATCCCCCGCAGCTCCACCATCGCCTCCGGTGGTCTCTGGGATAGGCTGCTCAGGCGGCTGAATGCCGAGATGTGCCTCTATACGGCCTACCGAAAGTGCTCAAAGCCCTGATCTAAGCTCCTCCATACGCCCCATCGAAGCGATAACTGCCTCTATGGATCCCATCTCTCGACCATCTGGTCTCCAAATCCTCCTGTATTCCATGACAGCCATCCAGCCGTGGTGGTGGTGGTGGTGCGGCTAGGACGATGAGCAGCCTCTCCTTCCCCTCGCTTCTAGTAGCTCTGACCTGGCTTTCGCCGAGGCTCAAGCATGTCCGATACATCTATATGTAGGTCCTTCAGCAATCCAATGAGCTCGAGCCACCGGCCTCGAGGAGTGGGATAGCGTGGGGAATCACCCCTCGCCTCATTGGAGAAGAGGAAATAAGTCTGGGAAACCCGTGGAATGATGTGGACGCCCTCCCATGCTCCCCATTATGACTGATAATGATGTTCGGGGGGAATCAGGCTTAATGGTGAATCTCGACCAGGGAACATACGATCTAAAAGTATAGATCATCTCGCTCCCCCGGCCGCTTCTTCTTCTGGATGACATGGGGGCCGGTATATAAAATAGCACGGTGCTGTTGGAAAAGATCGAGCCGCTTGCACTGCTGGCTCGACCCTCTAACCCCTCATATGAGACTCCAAATCGCCATAGCATGTGAGGGATCCCACTCCTGGCCGGACGAAGTCCTTCTTCAAATCAATGGTCGGACCTCGCCACGCACTCCCAAGCTGAGCTATAGTGTTCGTGATCTCCAATCAACTCCCTAACAGGTCTCAATCCTCTCTCCACCGTGCCCTTCTTGTCCTCGGATGTTCGTGATAGAACTCATGAACCAAGTCGGGAAGATCTCAGGCAATGCCGAATCCCCACCCCTGCGTGACGGGTGCAAGGCTGGCCCACCTCGTGAGCTATGTGCAGCTCATATACAAAGTCTATGCTCTCGAGCTCGATAGACTCGGTTCTCCTTAGAGGAGAAGGTGATGTCAAAATCAAGCGCTGGATCGGCACGCTCCGCCTCTTCCCTTCCAACTGCCTCGCCACCTCCTCACGCGATGGTTCGACCACGCTGCCAATGCGTCGACATAGTACACTGAAAAGATAATTTTAGATGATTACAATTTTGACAAATCACGGGTGTAAATACATAAACAAATTAGAAATTCTTGGAAAATACCCTAAAACAAAATTCCTAAAAACCTGAAATTCAAACAACTTCTACAAAGCCCCAAAAAGAAACAAAATTCTAAAAGATTTCAATTGAATTCACAAAAATGTAGGAATTTCAAATTTTTTTTTTAAATTCTACAACAGTGCACAGAACAAAGAGTGCAATAATTCAACAAATTTTCCAAAATTTCAGGAATTTTAACCAGACCTATGAAAAAAATCTCAAGAATTTTACAACAAAAAATAAAGTTTCTAAAAAAATCCAATAAATTTCAAAAATCATTTAAATTCCTAAAATCTAAGAACTCAACGAAATTCCACACAAAACCTAAAATTCAACAATTCCTAAAACTCCAATCAATTCAATTAATTTTGACGAATTCAAAACTCCCAACTTTTCATAAATTTCCACGTAAAATCAACAATTCACTAATTTTATCCAAAATCCTATAAAAATACAACAATCAAAGAATTAGTGATTTCTAATTTTCACATTAATTCTACAACAAAGCGTGCAAAATCCCACAAAATTCCAAATGTGACTAGAAATTTCAACAAATTCCAAATTAAACAAAAATTCTACAATTTCTACATTTGACCATCCAAACGTGTTCAATTTTAATCTAACGATCCTATCAAACCTATTAATTAACAATATGAAAATTAAACTCAGAAATTGATACAAATTAGCACAATTCAAATAAATAATAAATAAACAAATAAAATAAAACAAAAATCACCAATATTTATAAACAGAAAATTCGTATAAATTTCCATCAACAATTCACAAATTTTATCCCAATTTCTATAAAAGTACAAAAATCAAAGAATTCAATGGTCTCTAATTTTCAATTCTAATTCTTCAATAGTGCAAAATCCCACAAAATTCCAAATGTGGCAAGAAATTTCAACAAGCTCCAAATTATTCTAAAAAGAACAAAAAATCTACAATTTCTTACATTTGACCACTCAAACATGCTCACTGTAATCTAACAATCATATCAAACCTATTAACAATAATACAAAAAATTAAATTCACAAATTGACAAAATTACACAATTTAAATAAATAAATAATAATTAATCAAATAAATAAAACAAATAAAATAGATAAATGGCTCACCAACATCTTTTAATCACATAAACAAGTCTAATAAACATTAGAAACAACAACAATAAACATTATAATTGAAAACAGAAAAATCAAAAAAAGGGAAAAGAACTAATTTTCGAAATTCAAAAGATGTAATTTCGTTAGGATTTCTACCGAATCAATGAGTGGAGTGTTTGAGGAGTGAAATGATGCAAGAAGTCCCAAAAAACAAGCAATTGACCCCAATTGACCGGTTTTAGTTTCGAAAAACAACCCTCAATCCCGAAGCTTTGATGTGTTCTGATGTTTTGTTCGGATGAAAAGGTTCTAAGAAGCCTAGGGAATGTTCTGGTGAAGAAATATGGAAGAAAGAACGGATTGAGGATTTGGGTGAGTTATGGAGTGGGAAGAGAAAAGTGAGGAAGACGCCGTCAGCTTTTGAGCTGGGAAATGGAAACGCTGACCAGACGCTGACAACTCCAGCATGGTCCAGCACTATATGAACAGGAAATTTTGTCAAATAGGAACGCTGGATGAAGCCCTGAGTTACTCATGTAACACTACCGCGTTCGCTCAGGAAAATGAAATAAACCAAAAGCCATTGAGAAAACGTGGAACAAGCCATGCCTAGACCTCAGCTACACTCGTGAAGATATGAATTTAAAGAAGCTGGACTAAACGCGGACTTCCCCAACGAACAACCCAAGCGTTACTTCTCGGAGGATATGAATTTGTAAAAAAGAACGCGAGGGAAACGCTGGGTTCACGAACTTTCCGCTATACTTCAAAATTTTTTTTTCTTTTTTTTCAGATTTTTTTCCTTAACCAAAAATTTGCCTCAAATTAATAAAGGAAAGCCCCACTTAGTTAATGAGAAATTGCTCCAGTTTTTATTCAATAAAAAAATTGGCTTTAATGTAGCCAACCAAAAATTTTGCCCCGCTTAATCAAATAAACATTGTTTCAAATGAGCCATTAAAAAAATTTTCTCTTCTTCTAAATCCAAACCAGCTGTTAGAGTCAGCTCCTCCGAAATTGATAGGCTATGCCATCATCTTGAAATGTAGTGTTATTGATTTTATTCATGCTTGATCTTTGGATCTGCAAAATTTGGCTCATGCTTCTTGTGGATCTCAGCCATGAATACCTGCACAAAAATAGGGGACTTGCAAAACATGATGTGCACTTGAATTCTCAAACAGATCACCTTTTTTATTATCATGCATTGATGACTGCTCAAAAAATATGCCAACTTATCAAAATCTAAATTTTAATTAGCAAATTTAAAGACGTGTTATTTGACCCTTGGGTATGCCCAAAAAATACATCATAGAAATGTTCCAAAAAAAGTTTTCTTCTTTTTTTTTTCTTTAAATATTGACCCATTTTTCTCGTAGATGCTCTGAGCTTGTGTTTCCAAAAATGAATTCTCCATAGTTTGCATTGCAGGATTTATCCAAGAATCAAATAACACTTCTAATCTTCAAAACTTTATTAGATCAAGAAAAATGTTTCTTTCTTATCAACGCCCACATTTTATGAATGCAAGGGAGGGGGGGAAAAGGAAAAGAAAAAAAACTTGGAGTTAGTAAGCAGAACTGCAAAATCGGTGTGCATGTCCTATGGGGGAGCCCTTTTATGCCAAGGGTCGGCCTAGCATGAAAATGCAATCCTCTGGGGTATGCACCATACAATACCTGATGGGTCCAATCACTCTGTTGATATGTGATTAGTAATCGATCCACAGGGTTGACCAAAAGAATATGCACTGTTTGGGCACATATGAGGACGAAGTTCGAATGGATTCATTACTTTAATTGATATGTAAAGAGAGGTTTAGCATGAAAAGGATTATTCTTGAGGGAAATATGGATCTAGCTCAAATAGATTGGACGGGATTGACGGTTTACTCTAAAGTTGACTGGGTTTATTGCTTACCTGTAACTCCACATCTCCATTTTATTTGCAACACACTAGCCCATAAGCCTTCTAAAATCAAGATTTGGCCTTGATAAAATCATTATCTCAACAATTATTTGTGAATTTTTTCAATTTAGTGTCCTTATGCATGGGATTTTACCAACTTTGATAAAATGGCCAAAAAATGATTACTAGAGGTTTATACTCTAGCATGTGAAGGTCACTCCATATCTTTGGGTGTCATCATAGAAAGGATCGGACCCTACCTTACCTTGTGCACCACCCCTTTGGATGTTACTGAAAACATAAACATGCAAATCTCATTGGATTATATATCCGAGACACAAGGGTAGTTTTATTCCTAACATGGGATTCCCTATGCGGCGTTCCCTCTATGGTTCATACATGATGCCAGTTTATTAAAGCAAGAAAGGGTGCAAAATGAAACATGGCCTATAGGAGCCCCATTTGAATGCCGGGGTAAGCCTAAAAGTGATATGCAATTACAACTTGAATGCAATGAACATAAATTCAAACGTGCAATAGCCTATCTAGAAGGATGGCTTGTCTTAAAAGAGTGCCAAGACTCTTATTTTCTATAGTTTGTGAAATGCAAGAAAAGGGAAGACAACGAAAGGTTAGTTTAATCAACAGATATCACATAACACGTTGGAGCAACAAATTGCACAAAAATAAAGAGGGGTGGAATCCCTCCTCTCGTGTCTAGTGATCCTTAATAGGGTAAGGTAGACTCTCCCCTAGGCAATTCTAACATGTATGCATGAGGTTGAGCTCACTAATGCATCTAGACTCGATAAAGGTTACAGGCTCCCAAACCTTCAGACCAAAAGGCAAAAGGTCATCAATCCAAATGCCTCAAGTCGGTGGTTCGAGTGATCCCCTAGACATTGCTACGTGCACGTCGTGCCACGGCCACATGTCCAAGTGGATCGATCCTAATCCTAATAGGGAAGAGTGGCGTGACAAGCCACTAAAGTAAACAAAAGTAGGGTCAAAGTAAAATACATATGCACGTATGAAAGTGATTCCCTTTGAGAGGAGGGATTCAAACATCAAACATTTTCGAGGCTCTAGGGTAGATGCATACCCACCCCAAATGCAAGGCGCGGTACAAGTAAATAAATAAACAATAATTCATTCATCATGTACGCGATGTGTAAGGAGTGATTGCACGGGAAAACCCTAAAAGAGAAAAGAAAAAGGAATGCAACCTAAACATCCAAATATGATATATAAGAAAGTTAGAACAATGAAATATTCAACTAAATCAAGTGCTCGGACCCTCTTAGGAAATTCCCCAGTGGAGTCGCCAAGCTGTCGCGCCCCATTTTTTGAACAAAAATGTTTTTGGAAAAGGGAAAGATTTGATTTTTTTTGAAAAAAGTAAGGGAAAGGGGTCATGGGACTACAAAAATGCGAATGGTTTGGACCCAAAACAAAAAGTCTAGAAAAGGGTTTTAGAAAAGTTTGAGTATACGCTTACTTGGTATGGAGTTTAGGTGTACCAAGTCACCCAAAAGTTTTGATTTAATGAAATAAACAAAGAAAACCCTTTTTAGACGACTCAGGTCTTTGAAAACTAGAGAAAAGGTTGGGGTCACAGCTTGAAAGAAGGGAAGGCAAAGATTCATGTTACAAGGCACCCTTCTAACCTAGCCAAAGCTAGTTGCAAGATTTAGTTGAAAATTTCCTAATTCTAACTTTAAAATTTATCACATTTGGATGTTGTCTATATGGATGCAAACCCTAGACCTAATGTTGGATCGAGAGGGTAAAATATCTCCTTGAGGTTTGATTGGAATTGACCACATTAGTTGTGTCATCAAGTTTGATCCCTCGAGGAGGTCAATAAAAAATGCAAATGATGAGACTGAACAAACATGAAAATAGGGTTTTCAAAAGAAGTGCAATTTTATAAAATCTCAAGGAAAAGAAATTGATCATTTTTGAAAAGATCAATTTTAAGTGCAAAGAGGAACTTGAATTTTCAAAGATGCAATTTTGAAGAAAACACGGTTTCTTTGACTTTGAATTGCTAAACATGAAAAACTTGACTTTTAAAGAATGATTTTGATAGAACCAATGCACATGTATGTCCTAAAGAGGGATAATGCAATCATAACGGGTGCGGGGGACTAAGTTCGTGACTTTAAATCTTCCTTTTCATAGAAGGAAATAAAAGCGTGCTAAGGCTAGGAAGCCATACTCGCTCTTTTCCCTAATTCAAAGGGTAATGCCTTAAATGCACTAATCTAATAAAAATAAAATTAAATGAGATGTTTTACATACGGGATAGGAGAATAGTGACATGCAAAATGGGAAAGAAACTCTAAAAGTGAAAAGTGTGTGAAATTTGTATCTAATGCATGAACGGCGTTGAAGGGTCTAGCATTGGACTAGCCCTCGTCAAAAGGTTCTCACTAACATTGGATTAGTGAGAAATCGAAAGGAAAGGCCACAACTAGCGTTGGACTAGTGTGGTGACGTCAATACATTTACACAATAAACATGTAGACATGATAATAAAGCGAGTAAACACATAAAACACATAAACACATAACACATAGGCATAATATCTAAATGCAAGACCCTAGGAAGGCAAGTAAGCACATAATCATGCAAGCATGCAAAATAAACATATAAAAAACTAATTATTACATTGGGGGAACCTAAATACATTCTAAGGGGAAAATTCGGAATAATAATCTAACTATTACATTTTCTAGAATAAATACACTTTTTGCCAAATTAAACCTATCTATTACAACTTGGCATCCAAGGCCTCCAAATGATTTACCCAAAAATTAAATGACATAAATAAAGACTAGGCATGAATAAAAAAGCAAAGGAAAACTTAATTTAAAACATGCAAGATCATGCAAAAACACATAAGAGCACATAATAGGAGAAAGAAGTTACCATCCCTTGATGTGATGCCTTGATTGAATCTTTAAATGAGGGGAATGGTTATCTAAGACTCAATATCAACAAATGGGATCAAGGTACCAATTTAAAGGAAAATCAATCAAAAATTCAAAGAAAGGATATCTAAACAGATTCTGCAAGCAACACAGATAAGACTAGAAGATAGAGTAAGATTCTGGAACAAAATAGCAGGAAATATAAGCGAATACGAAAAGCGAGAGGGGTTACAGCGGTAGAAAGCAGCGGATAGAGCAGCAACACAAGCGTTACGGGCAAAATCAAAGTTCGAGAGAGGAAACGCAGGAAATGCGGTTCGGCCGCCCGTCAGCGTCTCTTCAATCTTCAAAATACCGGAAGGTTGCTTCAGCTTTTTCAGACAATAACACAAACGAAATCTTCAGAGGCAAGGGATCCATTCAAAGCATCAAACACAAGCATTCAGATCATGTTAAAACAAACTAAACCCACAAAGATCAAATCATAAGCATTAGCATCGTCAAATGGACAACAAGGGGGAAGGAAAAGAACGTCAGGGTTAGAAGCGAGGATTGTTACGCTGGATCCGCGTAACAAGCCATTTCTTCACATCTTCAAGTATTCAAACGAAGCGGGCGTACGCCGGTAGTCCGCAGAGGTCAGCTTCTTCACAACTTCAAACATTCAAGAGAAAGCGGACCGTTCTGAAGTCATCCAGCAAGTGGTCCGTTTTTCACATCTTCAAAATGTGAAGAACATTTTTCCGTAAATTTCTCGAATCACAACATGATCATCACGAAGCATCAAGCGTCGATTTTAAACGAAAACAAATCTACTAGCCTTACAAGGCTTTATAAACACAACATGCTCATATAACGGTTGATAATCATCATCAAATATCCCAAACTAAAAGAAAACTATTCAAGACCTTGGTTCCACCAAAAGGTCCAAATCTCGAGATAATTTTACGATCAAAAGCATTAAATAGAGTATAAGGATGTTGAATCTTAAGCTTTGAATCTAAACAAGAGAAGAGGATGAAATTCCAAGAATAATCTCCTCAAGTGTGAAACCCTAGCTTTTCTTTTCTTCTTTCTTTTCCTTTTTTCCTCTCTAATTCCCACCGCTTTTCTTTTGCTTTTTTCTCTCGAGCTCTCCCAATTGCCTCTTTTCTCAGTTTCCAACCTCTTTTTAAACCCTAATCTAGGCTATTTATAGCCACCAAACCTAGAACTAAGGGTTTTGATGTTCTTGGGATGAGGTGAGCTAATTTTGAACGTTAGATGAATTGTTGGGTTGGGGCTGGTTGGGGAATGTTTAAATAGGTTTCTTATCGTTCAAGCATGGAAAATACAGTATGGAAAAGGATGATCCGGTTACGGAAAAATCATGCGTCATTTTTTTTCACGATCAAGTTCGATTATTGGGTAGTTACGGACTAATCAGCAATGGTCAGCGTTTTGACTTTTCTCTTTTTTTTTTTAAGAAAAACCTACGAAAATGAGAAAAAATGCGTTAGAAAATTCAAAAATAAATAACTAAACATTAACAGATAAAAACATAGGAAAACAAATGAAATAGTCAAAATTTGGTGTCTACAAGAGGTATGAAAAGACAGTTACGTTTTCGTATACACAGTACTTTGATACTTTTATTTGAGAAAATGGTGTTACAAATGTAGATGTAAATAATTATAAGATTTACAAAAATTATTTTTACTAACTAAATTTAGTTACTTATGACAATTTATGCTATTTAAATGCTTTATATATGAAAATATCATAATACATTTAACTATCAAAAAGAACTATTAGTAACAACAAAGAAAGAAACGTGAAAGTGAATTACTTTTTATGAATATTTAATTTTTATTTTTTGTGATAAGAAATTATTACTAAAGACATATTACTTTTTTACAAAAATAGCCAATTCTATATGTATATATCTATATTTCATCTTCATTTTTCTTTCTTTGAGAGTGAAATATATATTTATCACATTGTAATCATTCAACGGTTTTTTGGTAAGAAGTACTTTAGTCTTAGTAAAAGTTTCTTAAGATATTCATAGATTTCTCTTTATTTATCCTTAATAATAATTCCTTCCATGTATTCCTTCCATGTTTAAATATATACTAATATTTTCTTACAAAAAATGTAAATAACATGAATTACCATAAGAAACTATAAACACTACAGGAAAGAAAAAGGTCCTTTGCGATGATAGAGATGCGCCAGAAAAAGTCAAATAGTCATCAAAAATTTTTTTTCTGACAACAACTTCATCACCAAACTCTTGTTCTAGATAGCCAGTGGCAAAAATCATTTTATGATGAAAAACTGGTCGTTGTCACTATAATATTCATGAAAACAAGCCAAATTGTCAGGGAAAAAAAAAAAAAGAACATGTGACGACATGCTGTCACTAAAAGTCAACTTTTGTCATCACAAAATGTCTTTTTGTCACAAAACTTGGCATTTAAGAATTATTGAAAAATTTTTTGTGATGAAACCATCATCACTAAAAATATAAAATCATCACGAAGAGTTCCTCTTTTACAAGATCTCATAAAAAACTCTATTTTCCACAACAATCATTCCCAATTCGTTTAAGACATAATCATTCTTAAATAAAGTAGCTACTAAAAAGTTAAAGGAAACAAAACTTCTAACAAAAGTTACACATATAATTTATTATTAAGTAAAAATTTCCCAAAGGCAGGTCTTAGTACAATTTCATTTGATATTCATGTACAAAATGACAAAAGTTGGAACATATTAGGATCCATGTTTAATATTGAGATCTCCGTACTGATAAAGTCTCAACCAATATATAACTGCAATCTGTGACGACCCCACCTTCCCCTAGGGCGTACCTTAGGGTTTGGCGGATCACCTGCCCAACTCTCGCCGGGACTCACTCGACTTTCTAGAGCAGATTTTTCCAAACATGTAATTTATTACACAACCCAAAATATATACAAGTGGATCTTGTTTAGAAACATTAGTACAATAACAGTTTAAGTGAGCCTGCAGTTCAAGTATAGTACTATTAAAACTACACAGCTAATAACCCACTCCGCCCCCACACTCAATCGCCCACACTCCTTAGACTTGCCTTGGCCTCTACTAAGGAAAACAAATAGAAAATAGGGTGAGCGACAAGGTCAGTAAATCCCAAGAGGTCACATAGATGCATGAAAGAGCATATTTAACAATAATGCTCATTTAAGTAGGGAAAGAAGCAAATAGATCACACTCACTTTTAAGGATACAGAATTCTGAACAGTCCAATCAATTGTAGTTTACACTTTTCTTTCCACTGGAGTCAAATTATGAATATGTTGACGCTCCGTCAACCTCTCAGAAGTCCATAGAACATCGCTTCACTCCAATCTCCGTCCACCATATCACCCCCGACCGGACCCGCACTCCAATAACAGTGGGGTGGTATTACTTGAGTATACCCAGTGTGACCAATTTAGTAGCAGTGTCAAGACCCAGGGTTCCCTGGCCGACTCAACCTTGCCCTTGAGGGCTCAACAATAACAACCAATTGCATAGTTGAGGACGAGTGCGATAAAATACTCACCCGCCTCATCATAGATCATAGAACTATTCAAGCATCTGGGTTGAGTGCGGTAAGGTACACACCTGTCCCCTTACACAGTAAAACACTAAATGGCATGTAAAAGTGCTTGTGTACATGTATTAAATATAGCTAGACATGCACTTGGAACTTACCACAGTTGACGGTTGCCTTAGGTACTCGCTGTTGGCTTGTGCTCGAGATCCTCGCACGTGCCTGTACAATTATGACTTACATCAATGATCGTTGCCCTACGGCCGACTAGTGATGATAAGTTTAACTAGAATATATGAGTTAAACATAGCTCGAAACGGTCGGTTGCTGATTAGGTTCTATTAAAGGCTTGCCAGCATACTCGCACCGGCAGTGCAATTTTCAAGACGCGTAATTAGAGTTATGGATGTCAAAAAGCTACATGGTTTATACCATTGGAAACTAGATTCAAAATGCAAACAATCATCAGAAGACCATTTTCGAAGATTTAGTTCAGACAAGGGCTTAAATTAATCTGCAAAATGCTACTGCCACAGTACCCGTAGTGCAAGACACCAATTTTGGTGATTTTCCTGGTTTTTTTGCAGTTCATAGAAAATGGGTTATGGTCCAAATTTTATACCTTTGGAAAGCCCTTTGAGTCTAGTTTCTAACGTAATAAACAGAACTCAATTCCAACCTTCCTACACCAAGTTATAATCATTTTTCCAAACTAGGTTTGAGCAGACTAACACGCAAAAATCTTCTCTACTCAACTTTAACTCATCTTTTTGGTTCCCTTTTGCTTACAATTTCTCGCCAAAATCCAACTCACACACCAACACTAACATCAAACACTTGGTAGGTATAAGATTCAACCTCAAGTACTAGGATATTTCTCATGTATTAAATCATGCCAAAAATTTAGAAAAATTTCACACAATCAAGCTCCCAACCAAGTAGTTCCCAATCATTCATTACTTCACTAAACTTACACCAATTCTCATGTCACATGCTTTGCCTCACACACTACACATACCATAGAGTTTTTAGTCCCAAATTTTACCCAAAATTAGGTCATAAACCCAAGCCAACCCTAGTTACATTTCTAGACAAAATTCGTAGAAATCATTAGTTTCAATCTATCATTTAAGCAACAATCCAACTAAAACCATTTCACATGATCTTAAATCATAAATATAAATAAGAGATTAGGGCATGTAGCTTCTTATACCTCTATGTACTGTAGACACCAAATTTTACTAATTTTTCATGTTTTCCTATAGTTTTGTTGATTTAATTGATCATTTATTTTTCTACATTTAATGTGAATTTATTTTCCTTATTTACAGGTTCATCAAAAAAAAAAAGAAGAAAAGAAAAATCAAGAAAAAGAAAATCAATCAAGATTGATTAGGTGAAAAGTAATTTGAAACTTCAAAATATTAGTTTTTTCTCATGTCTTTTATTTTATTTTTGTTCTGCTTTATTTTTGATTTATTTGCCTTGTTCTACTTTATTTTCTTTATTTTCTTGGTTTTTTCAAAAAAAAAATGAGTAAAATCACATCAAAAGATTTTTGCTACTAACTCCCTCCAACTCTCTATCTCTCTCTCGGTTCCATCACTTCACAGACACATGCAAAAACAACTCTCAGACAAAAATCATCTACCCACTTCCCCAACTCTCCTGACATTTTTTTCAGCTCTCACAGACACACAAGCACACAACACTCACAAAAGCTCTCTTTGACTCTCGGCTCTCAGACATTGCACACACAACTCACACACAAAAACTCTCCTCCTCACTCTCGGCTCTCTACCTCTCATTGCACACAACTCACACAAAAACTCTCCCTGACTCTCGGCTCACTTAACACACACAACACACAAGACACAACACACACACGGGTTTTTTTTTTTTTTTTTCTGTTCACTCAACACATACACAAGCAAGCAAGGAAAAGAAGGGCAAAAAATGAAAAAAAGAGGACAAGGAGGAGTGAAGCTACTGCCGGGAAAACTTCATCAAGAATCAAAGCCACAAAGCTCACAGAAATCTTGCAACAAGCATTGTAAAATTTCTCAAACTCCTTCCTTTAAAATTCCAACGTAAAAAGCATGTTTCATGGATTTTTTTTTTCTTCTTTCTCTTTCTCATTTCTGGACGTTTATATGCTGGACATTGGTGTTGATAAATGACTCTTGGGTTGTTTTGCTGAATTTTGGGCTTTGTTTATGTTAGTTTTGAGGGTAGAAATAATGGGTTTACTTAATGTCTTCTATATATTTGATAAAATGTTTTGATAAAGAATCGGTTTTAGTTTTTGTTAATTAAGTCTTAGTTGCATTGTATAATTCACAAGGATCGTTTAGACATAAATTTCATGAATTTTGGGGTTGATTTGAGCATTTTGGAAAAAAATTTAGCCGGCTGTAATTTACGTTTGAGCACTTTTTTGTTGGTGTTTTGCAAAACTAAGTCCGAAATGAATTCTAATGAAAAAAAAGTGAGTGGGAGGTATATTTTTGAGAATTTTTGTCACCGGAAGTTCGCCGACTAGAATTGTATATAGGTTCCCCCAATGTAATAATTAGGTTTTATGTGCTTTATTTGTGTGTTTGCATGCTTATGTGTTTATTGCTTTTGTGAGGACCCAGAATTTCATGAATTATACACCCGAAATTTCTTGAATTATTTGCTTATATTTCTTGCGAGAAACCCTAAATTTTTCATGAATTATTTCTCATTGTATTTATTTAAGTGCAAATCATTTTCTTTAAACATTGGTAGCATACAATTTTCATTAAGTGCATTATTTTCCTTAAGTTCACTATTTTGTATGTATTGTATGGAATTAATTTGGAATTGTATTTTTCATATTTCATGTAGCCAAATACATAAACTTATATGGTATTAAGTGGATCACATTTTACATTAAGGGATTTGATGGCAATTAGCAAAGATATCATTTCATTTTTGGCCAAGATTTGGCCATTTGTCAACCATCCAACAACCCCTTTGACTTAAGCCTTCTATATAAATCCTTGTCTTCAAAAATTTGAGCAAAATTTTCCTTTTCTCTCTCTCTCTTGGCGGCCATATCAAGGGGAAAACAACAAAACCCTAAGCTAAAAATTAGCCATTCTAGTGAAGGAAAATAACTTTGAGTGAAACCCTAGTTAGATTACTACTACAACTTCAAGCTTGGTGGCAAGGAGTGGAATTCTTTTGGGTGGTTTGCTCACACTTCTAGTAAGGTAAGTCCTCTCTTAATCATGCTTTAATAAGCTTAAATCCTTAGAGGATGTTGGTTAGGTGACATTAAAGTACTTATGGTTGCTTAGAAGGATTGATCATGGAAGGATTTATTGTGTTTGAAAACTAGAACTTAGGTTTTTAATTTTGGCTATCATGTGTTTGATGAAATGCTTAATGACTTGTGATGCTTTGATGATGGAGTTAATTGCTGTTTTAGCTTGTTAAACACTTTGGAAAATGATGGAAATGACTTTAAAGGATTAATTGAAGGATTGTGTCAAAGCTGGAAATTTTTGCAGGAAATCAGAAATGGAAATCAGTCCACTTCCTGAGGTTACTGTTCACTGTAGAAAACGAATTAGCATCCAAGCCTTATGCCGTTAGAAAGCCCTATGAACCTAGCTTTAAACGCCGTTGACAGAGCTTGATTTCGATTTTCCTACATCGAGTTATGGCCATTCTTCCGAGCCTGCTTGACCAACCTGTCATTGACCCGACACTTTTCCTGTGCCTCTGATTTTGCCAATTTCGACCATGATTAATTCTGATTTGAGATTCGACCTCTTCATGAAAATTGTAGGTCTATGTCTTAGCTTCGAAACGCCATAAAATTCGTTTCAATCTGATAAAAGTAGCACCAGTTATGATCAAAATGCCGAGGGGTGACAAAGCTGTCACCATTTGTTCTTCACCGTTGCATTTCCTTTCTTCACTTGTCTTAGTTCCATCCCTTTTATTTGGTTCAAATGGATATTTTTCAGTCCATATTGTACTTGAATCATTAACCTAGTTTGTACTTGATTCTTCTTTGATTTCCACTTCCAATTCATTTTGAACCTTGGCGACACTTTTGAACCGTGGATAGACTTTAGTTCATCTAAGTTTGATCGGTTAGGCTCTAATCGATTTAGATTGGACACCCTAGACTTGTATATTTTGGTTTGTCCATTTTCTTAAGTTAAGCTTTATTGTGATGATGAATTTTACTTGGGATTGATTTTGATCCGAAAATATTCCGAGATTGGCGTGTACTCCTACTATTGGTGAATGTTCCAACTCCTTTTCAAATGAAAAAATCTTGTTATTGTTGCAAAGGAATGATCATTGAAATGATTTACAGTATTTATAAGGAAATGATTTATCACTATTTTCAAGTAAAATTTACTTTTCAAGTGGAATAATTTTGAAGGATTTGTGACTTTTCATGCTTGTTTACTTGACCAACTTGATTAGTTGAAATACTTGAGAACTTGAATTATGTGATGATCCTTCTTGTGATTTGTGAGCCATTTAATGTGAACGAGGCAGTCGCACTTTATCACACTCAATCTCTTTACTTGAAATTTTGTATCTTTGAATTATGAACTTGTGGTGTGTGCATGGCTTATACTTTGACTCTGCGGACCGAAGCGGTATGTGTCATGCTCGAATTGAGTGGGAGGCACCTCTCATCCCGGCCGACTACTGATCTGACTAGTGCTTTGACTTGTGAGTGCTGGGCGGTATGTGTCACTTGCTTCCGGAATAGAGTGGGAGGCACCTCTTATCCCGTCCCGATGCGTTGTTCTTGATTAAGTGCTTGATTTATAAGGGCGGTAGTATGTACCACACCTGCCGAGTGGGAGGTACCTCTCATCCCGTCATCCCCACATCCTGATTTGTATCAACGGGCGGCGGTATGTGTCTGCCTTCGAATAGAGTGGGAGGCACCTCTCATACCTTCTCGCCTTGATCTTGATAAGTTGTATTGCTTTATTACGTATTAAATGTGAGATTGTCTATTTGTTTGCCTATTTATTGTCTCATCTTAATCAAAGATTCTTAAATGTTTTCAAAGTGAACATTTGACCATGTTCTCGACGTATTTTTCTTAAAGACTCAAATATTTTACAAAGTATTTAATTCAAATGTCCATGAATTTGATAAGCGAATTTTCTTGTTTTCTTGAACATTCAGCGACTTTAGCTCACCCAAAATATTTTATTTTTTCCCCAATGCTTCGAGATGAAGCGGGGAAGTGATCTTTCATGGTACCGGTAGGCGGATAATCTCTTGTACTATTTGTAGTTTGGACGGTTGGACCTTTGGGTACTTGGATTCATTGGAAATATAATTATTTGAGAATCTTAATTGTAGTATTTGAGATTTGTGATATGATTGAGGACGTAATGAGTCCGTGGCGAGGGAGCTGACCCCCCCATACCCTGGGGTTAGCTTTTGGAGAAGTGGGGCTATCTGACTTTCTAGGGTTTTGCATCTGAGATATTATGCTTATGTGTTATGTGTTTATATGTTTTTATGTGTTTTACTTACTTGATTATCATGTCTACATGTTTTTATTATCGCAAGTGTATTGGCGATCACCACACTAGTCCAACGCTAGTTGTGGTTCGTTCTCTCTAACGTTGTCACATAGTCCAGGCTAGTTGTGACTCATAGAAAAAAAGATTAGTCAACGCTAGAACCTTTGGCCGTTAGAATAACATATTACATATCATTTCATGCATTTAGGGTTTTATTTTTCATTTTGCATGTTTATTTCTTGTATGTAAAACATGATATTTAAACTTGCATTTACAATTTTGAAATTAATAGATTAGTGCATTTTAGAGCATTACCCTTTGAACAAGGGAAATGAAGCGAGTTTGGCTCCTAACCGCATTGCACGCTTTTATTTCCTTCTATGAAAGGAAGATTTAAAGTCCGCACGAGGAATTTAGTTCCGCGGCCATTATGTTGCATTATTCCTCTTTATGACATACATGTGTATTATTTTAAATTCTATCAAAATCATTCTCTAAAAATCAAGTTTCTTCTTCATGTTTAGCAATTCAAAGTCAAAATTCATTTTTCTTAAAATTTTATCTTTTCAAAATCAAGTTCCTTTTCGCACTTAAAAATTTATCTTTTCAAAAATCCAATTTCTTTTCCCTTAAGATTTTATAAAAATTGCATTTCTTTTGAAAATCCTAATTTCCCGTTCTTTTGAGTCCATCGTTTGCACCATTTTCTTTTGTGACCTCCTCAGATCAAATTTGGATGACACAATAATGTGGTCAATTCAATCAAATCTCAAGGAGACATTTTGCCTCGTCAGACCTAACATTAGGTTTAGGTTTTGCATTCATATAGATAACATCAAATGTGATAAATTTTAAAGTTAGAATTAGGAAATTTTAACTAAATCTTGCAACTAGCTTTGGTTGGGTTAGAAGGGTGTAGAGAGCCAGTAACTCAATCGCCTTCCTTCTTTCAATCGCATGACCGAACCTTTGCCTCTCTAATTTTTCAAAGCGGAATCGCCTAAAAGGGTTTTCTTAGTTTATTTTCATTAATTAAAATTTTGGGTGACTTGGTACACCTAAACTCCATACCAATTAAGCGACTCAAACTTTTCTAAAACCCTTTCTAGACTTTTATTTTAGGGTCCAAATGTCGTGCATTTTTTTAGTCCATTGACCCATTTCGTTTATTTTTATTTTCAAAATTAAAATCAATTTTAATTAAAAACTTTTTCAATTAAAAACTCAAAGCGATGAGTTTTCTTTTCCTTTTTTTCAAAAATGAGGCTTGTTGATTAAGCAAAATATACCAACAAGAAAGATGCACCAAAACTTCAAATACTACACAATTTGGATTTTCGGTTTCTAGCTTAGTTGGATTAGTTCTTGGTTTTCTCTCAATTTTCTTCAATTTTGAGCTAAAATGGAACTCTCTCTTCTTCTTCTTTTTCCCAAAATTTTGGCCAACATAGGGTATTTAGGGTCCTTGTTTATTTTAATTAGTTTGAGATATTTAAAGAAAGTTCAAGATCAAAGAAGCAAAGTATGACTTTACTTTCTTCATTTCTATTCAAAACTCACCATTTGGCTCTTTTTCATGTGAAAATACTTCTTGCAATACTTTTCCTTATAATTGAGAAAATAAAATGAATTGTATGGAAAGAACTTCCACAAATTACTAAAATCATCTTACATTTCCCGTAAATTTACCATAATAGCAATAATTGCTATGAAATTCATTTTTCAACTTAAAAAATGTGCATTTGCCATAAAATGCTTCTAAAGTCTCTAAAAGTGAATAATAAAGTGAAAATTATATATTATAAATTTTATTTGTTTATTATTTTATTTCTACTTTTTTTTTAAAAAAAAAATTGTTTTTAAGGATCTTATATTCTCTCCCCCTTAAAAGAATTTCGTCCTCGAAATTCATACCTGTCTTTGTTTGAGATCAAGCAAATAACCCAAGATAGGTCTTCTACATTTCTGCCTCTAGTTCCCAAGTCGTTTCTTCTACCACGTGATTTTTCCGCAATACTTTCACCAATGGAATTTGCTTGTGCCTAAGCTCCTTGATTTTCCGATCTAGCAACCGCACGGGTTGTTCCTTGTAAGTTAATGATTTGTCAATATCGATTTCTTCAGGTTGTAGCACATGAGTCGGGTTAGGATGATACTTCTTAAGAAGGGAAACGTGAAACACATCATGTATCCTTGCCAAAGTTGGTGGTAACTTCAAATGATAAGCGGTAGTTCCTACTTGTTACACAATCTCATAAGGTCCCACATATTGCGGTCTAAGTTTCTTTCCTTTTCCTGCCATCACACTGGCCTTTAGTGGCGTAATCTTGAGGAATAATTTATCTCCGATATTAAACTCCAAATCTTTCCTCCTATTATTTGCGTAGCTTTTCTATCGGCTTTGAGCAGTTTGGAGTTTTTGACGAACAACTTTTACTTTCTCGTAGGCTTCCTCAATCCATGGTATAGTCGTGGGATCCAACGTCTTTCTTTCACCTATCTATCCAATGAATTATGAAATGACACTTTCTTCCATATAAGGCTTCAAACGGGGGCCATTTGAATAGAAGAATGATAATTATTATTATAAACAAACTCAACCAATGTGAGGTATTGATCCCAATTTCTTCCAAAATCCAAGACGCACGCTCAAAGCATATCCTCGAGGGTCTGGATTGTTATTTCAGATTGCCCGTCAGTCTGTGGATGGTAAGTAATACTAAAACTTAGTTTGGTCCACATTGTTTCTTATACTTTTTGCTAAAATCGGGAGACAAATCGGGGATCTCGATCAGATACTATACTTATTGGTACTCCATGCAGTTTCACAATTTCATCTAGATACAGCCTTGCCAACTTTTCTAAGGAGTAATTCATGTTAATGGGCAGGAAATGGGCTGTCTTATTCAATCTATCAACTATCATCCAAATTGCATCATGACCCTTTTGCATACGCAGTAATCCAGATATAAAATTCATTGTTATGTGTTCCCACTTTCACTCGGGAATTTCAAAGGATTGCAATAAATCTGCCGATTTCTGGTGTTCGACCTTCACTTGTTTGTGGTGACAAGTTTAGATAAACCAAGCAATATCTTGCTTCATATTATCGATAATTGCCTCAAATCTCGGTACATTTTAGTATTCGGGATGCCTTTGTATATCTGAGCAAGCGGTGAGTTTCTTCCAAAATTTCCCGTTTCAATTCCTCATTTTTTGGTACCACTACCCGATCTTGGAATCTTAGTATCTCATCGGATCCCAAAGGAAAATCTGGTAATTCTCCTTTTTGCACTCTAGTCACCCATTTTTTGTATTATTGAATCACTCTTTTGTACTTCCTTGATATGTTCCATCAGGGATGATCTTGTGGTAATATTTCCAAATTGTATTCTCTGTGTGTTTAATTGAGGCTTCCATTCACTAATGTGTTCTAGTAAATTTGACTCCTTAATCATTAACCTAGCTATTTGAGCTCGACTTAAGGCATCAGTTACTACATTAGCTTTTTCCAGATGGTAATTAATGGTACAATCATAATCTTCTAGAAACTCCAACCACCGATGTTGTGACAGCCCATTACCTCCCCTATGGCGAACCAAGGGTTGTAGGACCGCCTAACTCGCCGAGGACTCACTCACTCAAATGACCAATAACCAACCGAAAAGTGAGCGTAATTAACCATTTCAATCAAACCACAAATAATAACATTACTAAATTCAACTTACAACTCAAACTCTCAAATTACCATAAACCATCAAATTCATCTATTAATTTCAATCTTATACAAAGTGAGAAAATCCTACAAAATACTAGCTTCCCTTGATTCACGTTGCCACACCTGAAACGTTGGAAAACAAATTGGGGTGAGCTAACGGTGAGGAGCCAAGAAAACATGCAAGCATGCAGGTTCAAGAAAATTACACCTTTATTAAACAAGACAAGTAACAGAACTTTGAACAAGAATACAAACATAGTATTTAATTACACATTAAATAAAGGATCAGGTTTCTTGGGAGCCAAGTTCCACGAATCTTGATCACATTCAAATAGTTGACACTCAGTCAACTTTCTTATCCATGTAGAGCTCCACTTGTCAACCCCTCTCGTCCCACCGTTTCACCCCCCAGCGGGCGCTTCGTCAAAATAGAAAATTTGAGTAATACTCGGTATACCGGGGTAAAGGTAGTCGGCGCCTCAACCGAGCGAAAATATGTGAAGACTCATGATTTACCAATCCCTCGGCCAAGCCCTCGCCCGACCAGGGGTGAAAGGTTTACCAATGAGGGTTTTGAGTCCCAACATTTAAATAGGTAAGATGATGAGACAGCGCTCAATCATCAAACAAGTACAAGTACAATGCAGTCGACAAGTCATTTCAAGTACAACAAATACAGGCAAGCAAGTCAGGTCAAGTAAGAGAGGTCGGATGAGATAAAGTACACATCCGTCACACCAAGTTTAATAATACAATCAATTTAAACATGTAACAGGTCAAGCAAGTCAACAAATCATGCACTTGACACTCACCAAATAACGAGAGCAAGCGAGAAAATTCGAGGAGATCATACAAGCGTCTCGGTGTCCGTGATCACGAGATATGAAAATCCATTTCAACCATGAAACGACGCAATGTACATATACTCAATGCTAAGACTCTCGAGAAACATTTATAAATACTTAAAAATAGTAAAAGGAGCACATGCATGGGCGTTAAGCAAAACGAGCGAGAGCGAGCAGAAAACGAAAACACCTGCTAAAGGTGTAAAGACAGTTTGACACCTTGCGCCGTTACCCATAACTCAGGCTGCAAGTATCGGATTAGAGTGCACGAGGTTCCGTTGCGAAGCTAAGAGAACAAGATACAACTTTCATGAAGACCATTTCTGCCCAGATTCACTCTTTCTAGGTTGAAAATACAAAAGCAGTTTCTGAAATTTGGTGTCGAAATTTTGGACAGCTTAGATTCAAATGACCATAACTCAGCGCTCACAAACCCAAATCAAGAAATTCCAAAACCATGAGAAATCTAACATACAAGGCTACAATTCTTAAGAAGACATCAAAAGCAAAAACATTCATCTACCGGTCAAAATGACCCATTACTGAGTAACAAATATGATTCTGACAGAAAAGCAGGGCATCGGGGTAATTTAGTTATTTCACATGCTACAGTGCTCCGATTCATCTGAAAATTTACAGGTAGAATCCTCACTCAATTCTCTACAACTTTCATGCTTTAGGCTAAGGATAATTCAGCTCCCAACATCCTAGAATATACCAAGCAAATTTGGATTGAAAATGGACAGAAATTCTTGGCTGAAATTTTGAGAAGCAAAACACCAAATCCAAGCCATCTAATCATCCTCTAGGACACACATGAGCATGAATTCAACTTCCAATCATCAATTCCCAACATTAAGTCTTGCAACTAATGAAACCTAACCTAACTCTTGGCCAAGGTTCAAGACAAGCAAACAATAAAACCAATCCATTGAATCATCTCACAAGCCAAGGATAAGTATGAATCAAACCAACAAAACCACCAAATCCAACAATTACACATTATCATCAAAATTCCAGCTTATATAAAGGAAAAATACCTTCTTGGCTTATGTTTTGATGAAATTGCAAACCAAGATAGTCCTTACCTCCTAACTCAAGCTTCAAGATTGGATGGTTGAAAGTTGCAAAAACTCCAAGCTTTTCTTCTTTTCTCTCTTTTTCTCTCTTCTTTTCTTCTCCTTTCCATGGTTTTCCTCTCTCTTTCCCCTTGCTTGGCCGGCTCCCTTAAGCTATTAAATAGCTAAAGATAACCTCAATTAGATATTTTACTAGTCAAAGTTTGGTCAAAATTATCACACTAATTCAACCTAACAACTTGGGTTGTTTTCCACTCTTACCCACATGATTTCTTTTCCTATCAAATTAGTCCATAGGTACTCAATTTAATCTAACCTATCAAAGCTTAATCACACTTACTTAGGTCACTAATCCCAATTACCTAATAACTCTCGATGCACAAATGCACTAATCTAAAATTCATAAAACAACAAACATTGATTTGTACATATAATGGGTTTCAGAAAATATATTAGGGTTAGTACATTTAGGGTTTAGTGTGCAAACAAATTAGGGTTTTGTCAAAATTTAGGGTTTTCAAAGCAAACTAGGGTTTAAATTTCAAATTAGGATTTTTAGACTTGTAAAACAAAATAGTTAAAACAAAACACTTTAAGAAGTAAAACAACCATATAAACACCTTGGCAAACAATAATTACTATAATTAGCATTATTTAATAATTCCAAAATTTTGGGAAAAATCGGGGCCCCACAGATGTTGCCTTAAATTTAACTCTTTTTGGGAAAACAAGTACTTTAAACTTTTATGGTCGGTATACACCTCGAATGTCACCCCATATAAATAATGCCTTCACTTTTTCAAGGCAAACATGACTGCAGCCAGCTTCAAATCATGGGTTGGATAATTCTGCTCGTGAGATTTTAATTTCCTCGAGGCATAGGCTATTACATTTCCATTTTGCATTAGTACATAGTCTGACCCTTCTCGCGAGGCATCTGTATAAACCACAAAATTATCCCTTCCCTCTAGCAATGTCAATACAGGTGCCGTGATTAATCGTTGTTTTGATTCCTCAAAACTAGTTTCACATTTAGAATTCTAGATAAATCTTCCATGTTTTTTAGTCAAATCTGTCAATGGCCCTGCAATCTTAGAAAAGTCTTTAATAAAACGGCGGTAGTATCCTGCCAAACCCAAGAAATCTCAAATTTCAGTTGGATTCTCTGGTCGTTTCCAATTGGTAACTGCCTCTATTTTAGTGGGATCTACAGAAATGTCATTTCTCGTGATCACATGTCCTAGAAAAGCAACCTTTTCCAACCCAAATTCACATTTACTAAATTTGGCATATAGTTGATACTCTCTTAAGGGTTGTAGGACTATCCTCAGATGTTGAACATGTTCTTCAGGGGTTTTAGAGTAAATAAGGATGTTATTTATAAAAATAACCACAAATTGATCTTGGTATGGCTTAATGACTCTGTGCATTAAATCCATAAACGCAGTTGGAGAATTGGTTAACCCAAAAGGCATCACTATAAATTCAAAATGGCCATACCTAGAATTAAAGGCAGTTTTTGGTATATCTTCTTCTTTGATCCTCAATTGGTAGTATCCCTGTCGAAGATCTAGTTTAGAGAATACTATTACCCCTTGTAGCTGATCAAATAATTCATCGATGTGTAGTAAGGGGTATTTATTCTTTACTGTGACATTATTTAAACCTCGATAGTCAATACACATCTTTAAACTCTCATCTTTCTTCTTAACAAACAATAGTGGGGCTCCCCACGGGGACTCACTTTCTTGTATAAATCCCTGTTCTAACAGATCGTATAACTGTAACTTCAATTCCTTCAGTTTAGTAGGGGCCATTCGATAGGGGGACCTAGAGATAGGAGTAGCCCCTAGTACTAGATCAATCTTAAATTCTACTTCTCTCTCAGGTGGCAGTGATTTTAACTCATCCGAAAAAACATCAGGGTATTCTTTTACTATCGGCACATCTTCTAGTTTCACTTTATCCCCTGGAGTGTTGATCAAGAAGGTTAAGTATCTCTGGGCTCCATTACACAATAATTTTCGAGCCCGAATTCCTGAAATAAGAGTAGAGAACGCCAAATTACCTTTCAAATCTAACTTTAGGGTTGCCTCGCTAAGTATCTGAAACTCAACCTCCTTAGTTCTACAATTTAATTGAGCATGATGTCGGACTAACCAATCCATCCCTAGAATAACATTATATCCCTTTATAGCTAGACTTATTAAATCTGCCAATAATTTTCGTTCACCGATTCCAATTTCACAATTTTTGTACATCATATTAGTAATTAAACAGCTATCACCTGTAGGCGTTTTAACTTCCAAGTCATATGGCAGTCTATCACTCTTCACATCAATACCACACATAAATGCGGGATTCACAAAAAAGTGGGTGGCACCGAGATCTATCAAAACTTTTGCTAAACGGTGAAAGATCGGGATCATACCTTCTACCCGCATCGACGGTGAGGCGGTGTGCAGCTGTTGATCCAATTTATACTGCGGTGGGCAATCTCAGTCTAGCGCTGCTTGTATTGCTTGCACGGAGGTTGACCTATTGGTCGGCTGCGCGTTCACACCCTCTTGTGCCATTTCTGGACATCCCGCAATCTGATGCTTCGTCTTGCCGTAGCGGAGACACCTTCGCATTTTTTTCCAACACTCACATTCAGCATGATTCTGCTTTCCACGGAACCCACAAGCCACACAAGGAGTTGAGAGTTGACTTCCCTGCGACGCACCTTTCCGTTGTTCTTGCTTGCCTGGGGTGCCTCGAGATAAGGTACCTCCTGATGATATCATAATCTTAATTCTACCGACTCCTCTTCCCATCTTGGGCGGAGGTGCATTCTTACTAGTCTATTTGGTATCCTTTCCCGGAATACCCTTCTTTCGAGTTTGGAAGGATCCTACCTGGAGTCTGGCACTCTCGACCCGTTGGGCTTTCTCGAGGACCATACTAAAGGTATCAAGTTGGGTAGCCGCCAACGCCTCCTGAATTTCTACGTTCGATCATTGAATGAATCATCTGATCCTTTTTGACTCTGTCATTACCAATTCAGGGGCAAATTGAGATAATTTCATGAATGCCATATTCAAGATACACCGAAATTACCACAGGCAATGCATCGCCTATAATACCTCCTCTTTCTTATCGACGATTGGCGGAAAAATTTCTTATTAAATTCCCTGAAAAAGTTTGCCCAAGTCCATCGGATTTGTTATCAATCCTATTTAATACTGATCATATTCCACCAAGACCTTGCTGCCCCTTCAAATTGAAATACGGTGAAGGCTACCGATCTTTCCTCGGTATAATTTAGGACAGTAAAAATATTAGTCATTCTTTCCAACCAATTCTTGGCTACCTCAGGGTTGAGGCCTCTAGAAAATTTAGGTGGAGAGAACTTCTAGAATGGCTCCGGAAAGACATCCATCTCTCACTTCAAGATCTCTAAGATTGTTGAGGCTCACGACCTTACCCGTTCCACTTACTCTCTCCAATAGATTGGTTTACTCTGACGGTAAGGGCGTTGGCTATTTGTTCCCCCGTATCCGGTCTAGGTCCCTTTTGGTCAACTCATCGCTGAGACTCACGGTTATTCCTTTGGACCTGGAGGCGTGTGCTCCACATCCACATCCACGCCCTCTTACACCCCTTCTACCATCAATAACTTTTAACGTAACCTAATTATATGTGCATAAATGAATCTTAGATCAATTCTTATGCAAGACAAAAGCTAATTGATATATATACATATTTATATATATATTGCTCGGAAATAGATTCAAACCAGCCACAAATAAAGCCAAACTTCATTTACATACACATATATCTTGTTCACATGTGAGATAGCATTATACTAAATCAAGTTCAACAAGATTAACATACAAGTTCCAAAAGTGTTGGCAACCGCGCCTCAACCGCGGCGTTAACTGCCACTTGGGAGCAAGGCTCGTGTACGCTCCCTCTTTGAAGAGCTACCTCTAGCTCCTCAACCTATCCTCTTTTGCAACTAATAGTACGCACCTCGTCTCTCATCTCCTCACAGCCTCAAGGGCACATCCATGCACCTCTCATATCGCTTATCTATATGTAAGGCAAAATTACACCAAATCCGGATGGGGTATGTCGCTACGTGGTGCACCCCTTGCGTCCGGTGCCCACGCGGACGGGACCTCCTCCATCCTCCTCATATGTAATCACCCGTTATGCCCTCAAAGGGCGAGTTTCACCACTTGTGCCTTCTATTTCCTATATAACAATCGAGAAAGTGGTAGCTTATAAACAATTTTAATCACTTGTGACCCTTCTAAGTTCATTCTCTAATATCCACGGTCTTACCCGGGTTATCTCTAAACCGGGCTTTGATACCACTGCGACGATCCCACCTTCCCAGAGGTACACTTAGGGTTTGGTGGATCATCGCCACCTCGGGGACTTACTTGACTTTCTAAAGCAGATTTTTCAAAAAATGTAATTTATTACACAACCCAAAATATGTACAAGTGGATCCTGTTTAGATACATTAGTACAATAATAGTTTAAGGGAACTGCAGCTCAAGTATAGTACCAAAACCTAAGCTGCCTCAGTAACCCACTCTGTCCCACACTCAATTGCCACTCTGTAGACTGCCCTGCCCTGCTAAAACAAATAGGAAATAGGGTGAGGCGACAAGCTCAATAAATCCCAAGAGGGCACCTGAGATACATGAAAGAGCATAGCCAACAACAATTCTCATTTAAGTGGGAAAGAAGCAAATAGAACACTTTTCGGTTTAGGTTGAGTGAGGTCCAATCAATGCGGTTTACTGCTTTGAACTGGAGTCAAATTATAGATATGTTGATGCACAGTCAATCTCGAGTCCGTAGAACCCTTCCTCAATCTCCGTCCGCCATATCACCCCGGGACTTCGCACTCCATAACGGTGGGGTGGTATTTGAGTATACCTAGTGGACCAATTGCCGGTGTCAAGACCGGGGTTCCACGGCGATTCTGCTACCATACCCTTATGCGGGCTGACCGGTCGGTTCCTTAGGGTTGGGTCCAAACAGTTCATCATAAGCATACCATGAGGGGATCATAATCATGTATAGTCAACAATAATAACCAATTGCATAGTTGAGGACGAGTGTGATAAAGTATTCACTTGCCTCATCATAGATCATAGAACAATTCGGTATTTAGGCCGAGTGTGAGTACACACCCATCCCACTTACGGTAAAACATTAAATGACATGTAAAGTGCTTGTGTACATGTATTTGGTATAGCTAGACATGCACTTGGAACTTACCACGGTTGTGGTTTGCCTTGGGGTACTTGTTGTTGGCTTGTGTTGAGGTCCAGCGTGTTGCCTGTATAGTATGACTTACGTCAATGATCATTGTCCGATGGCTGACTAGTGATGATAAGTTTAACTAGAACATATGAGTTAACCATAGTTTGAAGCTTGGTCGGTTGTCCAATTAGGTTCTATTTAAGGCTCAATGAAGCGTACTATTTACCGGTGAAGATTATATTTCAAGATAAGAATTAGAGCCATTTTGGATGGTCAAAAGTTACATGGTTTATACCC